>CM053563.1:29186653-29212061 GCA_028646485.1 Cryptoprocta ferox
AAAAAAAAAAAAAAAGGCATAAAATGGTCCTGGTGGTGCCTGGACCAAGTCAGAGTAGTAGATGACAGAGCTGGGGCACGCGGGTCTGGGAAAGAACACCAGGTTGAGGGAGAGACGCCAAGTTCAAACGCATCTGCCCCTCCCCAGCAGCAAGAGACGGAGAGGTCTTTACTTCCCTGGACTCAGTTTTCTCATCTCTAAACTGTGGCTGGTTGCCATGAGGAGCGAAGGAACAAATCTTTGAGAAAGTTCCACACCCCCAGTGCTGGACACACTGGGGGCCGCTGTTGGCCTTGACTCTCTTTGGGCTTCAGAAACTGACATTTGGGTTTGAATCCTTGGGCAAATCACTCACCCTTTTTGGGCCTCAGTTTCCCTATCTGTAAAACGGGAGTGATGACGGTGCCTCCTTGCCAGGGATATGGTGAGGACTGGTTCGGGCGATGTCGGCAAAGAGCTTTTTGTAAAGTACCAACCAGCTGGTCGGGATCCTGGTCTCTCTTTACTGACCTCCTGCCACGTCCAGACTCATCTCTGTGTCTTACCCGGCCTCACTGCAAGGCCACAATACTATTCTGACCCTTGGCAGGTTGGGTGGGCAGCCCTGGGGGGGGGGGCTCAGGCTGGTGGGGAAAGCCCCTGGAGCCAGGGAGAGTCTGAGGTCACGTCCTCCTCCAGGGGCCTCCCCTGACATTGACACTGGCACCGGCCCCACCCCAACTCTGGGACCCGTCACTCCTGAGATCTGCAAACAGGACATTGTCTTTGATGGCATCTCTCAGATCCGTGGGGAGATCTTCTTCTTCAAGGACAGGTGAGTGCAGGAGCTTGCTTCTTGTCCTTGCCCTCTGCCCACTCCCTGTTGTCCTTGTGCCCCCAGCCCTTGCTTCCCAGAACGGCCCCTATAGACAGCTTGCCCTGTGTATTGGACAGCCCTCCAGATGTCAGTGGCTTACCGCAACGGGCATTTCTTTTGCTCTTTCCTAGTCTGCGGGTCTACCAGGGGTCTTGGCTTTGGGCTGTGGTTTGGGTTCGGATATGTTCTGCACATCACTCGTTCTCCCAGGATTAGCAGCTGTTCATGGCAGACGAACACAAGAGGCCAAATCAAACCACACAAGCATATTTTAAGCCTCCACTCACATCATGTCTGAGAATGATCCATTGACTGAAGCAAATCCCGTGGCCAAGCCCAACAGCCACTCTAGAGGGTGGTACTGTGAGGTCACACGGCCAATGCACGTGGGTGTATAATTCTGAAATAGGGGTGGAGGGAAGAATTGGAAACAACACCCAGGTTCCCACAGGCTTTCTCCTGGAATGGCTTTGACCTTAGTCAAATCATTCTCTCTATGGGGAACAAGTAACCACAGGGGAGAGGTGGTATCCTTTATGCTACAGATAAAGGCCTCCACTCAATCAGTCAAGAGCTGAGATTTGTACAGCTGCCCATAGCCCTCCTGGAGAATGGCAGACAGTATCTAGGACTGCATAAAAGGGTCTTTCCATCATCCGTCTGTACGTACATGTGTATGTATATACCTATCCATCATCCATCTGTCTGCCCAGTCTGTCATCAGCCATCCATCATCTGTCCATTCAGCAATCTGTCCATCCATCCATTCATCCATCATCCATCCATTCATCAATCTATCAGTCCGTCCATCCATCCGTCCATCCATCCGTCCATCTGTTCATCTATCCATCCATCCATCCATCCAACCATCTATCCATCCGTCCATCCATCCATCCATCCATCTATCTATCCGTCCATCCTTCCATCCATCCATCCATCCATCCATCCATCCATCCATCCATCGAGTGTGGTAGGTGACAGAATGAGTTTTGGAGCCAGATTCCCTGGGTTGGAATCCTGGACCTGCCCCTTACTGGTTGCATGATTATAGGCAATTTAATTATGTGTCTCCATTGTACCTCAATTTCCTCATCTATAAAACGGGACTAGTATTCTAACCTATCTCATGGGGTTGCTGTAAGGATTAGATGAGCTTAGTGCTTAGTATCATGCCTGACGCATGGGGAAGTGTATTCGATCATACCAGCTAGTATTACCAGCACATAATTAGTTGGTATCTACTGTGCCAACTACTTTGATTTAGGAGCTGGAGGTGGGAGACGGTGTGTTGGGAACAGAGGGACCACTTAATGCCTAGATCAGGGTTCTCAAAGAGAGGTCCATGGGCATTCTATACCAGAGCCCCCTAGGATGTGAATGTTACGAGTGTGGGTTTCTGCACCTACCCCCAGGCTGCCTGATGGAAATTTCTGGGAGTGGGCCCTAGGCATTTGTATTTTTGCAACTTTCCCTAATATCCTTATGCACACTGAAGTGATAGCAGCAGCAGTCTGGTCTGGGAAGCAGAGGCGGGGAAAGCTGACAGCGGCTGACAGCAGTCCACATTTGAGTGAGAGAGAATTGCAGAAACATTTGGAAAAGGCTTATGTGGACACCTGTGAGTCGGGGAAGGCTCTGAGAAGGAAGCTGCACTTGAGCAGGGGCCCATAAAGGAGAAGCAGATCCAGTGGTGGCGGTGACGGGCTGACAGCTTGGGAGGGTGCTTGGGTCAAGGGGAGCTGCTGGAAGGGATCTACAGAGATGTGAGAATTCCTGGCTTG
Organism: Cryptoprocta ferox; assembly: GCA_028646485.1. Taxonomy (NCBI): domain Eukaryota; kingdom Metazoa; phylum Chordata; class Mammalia; order Carnivora; family Eupleridae; genus Cryptoprocta; species Cryptoprocta ferox. The sequence continues at coordinate 29,189,291 of CM053563.1, forward strand.
CAGGGGGAGGGATGGAGAGCCTGATGAGGCTGGAAGATGTTCCCTGAACTTCTGTGAAGCACCTCCTTTTATGGTCCAGGCACTGGGCTAGTTGCTGGGGCCGGCGGGGGGGGGGGGTGCGTGGACGGAGGGAAGGCAGATGCCCTGCTTTTTGCCGATTCTTCTGGCCAATAGGGAGATGAGCCTCAAATGCAGCAAAGAGTCAGGTACCATCAGGCCTTGAATGTCCAGACCAGGGTGTGTAATGAGATGCAAGTGCTTCCCTGCAGCCCCCGTTCTGGGGATGGGGAAGAGGCAAGTCAGGGGCCCCCCACTGCCCGGCACGGTCCTTAGCCCAGAGCACTTCTTGCCAAGGAATCCCTGACCACACATTGGGATCGGAGCACTGCGGACCTAGGAAAGGGCGCAGAGCCCAGGCCCGGTTTGGAGCCATCCCTGGCCTGACACCGCACACTTTCAAAAGGAAGTCGATGGTGTTTACCGGGTTCGTTGAATTAATCAGTAAATATTTCAGCACCGACCACGTGCAGAACTTGGCGGTAGGTACTGCGGGGACGAGAAAGGTAACAGTGCGAGATCATGAAACTCAAACTTCGGAGTCAGGTCGGGATTCGAATTCTGGTGATACCATAATCTCTCAGCCTCATTTGCCCAACAAGGATCCTGGTTCCTTCCTACAGCAGGATGTTTGCGCTGTAAGTAACAGAGAATCCCAACTCAAACCGGTTCAAACAAGAGAGAATTTATCCCCACATAGTATGAAGTCCAAGGATAGGGCTGCCTCCAGCGGCAGAACTCAGTGATGTCTTTCTCCACGGCCATCCTCCACGTTGATTTCATCTCAAGGCTGGGTCCCTCATGGTCACACAATGGCTGCCAGTGGCAGTGGTGGCTGCAGGCTTCCTTGCCCACATCCCCAGCAGGAGAGAGAGAGAGAGAGGGGTCCCCAGATACGAAATACAAGTCTGTCCGTTCAATCTTGTTGGGCTCACGTGAATCGTACAGCAACTACTGAATCGATAAGAATTGCCAGGAAATGCTAAGCTCTGACAGGCTTAGACCAGTGGTTCTCGAATGTTGGCACGCGTTCGGATGATCTGGAAGGCTTGTTAAAGCAGATTGCTGGGTGCCAAGCCCAGAGAATCTGGCCCACAGGTCTCGAGTGGGACCCAGTGATTTGTGGTTCCCAGTTCCCAGATGATATTCCTGCTGCTAGTCTGGGGATCATACTTTGAGACCAGCGGCATAAGCTCATCAGAATGGGGTTTGGGTCCACCGGTGGGCAAGCTTGGGTCATGAATATGGGAGTCGTGTGAGGAAGGATGGTAGGGACATAACTGAGTAATAGATGCTGGCAGGCCACCAGGAGTGCATGCGATCTTGTAATATTGTGAAGATTTCATTTTACAAGACACACAATGTGCTTGGCACTTAGTAGGCCCTCCAGAAATAATAGTTCTCACTCATGCCAAGGTGCCCAAGTCCATTCCCTTTCAATTCAGGAAATGCTGTGAGTACCACCAGCCCTTGCCTCAATTGGCTTCTGATCTAGTAAAAGAGGCATGACATTAAAAAAACCCCACAAACTACTATTCCAGGCACCCAGTGTTGATTTTGAGAGACTCAGAGGAGGAAGAATATGGTATGGACAGAGGTAGTTAGGGAGGGCTTCCTGAGGAAGGAGCAAGACAGGGAGCAAAAAAGTGGCTCCTCTGCCCTGGCATCTTGCAGAGGGGGTTCTGCCCATTCTCCAGTCTTCCCCAACCTTCCTTTTGATCTTGCCTCCCTCTCCAAGGGCATCATCACCGGGAAGTTTTTGAGTGGGCTTGGGGAGGTCATACTACATGTGGTAATAGTTGCAGAGTGACTCAAGGTGTGGTTTCCTGTGTCCCCCGCCCCAACTCCAGGTTCATTTGGCGAACAGTGACACCAGGTAGCAAGCCCATGGGGCCCCTGCTGGTGGCCACATTCTGGCCTGAGCTCCCGGAAAAGATTGATGCCGTGTACGAGGCCCCGCAGGAGGAGAAGGCTGTGTTCTTCGCAGGTGCGTGGGAAGGGCCCTGCCTTGCCCTCGGCCCCACGGGGCTCTGCACCATTGGTTCCTGTACTCCTGTGGGCGCTCCCTCTCTTTTATGGGTCCGTTCTTCCAGCCAGGACTTCCAAAAGCATGGGATTCATCTGGGAGATTGGCTCACACACCCGGCATCACATAGCATTAGCCCACAGTGCGAATACTTCATTACCTTTTAATTTTCAATCCTTCGGATTCTTTTTCTAGAAGGAAACTTAGAGTGTAGCGCTGGTGTCTCCCAACACTTTTCCACTGCTAGAACCTTTGGCAGACGACTGTTTTAGTTAGAAGGTTTTAAAAGGTGATTGCGTTTCTAACATTTAAAATGTATTTCAAGAGAATACGTGTATTTTCTATGGGCTTCAGGATGAATTCCTTGAATGCAAAATACTAAGCAAACAATAGTACAAAAAGTGTCTGTCCGTGGATTATCAGGGTAGGGTCACACGGCTAACATGTGGGAAACCCTGATCCTTCAACATCCTTGGAACCTACCGTGTGCCAGGGATCCAGCCCCGGCCCTCGTGGAGCTCACAAGCTAGTCGGGTGGTGGGGGGCGGGGGGTTGAGCCAGAAAAGCAGGCTGTAGGAGAAAACGCAGTAAGGCTATAATAATAAGGGAGGGACAATTGATAGGACAGTGCCCTGGTCAGAGGGGTGGCCCCAGGAACAGCTTCTGGAGAGCTGAAGGCTTGGCAGCCCAAGGCCACACGTTCTGCCAGGCAGCTCCCCATCTCCTCCGTCCCAGAGTGACCGTGGGCTGTGACGCGATGTTGGTAAAAGCCCTTCACGGCAAGTGTGGCACTTAGCGTACGAGCAAGGGACGCGCCCCCCTCACCTCACTCACCTGCCTGGCCAGGCCACTTCTATGCAGTTTGTGACACCATATACGTGAGTCCTGATTCTGGGCACTGAGCCCTAAGTGAGCGGGACCTTGCGTCCCTGATGAGAATGGCCACGGTGGGGCCCCTGGCAGACAGAGGATGGGAGGCACAGGTCAGCCCGAGGGATTTCAGCACCAGTCACCAACACGCGCTGTCCTTCTGCCCCAGGGAATGAATACTGGGTCTATTCAGCCAGCACCCTGGAGCGAGGGTACCCCAAGCCGCTGACCAGCCTGGGGCTACCCCCCGATGTTCAACGTGTAGATGCTGCCTTTAACTGGAGCAAGAACAAGAAGACCTATATCTTTGCTGGAGACAAGTTCTGGAGGTAAGGGGTTGGGGCGGTGTAGAAAGGACACAGCACAGCCTGCAGTGTGGACGGGAGGAGACACTCTGTGGTTTCCTGTTTCCTGGGTCAGAGTCGTAGGATTGGGGCCACGGATGCCCCCTCTGGCCTCTCATCTCCCAGAGCCGCAGGCCCTCTGAGAAGTCCCCGAACGATGAAACGTCCTTGTACACATTGCTGGTACGGGTCTGGTCAGAAGCTCCTTTCCTTCTCAGAAGTCTTTTGACTGGGCTCATGCCTGTCTGGTCTGGGGCCTCCATTTGGGGGTGACTCGCTGAAGAAGTGGGTAATGAAAATGTACCAGCTGTTACTCCTGACACTGTATTGCCAGACACTATTCCAAGGGCTTTGTGAGATAAGCATTGTTGCTATTATTGGCATTTTACAGATGAGGAAACTGGGGATCAGAGAGGTTAAGGATCTAGTTTAAAGTCACACAGCCATGTCGTGGCAGCTTGGCATTGAACCTGGGAATCCTGGCTCCCAGAGAATGTTCTGTTTATTCTTCAGTCTTCTCTACTATACCTGGGATAGTGGGGTCCTCAGAAATGGGGGTGGTGAAGGCAGGGGTGGCAGAGGGCAAACTATGGTGAAGACAGAGATGGGTGCACCAGCTGCCCACGGGAGCATCCGGGTCAGGCCCCACGGGAAGCAGCAGACACCCTCTGGAATGTCTGCCACGGGGCCAGTGTCTGTGGGCCAGTTCAGAAGCAGGTTACCCCCTGCTCTAGGTCATCAAAAGGAAAGGGTTCAATTCCAATTCCAAGAGGCCATGGTCAGGGCCATGGGTTATTCAGCCAGTGGAAAGGGTGGTTGGTGTGAGGGGTGGTTGCTACATTTCCTCCAGCGGCTGCCCTTGCATCTGGGCCCTTTGCCGGCCGTCCCTGAAACAGTCCTGCTTCCCTCGCAGGCCTCCCTCTTCTCCCCCTTCCCTGCTCCCCACCACCCCGCCTCCAGCTGCCCTGCATTCGGAAGCTGTTTGCCCGCGTCAGGGAGGAATTCCAGACATATTGCTAAGATACTTAGCAACTTAAGCTGATGGCTATCTCAAGCCTCAAGAAAGAACAGTCAGCCAGGAAACCTCAGTGCGGGCTTTCTGCCCACAGGCTCCAGAACAGTCCTCTGCACAAGCACGTACTGCAAATAGCATCTCAGCGTGGTGGGCGCCCGGAACCTCTAAATCTTACAGTGCCGACAGTGAGCGGCACAGACGCCCAGAAACGTGACAGTAGTCTACAGACCACGGTGTTGGAAGGACTTTTCTGACCTCCCCCCACCCCCGCCAGTGCTCCCGTGTATGGGAACACATAGGACAGATGCCTCCACGTGTGAACGTGAGTGTGCACAAGCATGCAGGGGGGTACGCGTACACACGCACACGCGGGCTGCGGCGGGGTTTGGGGCAGAGTTATCTGCTTCCCGAGCCCTTTCTGCAACAAGCCCACCTTCCAAAGCCAGGGTCCAGAATGCACAGCCTGCTCTAGAAGGTCAGTGGATCTGACTTAAAAGAGCTGAAGGCCTTGTTGGAGGCCCTGGACCAGGTTTCCTGAAGAGACAGGCATGCCTCTCCAAAGAGGTAGTTAATGAGCTGGAGACACTGTTCCTGGAGCCGGGATTGCAGAGGCCCCAGAGGCCTCCCTGCTAGAGAAGAAAGGAGAGCCCCAGATGACAGAGGACGGGCGTCTGCCTCCAGCCTGGCATCCCCTAGTCTATGCCAGGGAGTACTCAGCCCCTGCCTGGAAGCTTCCACTAAGCGCACAAATGTACACTCAGTATCTCCTATGTGCCAGGCACTTAGCTGGGCGCGGGAAGAGAGTGGTCAAGAAATAGTCACACTTTGCCTTATGGAGCTTACGGTAGAATGAGGGAACTAGATATGAACATGTTGGAATAGAATGATGATGGCTCTTGTGACAGACTCATCCCAGGCCTGAGGCTGTACATTTCACCTTTATTTATCTTATTTTAACGTTTACTTATTTTTGAGAGAGAGAGAGTGTGTGAGCAGGGGTGGGACAGAGGATCCAAAGCGGGCTCTGTGTTGACCGCAGAGAGCCTGATGCGGGGCTCGAACTCACAAACCATGAAAGATCATGACCGGAGCCAAAGTTGGAGACTGAGCCACCCAGCTGCCCCTCACCTTTATTTCTTTTTAAAGGTAGATCCTATTTTAGCCCCATTTTCCTGGCGTGGAAACTGAGGCTGAGGTACCTCAAGAGTACCCCCCGTGGAAAAGCTGGGACCAAAATGTCTGTGTTCTTAACACCTGCTTTACACTGCCAGTTTCCCCAGCTGTAGGGTAGTATGGGGTGTCCCAGAAAGAAACCTTCTAGGACCAGCCAGCAGGAAGCAATGGAGGAGCCTGCAGACAGAGAAGAAGATGAAGAGCTTCGGGCCCCTTCGTAGCCAGCCCCTTCCGGTGCCCTGATGCTTTCTTCTTCCTGGCCGAGAAGAACTTGGAACCAAATCGGTTCACTTCTCTGAGCCTCAGTTTCCACATCTATAAAATGGGATTGCTTCCTGCCCTGCCTATCCTCTGTGGGTGGACTGAGAAAGAAATGAGGGCAAGTGCAAGCACAGGACACATAGCTCGGAGCCGTTATCACTCTGGGAGAATGTAGCGTTGGGGGGCGATGTGGATGAGGTGCTGGGACTTTGGGCTGAAGACTTGGTTTTGGTACACCAGGTCACGAGGAAGCGTGTTAGGTTTTGCAAGAAACCTTGTGATGCAGCTGGGGTTAAGGAGGGCTCTCCTGACAGTTCCCAGGGTGGTGGGCAGAGGGGGAAGTGGAAGCGGAAGTGGTGGTTGGTGTGAGGGGTGGAAAAGGAAACCCCACGGGGAAAGCTGTTGTTGGTATCTAGGATCGGGTGGTCGGGCTGGCCTCGGGGACGAGGATCCACTCTGAGGCACTGCAGAGCAAAGCCTGAGCTGTCCCCAAAATGGCATTTGAACACAGCTCTGTCTAGAAAATCATCTCCACCAGGGCAAGACGTTTATCTTGATGACTGCAGTATCCACAGGCAGGCCGAGTAGGAGGTCAGGAAATATTTAGAGAATAACGAATAGGATGAGTGTAAGTGGAAAACCAAAGGAATCAAAGTGACCCCAGCATTTAAAAAAGTCTCAAAAAAAAAAAAAAAAAAAAAAGAAAAAGATAGAGGTATTGCTAGCCAGGAAGAAGACTGTGCCAACTAATTCTCAAGGTATTTACCTGGATCAAAGGCACGGCCCAGGATAACTATGTGCCCTGTTGGCTGCATCAGGGACAGAGGGGGGCGGGAGGCCCGCCCTGTGACTAACAGGGCTTGGACTCATGTACCACCTTGCACTGTAACCTGGCTGTACCAGATGAGATTATCTCCCAGGATGCAGACAGTCACCTCCACCTGAGTGAAGAAGCAGCACTTTGCCTAAACCTCTTAGTGAAAAAATGCTGAGGCGGGACCCCATCCCTGGGCTCCCTAGTCCAGTGCTCCCCATACTTTAGCAGGGATCAGAGTTTGTAAAGGAGCTAACATTTCCCAAATACTAAGTACCAGCTAGGGAGACAGGCGCTTTGCATGCTATTTCATTTCCTGCATACATTAATTAAGATGTTAATTACAACCCCATTTTACAGTTGGTAAAAGCGGAGGTTCAGAAAGCAACGTGCAGCGGGGGGGGGGGGGGTGCAGGCAGGTCTGGGTTGGATTACCATTTGGGAGCTGGGTGTGCTTTCTAAGCCTCTGGTCTGTAAAATGAGTATGTCGGCAATAACTGTGTCCGGGGATTGTCACAAGGATTGACTGAGAAAATATATGGAAAGTGGTTAACACAGCGCTTACACACGGGCAGTAATCACAAGCTTGCTTTTACGGGACTTTTAAAGGTCATATAAGTAACGAGTAGTGGGGTTGGCATCCAGACCCAGTCTGGCTCCCTGGCCTTTGACTCCAGCCGGTCGCCTCCCTGCAGGGCTAGGTCTGGTTTCCCAGGCTCAGCCAGGAGCCATCAGCTGGGCCCTCCCATCCAGGTTGGGGCAGGGCTGGCCTTTAGGGACGTCCCAGCAGTTCCTCATCTGCCGTTTGCTCGCAGGTACAATGAAGTAAAGAAGAAGATGGACCCTGGCTTCCCCAAGCTCATCGCAGATGCCTGGAACGCCATCCCTGACAACCTGGACGCCGTGGTGGACCTGCAGGGTGGCGGTGAGCGGCCCAGGCCCCGTCCGCTTTCTAGGACCTGCCTCCCTGCCCCCCGCCGGGGCCCTGCTCCTCACAAGCACACACTCCCTCATTGTGCAGAGAAGCAAGGGGCGCCCGGGGAAAACAAACCAGCCCCTTCAGCCCGGGGCTGGGAAGGCGTCCAGACCCCTGACCTCTGCTCACTCAGCTGGCTCCAGGCAGTAAGACCCAGAAAGGCCCCTCACAGCTGCAGGGCCTGGAGCCAGGGAAGGGGAGGGCAGGAGGCCTGCTGGAACAAGAAACATGGGCTCTGTGCCCTGGATTCATTCCGGGGTTTGGTCCAGGCCCTTTCAGGTTCCACAGGAGGCCTTGTGACTGCCTCCCATTAGCAGAGGGATGGCTCCATTTGAGACAGGACAGACTTTGTGTCCTGCCCTCTTGCTGATGTGGCAAAGTTCTCCCACTCGACTCAATTTGCCCCCGGTCCCTTGCTGAAGAAAATACAACCCAGTATCAGCAAGGGATGGAATTTGGAGTTTGAAAACCATATTCTGAGGAGGCTTCTGGGAGGTCAGCAGGGTCCTGGAAATGAATCCAGTTTGGCTTTTTAGAGGAGGTTTCAATTAAATTCTATAAAGATTTCTTTTGAGCCCTTATCATATGCTAAGCACATGGCCCTAAGCTCCGGTGGTGAAGAGTCTCACATGTCCAAGAAAGAGCAGTACAGAATCTAGCGGCTAGGTTAAGGATTGTCTTCAAGGGTAAATATCTATTAAGCACCAACTGTGTGCCAGGCTTTTAAAAGAAGGAAATGAGATCCTGTATGTCAGGAGTCCCACGTTTTAAAGCCTGTAGGGGCCAGGCGATTAGGACAAAGAAGTGAAGCAGGCCTACAGTAGGGAAGGGTGAGGGCTGTGGTGACCCAGAAGGCACAGGGGTCACCACGGGATTTACAACCATCTGCTTCTGATGGCTGCTTCAAGAATGGGGGCCCAGGGGCGCCTGGGTGGCTCAATCGGTTAAGTGTCCGACTTCGGCTCGGGTCATGATCTCACGGTTCGTGGGTTCGAGCCCCGCATCGGGCTCTGTGCTGACAGCTCAGAGCCTGGAGCCTGTCTTCAGATTCTGTGTGTGTCTCTCTCTCTGACCCTCCCCTGCTCACGCTGTCTCTCTCTCAAAAATAAATAAAAAATTTGAGAAAAAAAAAAAAAAGAATGGGGGCCCAGTATCGTTAGATAGTGTAGCTGTTTTAAAAGGAAGTGAGCAATGTGTATTTTCATGTGGGTAACTTATCAGATCAAAACAAAACACAGAATTTGTGTGAGCCCAATGGAAAGGGCTGGGAGCCTCCTCATTTGCCCCCGCTCTGGCATATGGGGAGTGCTTAGTTTGGCTCAGCGGAGTGCTGTTATTTATATTAAAAATAGCATGTATTCGCCGATTCAATCCTCGCCGAAAGCTCTAAGAAGTCCGTATCTTTATCCCCATCTTACAGATGAAGAAACAGGGACTTGAGAGAGCTTAGATCCCCAGCCATTCCCCTCCTTCCGGCCTCAGAGGGGGGTCTTCTCTGGTTTAAAAGCTTCTTCCCTATGGCAGCCTCCCGGGAACCTTCCATGTGCCATAATGTCCAAGGATGGGGTGGTCACAATCTCCCCTTTCTCTCATCCCAGGTCACAGCTACTTTTTCAAGGGCGCTTACTACCTGAAGTTGGAGAACCAAAGTCTGAAGAGCGTGAAATTCGGAAGCATCAAATCCGACTGGCTGGGGTGCTGAGCCGTCTCGGGCTCCTCCGGGCCCCGCCTCTCCATTGTCTTCTGCCAAACCAGGCCCTGAGCGCCGGGGAAGGACCCAGATGGGCCTGGCAGCCTTCAGCTCTGTAGTTAATCAGCATCCTCACCCCTACCTGGTAATTTAAGATTCTGGAGAGAGGCTCTGCCCTGTGCCCCAGGAACGGTGCTGACTGTACCCCTGCCAGGTGCCCACACCCCCCCTTCCGTATCCCACCAGCCCTCCCGAGCCACCCCCAAAGAGATGCTTTGATATTCTCAATGCAGCCCTGCCTTGGGCTGCCCTGGTGCTGCCACACTTCGGGCTCTTCCCCCCTCCACAACTTTCTGTGGCTAACAGCACCCTCGGAGCCAATAGAGAGAGACTGTCTCAAAAGGGCACTGGTGGCCCGACAGCCCGACCTGGCATGGGGCAGTGGGACGGGGCGCACCTGGCTTCTCACTGCTGGCCACCTTAGGACCTCTTCTCCATTAGCAGTTTGCTTTGTATGCACTTTGTTCTTTTCTTTCGATCGTTTTTATTGTTCCACATTGAATTGAATTTCTTGACAAAAGGACTTCAGGTTGTCTGAAGTCACTCCACGATGCATCTCAGCCCACATAGGGACGGTTGTCTTGTTCACTGTACTTAGTACGTCCCTGACCCCATCACTTCCTCCACTGGCTGGAGGAAAACCAAGCCATGGCTCCCCGCTCAGCCCTCCCCCACCTTCCTTCAACAGTTCCCCATGGGAAATGTCAACGAGTATGAATAAAGACACCAATTGAGTGGCAATGTTTGCAGGGTGTTTTTTTTCTCCAAGAGCCTAGGGAGGGGCTACAGCCCCCCCCCTTCGGGCAGAAGAAGGAACTTAAAAAGCCTAAATCTGCTCCCTACGGGGCCCAGGTGACATTTGCTGCAAAAGTCAGAGCTGCCAAAATAAACAGCAGGAGTCCCTCTGTCCTGAAGAAAGAGCCTTTGAAATATCACTGGTTCTAGCACTTTGCTGGCGGGGTCTCATTCAAGGTTCCCTTCCTTTCGGAGGCTCAATTTCTTGACAATAACACCAGTTCTGACGCTACTCCTACTGCTACTCCTAATTCTACTACTTCTACTACTAAACCACGAAAATAACCCTCCATTAATAGAGTGCTTACTATGTGCCAGCCACTTGACATGCATCATTTCATTTAACCTTTTACAACAGCATAACGAGGGGAGGGCTATGCTTAGCCCAACTTTTACCAATGAGGAAACAGGCCCAGAGGAAAGCAACTTGCCCAGGGTACCACAGCTATCAGGTAACAACCCAAGTCAAGGCCGAAGATGACCTAGAGAAAGAGCTTTGGCCCCAGCCCAGAATCTCCATCAGCATTACCCTCTACTACCCCCAAAGCCACCCTAAGTAACATAACTATGGGAGAAATCAAGTGTACCTTCTAAACACAGCTTCTGTTACTGGTTAAGCTCTTTATCCCTCCTTCCCACCAAGTTGCCCACCCCTCATCCCTTTCTATATAGGAATCTTGAAGTTCCCGGAAAAGAACTGGAAAGCCTGGGATTCTTTCAGAGGCCCTTTCTGGCTCTGATAGACTTGTTGCTTCCGGCCTCTCATGGTGAGGCTGGTAGGAAAGGGGATGACAGGACTCTTTGGAGGTGGGACTTTGGTAGGCTGGGAGTCCTCTTTTCTCCTCCTGTGGCCTGCCCGATGGCTCAGGTCCTTGAGGGTCCTGAAGAGATAGCCTTTTGGGCAAATTCCTGGCTAAAGAGACACGAGGGACTGCCAGCCCCTACTTGAAGACCCCCGAGGCTAAGGAAGCTTACCTCATGACTATAATACACTATTATTAACACGCTCTTACACTGAGAACATTCAGCTGCTCTGCAACGTAATACCTCAAGTGTGGCATTTCTTGACTGCTTTTCTATGAACCTTACGTGTTTTATTTTGTTGTAATTGTTACTACAACTTTACGGAGTAGAAATTAATTTTTTTCCCATTCTTAGATGAGAGTACAAGCTCGGAGGTTAAGTGAGGAGCTGAAGAGCACCCATCTATCCGGTAGGGTTGGACGATTCTGAGATGATGCAGTAGCTAAGTGTGACGCACCAACTGTCCCAGGGCCCAGATTCGGATTCTCACCATGCCCTCCAGCCCGATGTGAGCCGTTGACCAGTAATTTTAAGTCGCTCACCATCTCCAGCATCTGCTTGTCCACACTCGAGGCTTGACCAACTGGCTTCACGTCCTCGGAAAATGCCTATCTTCCCCAGCCCCACCACCACTCATATAGTTCCAGATAGGCCCTTGAACTTCCTCAGGGTGAAATGGAGCCAAATTATTTCCCTTTTCGGGGCCAGGTTCCTCATCAAGTGTGGAAGGCGATAGTTGTTTTTGCCTTTTTCTGTTAACAGCATTGGGAAAGCTCAGTTTTCTTTTGGAGAACCATCTTCCACTGTTGGTCCATGTTTTGGGGGGAAGATTCCACTCCAGGTACCAGTATCTCCGTCGTCAGGATTCTCTCACCTGTAACTGGCAAACACCCATCTCAAACTGGTTTAAGCAAAACCGAAACATATACCAGAAATTAAACACATAAAACAAAACCCACGCTGGATATACTCACTTAAATGGTACAGCCTAGGGATGGCTGGATTTGGGTTCTGTTTATCTGAGTTCTGTTTATCCCATTTTACAGAAGGGGCCAACCGAGGTTCACGGAGATAGTGATTTGGCCAACGTCAGTCACAGACTCTGTAAATTGGTACTCCAGATGGGCGTGACCCTCAAACAGAGAGCTCTGCCGAAACTGTCAATCATTGGGGTGCCCTGCTCTGAAGGAGAAACCTGGGGCGGTGGGGGGTGGGGGGTGGATAGTTATACGACCAAAGAGGAAGAGCCAGATACCTAAAGGGGTGGGGCTAGCGCGCAGGGGGTGGAGCCAGAGCTGGCGAGTTCAGAGCCAGAGGCGAGACCGGACGGCGTCTAGGTGACTCGCGCCTGCGCGGAGGCCCCGCAACGGCGCCGAGGGCTGCGACTCCGGCGAGGCTCCCCCTAGGTCGCGGCGGGTGCTCGCTCCCCGGCCTTTCGCGACGGTCGCTGGGTCCGGTCCGACGCCCTGCCGAGCCATGAGCAAGTGCGCAGAGGCGGCGGCGGTGGCGGCCACGGTGCCGGGCGCGGGCATGGGGAAAGCCGGGCTGCGGCCGTCCATGGTGCCCCGCCAGGCGTCCTTCTTCCCGCCGCCGGTGCCCAACCCCTTCGTGCAGCAGACACGGATGGGCGCGGCGAGTCGCCTCCAGGTGAGGGCGGAACAGGGGAGAGGAGGCGGACCGAGGGGCGAGGCGTGGGTCTGACGGTGGAGGCAGATGGAGGTGAGGGGCTTGAGGTCGAGAGGAAGCAGATCCAGGTGAGGGATGTGGGTCCAAGAGAGGAAGCAGATCCAGGTGAGGGATGTGGGTCTGAGAGAGGAGGCAGGTCCAGGGTAGGGGCATAGATCTGACAAGGGAGGAGGAGCCAGGTGAGAGAGGTGAAGGATGTGGGTCTGAGAGTGAAAGCAGATCCAGGTGAGGGATGTGGGTCTGAGAGAGGAGGCAGATCCAGGGGAGGGATGTGGGTCCAAGAGAGGAGGCAGGTCCAGGAGAGGGAAACGAGTCTGAGAGAGGAGGGCAGATCCAGGGGAGGGATGTGGGTCTGAGAGAGGAGGCAGATCCAGGGGAGGGATGTGGGTCCAAGAGAGGAGGCAGGTCCAGGAGAGGGAAACGAGTCTGAGAGAGGAGGCAGATCCAGGGGAGGGATGTGGGTCTGAGAGAGGAGGCAGATCCAGGGGAAGGATGTAGGTCTGAGAGAAGAGGCAGATCCAGGAGAGGGATTTGGGTCTGAGAGAGGAGGCAGATCCAGGGGAAGGATGTGGGTCTGAGAGAAGAGGCAGATCCAAGAGAAGGATGTGGGTCTGAGAGAGGAGGCAGATCCAGGGGAAGGATGTGGGTCTGAGAGAGGAGGCAGATGCAGGAGAGGGATGTGGGTCTGAGAGAGGAGGCAGATCCAGGGGAGGGCCCTTGATATGACAGGGGTGGTTGTCGAGGGGAGTGTGGGTGTGACGGAGGTGGTATGGGAGGGGGTGCGAGTCTTAGAGGCAAAGGCTCTGAGAAAGAAAGAGATTTGGGATCTAGAAGGTGAGGGCTTTTGAAGGGACCATGAGTCTGGAAGGGGCGGAGGTGTAGATATGAGAATTGAGGACAAGTGGAGGATGGTCTGAAGATGTGTGAGAAGAGAAAATGCAAAGAAATGTGGGTCTGAGAGACAGGTCCTAAACAGGAGAAGACTGAGCAGGCCAGTGGCAGAGGAAACATTCCAGGCTGAGAAGGGAGATGAATCTGTGACAACAACTTGAACTTGAGTTTGTTAGAGTGGAGTGGAGGGGGGTGGGCAATCTCTAGGCAAGTGGCTTGGGGAAGTCTTTTTTTTTTTTTTCTTTCTTTCTTTCTTTTGCCTTAGGGGAGGAGAGGAGGCAGTCTGGGCTGTGAAGAGTGAGGGAGAAGGCAGAGAAGCCAAGTCTGGAATTAGAACAAGTGAAGAAGTAAGGCCGGGATGATCTAGCTGAACAGGGGCATCAAGGGTAGGAAGTCAGAATCTAGGAAAAGGGATAACATGAGTCAGCCTAAGGTGTTTCAACCCTGAATCGTCACCACTCAAGCACTTCTAGATTCAACCCTTCTTCAAACTTTCTTCCGCTGTTAAAAACTGCTGAATACAAAAAGGAAGCTTCCTTTTCTTTCCTTTTTCTTGTAAAGGGCTGCCTTTACCATTAGCAGTTACAACTCCCTCTTTGGACTTCCTCTTTGGTAAAGTTAGTGATCAAAGAACAAGATAGAATGTGCAAGCTACATTGGTCTTGTGTGTTCTGCATGAAAAAGGGGGGGGGTGATATTTCCCTGTCCATCTCACACACTTCTTTACTTCAGATTTGAAATGGTGTAATTTTTGCAGAGCCCACTTATATGCACTGTAGAGGCGGGTTAGAGTAATGGGCATCTGTTGGAGAAGGGTTTGAGAGAGGAAGAGGAAGATCATGTAGTAATACCTCTTTGTAAAGAAACTAAGTGTTTAAAAATTTGACCCTAGTGTCTTTAAATGGATAGATATTTCCTTTGTATCTTAAAATTTCTGAAACACTTCTAAATACATTGACTATCATACAAGATTAATTTTAGTCTGATTTGGTCAAATCAATCATTCTCAAATGAAAGTATGTCTATTTGGGTTCATATTTTGGAGAGAAGACCAAAGTGGTATATATTTATATTACATCTAGAGTAAATTATTAAGGTTTACTCCTTTTCTTATAGCATGGCCTGTTACTGTTTGGGGAGCACTTTCAAATAACTCTACAAGAGCTGTAGTATAATGGAAAGATCACTAGCCTGAGAACACCTGCTCTGGCCCCACCATTTATTAGTTTATGACTTTGGTCAAGTTGCTTAACCTCTCTGAACTTCACTTTCCTCATTTACTAAATTGGAATAGTCTTACATCAAAGGAGGGTTAACATTAAGTGGGTTAATGTGTGAAAGAACTTGGATTGTTTGCTGAACTTAAGATTGAAAAGCTATGCTATTTGTTGTCTACAAATTTCATAGTGTACTTAAAATTTACTGCTTGTATTGAACAGAATTGAATATAGTCTAGGTGTTTGTTTGTTTTTTAATTAAAAATACAGACCAGAGATACCAGAGAGGTTTCAATGGCTTGAACAGTCTGGGCAAACGGAAGATTTAACTAGACTTGATTGAAAAATAATGTTATCTATATTATCAAGTTTAAAAGATGGATATACTTTTATTTAAGTATGACTTACTATGATCAATGCAGACTAAACTTAACCTTGAATAAGGATCAATGTCTTGCTTAAGGACTGTTGTCCCTTTTGTATCTCACTGTAGGACTTAGCTTTAGCCTTCCCCTTCTCTTTTTGACAATCTAAGTGTTTCCACTTACTGGCATGGAAAAAAGTAGTCGAGCTTTCATTTCCTCAACAGAATATGGAATTGAAATGAATGTTTGGTAGTAATTGTGGGTCACTTACCATACCAAAATTATTTTTTGAATGTCTATTATGTACCAGGCACAATGATAATTTCTGGAGATACAGCAGTGAACAGGAGAAATAAGGACCCTGCCTATCTAAAGCTTATGTTTCACTGAAAAAGTTAAACAAGTACAAAAAATATGAAATTCCATGCCTTAGTGGTGCTATGAAGAAAATCCAGAGAAGATAACCCTGACAGAGTGTTGAAAGAAGGCCTCCCTACAGAGATGATATACCCAATGGAAATATGATAGAGAATCCTTTTAATTTGTCAAAAGGTTACTCAAAAATGGTTTATTTACTGTTAAATACTATTATTTGTTGCAAACCTGGAAATGGCACAGAGGAAAGTTGCCCAATATTTGACAACTTAATTAAATTCCATATTAGCTACTAATTGTGAATGTGAGTAAATCATATGACTATACTATAACCTTGCTGTAACTGTATATTCAGGGTCTATGTTATGGTACTTTCTTGCAACAGAGATTATTTCTAGGTCATTTGCAAGGCTGTTTACAAGGCTTATTTGACCTGCCTTGAAGGTCACCCAATGCAAAGAGTCTTTTCTCCAGTAGTGTTTGTCAAAAACAATCAGAGGCAGCTGCTTAATGTGACAGCTGCCTGAGGCAATGAATAATGATTGGAATAAACCATAGGCTTAACCGAAAAGTTTACAAGAAAAGGCTAGGGAATGAGATGTCCGCAGGGGACTTTGAAAAGATCTGACGTATTCATAGGAATCTCGAAGGGCATCCACTTATATAGGTCTGTGTGTATACCCAAGGCTATGCACACGACCTGAAAACAAAACAAAACCAAAGCAAAACAAAACAACCGAATACTCTCAGCTCTCAACTCTAGCTAATCTTCAGGCTTTGTACAAACAGGAAGTAAAAACTAAGGCAGAGCTGTGAACTTCTTCATGGCTGTGTGTTGAAGGTGTGCTCCAACATGCACACAGAGACTCTTTGCAAACACGGGGAAACTTACTGGTTCTAGGCACATAAGGAAATCTTACTTAATCATTAGCTGACTCCTAAGCTAGTTGGTCAGGGACTTCAGTAGCCACACATGACACATGACAAAAAATACAGGCTTTATAGAATTAGTTCATAAAAGTCACTGAACAAACAAATAACAACAAACAACAACAACAAACCATGGTGATGGAAAAGAATCTGATTTTCAGAGTTGTGATATTATTTAAAATGTTTGGTTTTTAACATAAACAATTGCAAGATATGCAAAGAACAATAAAGTATGTCCCATATATAGGAAAAATAGCAGTCAACACAAACTATCCTTGAGGAAGCGCAGATGTTGGGCCTACTATCCAAAAACTTTAAATCAGATATTTTAAATATGTTTATATAACTAAAGGACACCATGTCTAAAGAACTAAAGTAAAATATGAGACAATGTATCATCAAATAGAGATAGAAATAGAAATTATAAAAAACCAAGGGGCACGTGGGTGACTCAGTCAGTTAAGCATCTAACTTCATCTCAGGTCATGATCTCGCGGTCTGTGAGTTTGAGCCCCACATTGGGCTCTGTGCTGACAGCTTGGGATTCTGTATCTCCCTCTCTCTCTTCACCTCCCTTGCTTGCACTGTTTCCTTCTCAAAAATAAATACACTTGGGATTCTGTATCTCCCTCTCTCTCTTCACCTCCCTTGCTCGCACTGTTTCCTTCTCAAAAATAAATACACATTTTAAAAAAGTTAAAAAAGAAAAGAACCAAATAGAAATTGTGGAATTAAAAAGTACAATAGCTGAATTGAAAAATTCACTAGAGGGGCTCAAAAGCAGATTTGAGCAAACAGAAGAATCAGCAAATTTAAAGATAGATCAATTGAGATTAACTAGTAGAAGGAACATAAAGAAAAAAGGATACAGAAAAGTGAACAGAAAAAGGATACAGAGAAGAGACTTGTAGAACACGATCACATGTATCAACGTAAGCATAATGGGAGCCACAGAAGGAGGCAAAGAATAATTGAAGAAAAAATGGCTGAAAACTTTCCAGATTCAGTGAAAAACATTAATTTACACATCCAAGAAACTTAATGACTTCCAAGTATAATAAACTCAAAGATACCTATACCCAGACACATCATAATCAAACTGTTAAAAGCCAAAGAAGAAGAAAGAATCTTGAAAGCAGATTCATCAAATACAAAGAGATCCTGAATAAGATCAGTGTCTGATTGTTCATCAGGAACCATGGAGGCCGGAAGGCAGTAGGATGATATACTCAAAATGCTGAAAGTCGAAGGTTGTCAACCAAGAATTATATAGTCAGAAAAACTCTCCTTCAAAAGTAAAAGAGAAATTAATAAAAACTGAGAGAATTTGTCACTAGCACATGTTCCCTGAAAGAGATACTAAGGGAGAACTTTGGTTGAAATAATACTAGAGAGTAACTCCAATCCAAATGAAGAAATAAAAAATACTGGTAAAGATAACTACATGTATAAATATAAAAGACAATATAAAAATTATTTTTACTTGAAAATCTTTTTGTCTTCTATGTGATTTAAAAGACAACTACATAAAGCAATTAGAAATATGTGTTGATAAACATATGGTATATAAAGATATAATTTGTATGACAATAATAGCAAACAGGGGAAGGGAGGAGATAGAGCTATAGAAGCACAATTTTTATATACTACTACAATTAAGTTAGTATTAATCCAAAATGAAGTTGGTGAAGATGGGAACACGTAAGGCAACCACTAAGAAAATAAATTTTATTTTATTTTATTTTTAATTTTTAATTTTTTTTTTTTTTTGAGAGAAAGAGAGAGCATGAACAGGGGAGGGTCAGAGAGAGAGGGAGACTTAGAATCCAAAGACAGGCTCCAGGCTCTGAGCTAGCTGTCAGCATAGAGCCCAACGCAGGGCCTGAACCCATGAACTGTGAGATCATGACCTGAGCCAAAGTTGGACGCTTAACTGACTGAGCCACCCAGGCGCCCCAGAAAATAAATTTTAAATAAAGTGGCAAGGGAATTAAAATGGTACACTAGAAAATATCTATTTAACATAAAAGAACTTTATGGAGAAATAGAGAAACAAAAATACATAAGATATGTAGAAAGCAAATAGTAAAAAAGCAGATGTAAATCTTATCAGTAAATACATTAAATATAAATGGATTAAACACACTGATTAAAAGGCAGAGATTGGAAGAATGGATAAAAATATATAATCCAACTCTATGCTATCTGAAAAGACACACTTCAGATTCAAAGACCCAAATAGGCTGAAAATAAAAAGATAGAAAAAATATACCATGCAAACAGTAACCAAGAGACAATTGGAGGGACTATATTAATATTAAATAAAATAGACTTTAAGACAGAAATTGTTACTAGAGATAAAGGAGACACTTTATAATGATAAGAAGGTTGATTCATCAAGAAAATATAACAATTAGAACCATGTATGTGCCTAACAACAGAGCCCCAAATACACAAAGCAAAACAGATTGAAGGGAAAAATAGACAATTCAACAACAGTAGTTACAGACTTCAAGTCCCTACTTTCAATAGTGATAGAACAGTTAAACAGAATATAAACAAGGAAAAGACTGAATAACACTATCAGCTAGCCCTGAGAAATATATATATATATATAGGACACTCTATCCAACAACAGTAGAAAATGCATTTTTCTCAAGTGCCCATGGAACATTTTCTAGGAGGGAGAATTATAGTAGGCCATAAAACATGTTTCAGTAAGTGTAAGAGAATTATAGTAATATAAAGTATGTTCTTCAACCACAATGTATTTAAATTAGAAAAAAATAACAAAAAAAAACCCTGGTAAATTCAAAAATACGTGGAAGTTAAATTACTCCTAAATAATCAATGATTCAAAGATGAAATCATAAGAAAAATTAGTAAGTACTTTGAGATGAATCAAAATGAAGACACTATACAAAAACATATGTGGTTAGTATTACCTTAATACCAAAATCTGAAAAAAAAAGTTATAAGAAAAGGAAGTTACAGACCAATTTCCCTCATGACCCAGATATAAGAACTTTTAAACTATTAGCAGGCCAAATATAGCAATATGTGGAAAGGATAATGTATCCTGTCCAGGTTTGGTTTATCCCAGGAATACAAGGTTGGTTTAACCTACAAAAATTTATATTTCATTGTAATTTATCATATTTGCCAAACATGATAAGTATATGATCATTTCAATAGATGCAGAAATTTTGTTAACTCATTTGACAAAATTCAACATCCACTGATGTTTAAATAAATTCTGAGTAAAATAAGAATAAGAGGGAACTCTCTCAATCTAATAATAGGCATCTATGAGACATATAGCTAGCAAGCATCATAATGATGAAACATTGAACCTGTTCCCCCAAAGGTTCGGAACAAGACAAATATCTTGTTCAACACTTCTATTCAGCATTGAACTGGGGGTCCTAGTGCAATAAAATAAGAGAAAGAAATAAAAGACATACAGATTAAAAAGGAAAGAGAAATAAGCCAGTCAGAGAAAGACAAATACCATATGATTTCACTCATATGTGGAATTTAAGAAATAAACAAACAAAACGAGCAAAGAGGAAAAAAAAAAAAGACAAACCAAGAAACAGACTCATAACCATAGAGAACAAACTGATGGTTACTGGAGGGGAAGTGAGTGGTGGGGGTGGGGATGGGTAAGATGGGTGTTGGGGATTAAGGCCCCTGTCGTGATAAGCATCGGGTGATGTATGGAATTGTTCAGTCACTATATTGCACACCTGAAACTAATGTAACACTTTGTATGTTCACTATACTGGAATTTTAAAATATTGTTTTAAAAATTAAAAGTAAAAGAGCAGGAAAATTGTAACTATTTCTTCACAGATGTCATGTTTGTATATGTAGAACATCCTAAAGAATCTGCAAAATGACTAACAACCAGAATTAATATGTGAACTTGGCTAGGTTGTAGGGTACAAGAGTGACACTTAAAATCAGTTATATGTCTATACACTAGTAGCAAACAATTGCCAAATAAAATTAAATGATCTTATTTATAATGGCAATAAAATAACATTAAATAATTAGGAATATATTTAATCGAAAATATGCAAGACCAGTACACTGAAAACAACAAAACACCATTGTAAGAAATTAATGGAACTTTACGTAAGTGGTGAGAGATATATCATGTTTATAAATTGGAAGAATCAATATTATTATGGTGATGATTCCTTCCAAACTGATCTATAGATTCAATGAATCCTATAGATTCAATGAATCCTATAGATTCATTGAAATCCCAAGAGAGTTTTTTGTTTGTGTGGAAACTTAAAAATTAATTCTGAAATGTGTGTATGGATGAAATGTGAAGGATCTACATTAGCCCAAAACACAGTTTGAAGAAAAACCTGCAGAACATATACTACCCGATTTAAAGACTTAATAAAAAAAGAGATGGAAGTGGAGAGAATGAGGTATTGACAGAATAGATGAACCAACCAACCAATGAACCGTAATAGAGAGCCCACACATATGTGTTCAATTGATTTTTGACAAAGTTGCCAAGAAAATTCATTATGGAATATCAGGTCTTTTCAACAAATAGTGTTGGAACAACTAGATAAAGCTATGGATAAAAACAAACCATGATCCCTACCTCACACCACACACAGAAAGTAATTTAAGATGGGTCAGAGACCAAAACAAAAGCTAAAAGCATACACCTTCTAGGAGAGTATATAAAATATCATCATGAACTTGAGGTAAGTAAAGATTTCTTAGGACACAGAAAACTAAAACTAAACATTGATAAATTCATCTGCATCAGAATTAAAATTCTTCTCATCAGAAGATAACCATTAAGAAAATGAAAAGGCAAGCCATGGAATGGAAGAAAATATTTCAATACATATAATGACAAAGGTCTTGTATGGGGAACATATAAAGAACTCCTACAAATTGATAAGAGAATGACTAACAACCCAATAAAAATGGGCCAAAGATTTGAACAGACACAACATAAAAAGTTAAAGGAATGACTAGTAAGCACGTGAAGAATGTGCTCAACGTCATTGTTCATCAAGGAAATGTGAATTAAAACTACAATGAGATATTATTTTACACCCCCTTGAATGGCTACAAAGACTGATAACACTGAATGTTGGTGAGGATGTGGAGCAACAGAAACTTCCATACTTTGTTGGTGGAGACGTAAACTGATACAACCACTCTGGAAAACAGTTTGGCAGTTTCTTATAAATTTATTCATTCCGACCCAACAGTTTCACTTCTGATGAAACAGAGACTTGAACATTAATGTCCGTGAGAACTATATTCATAATAGCTAAAAACTTACAATAGGCCAAATGTCCACGAGCAGATGAATGGATAAAGCAATCATGATATATTCATACAGTGGAATAATACTCTGCAATTAAGAAGACTTTACTCTCATTATATATCGACATTATGTATTGACAACATGGTAGAATCTCAAAAATATGAAGGGAAAGAAGCCAGACATAAAAGAATACGTACTGTGTGATTTCTGTGTGACAATCTAGGACAGGCAAGACTAGGGTGAAAAAGAGACTGTCAGTGGTTATCAAGGGCCAGGGAGAGAGTACTGACTGCTGAATGGCACAAAGGAACTTTTTTGGGTGATCGGACTGCTTTATATCTTGATTGCAGTGGTGTTTGCATAGGGATATATATTTGAAAAACTCATAATCTATACACTTAAAATAGGTGCGTTTTATTTCATGTAAATTATGCCTTAATAAAGTTGATTTTTAAATATTTATTTTATTTCTGGGAGAGAGAGAATCCCAAGCAGGCTTTCTGGTGACATGTGGCACTCAATCTCATGAACCATGAGATCATGGCTTGAGCCAAAATCAAGAGTTAGATGCTTAACTGACTGAGCCACCAGGTGCCCCAAAAGTTGATATTTTTTTAATGTTTGTTCATTTTTGAGAGAGAGGGGGGGGGAGCATGAGCAGGAGAGGGGTAGAGAAGGGGGGACAGAGGATACAAAGTGGGCTCTGTGCTGACAGCAGTGAGCCTGATGTGGGGCTCGAACTCACAAACTGTGAGATCATTACCTGAGCCGAGGTCGGGTGCTCAATCAACTGAGCCGCCCAGGCACCTGACTTTTTTTTTTTTAAAAAGGATCCTAAGACCAAATGTTGCTAAGGATGTACAGATGCCTGAAGTTCCCATACGTTGCCAGTGATACTTTAAAATGGTACAACCACCATGGAGAACAGTTTGGCAATTTCTGATAAAGTTAAACTATCTACGACCCAGCAATTCCACTCCTCGGTAGTTACTTAAGAGAAATGAAAACACATATCCACACAAAGCCTTGTAGGAGAGTGTTCACAGTGGCTTTAGTGCCCACAACTGGAAACAACCGAAAGCTTCATCAACAGAAGAATAGATAAACA
>CM053563.1:29212161-29225949 GCA_028646485.1 Cryptoprocta ferox
AGTGACTCCTGGTGGCAAACCGAATAAAACCAGAGTAATCTGGGGAAAAGTAACTCGTGCTCATGGAAACAGTGGCATGGTTCGTGCCAAATTCCGAAGCAACCTTCCTGCTAAAGCCATTGGCCACAGAATCCGTGTGATGCTGTACCCTTCAAGGATTTAAACTAACTGAAAATAAATAAAGGTGTAGATTTGTTCTAAAAAAAAAAAAAAAAAAAGAATAGATAAACTGATTGTCATGCCAGGCACACAGTGGAACCATATTCTGCAATCAAAAATACTGAATTACTGATTTACAAAATCACATCGTTGAATTTCAAAACACATTATGTTAACTGGAAGAGGCTCAACCCTTAAGAATGCATAATGTATGATTCATTTATATGACGTTCAAGAACAGACAAAACTAATCTATGGGGATAGGAATCCAGAATTGGTTGCCTAAGAGGGTAGGATTCACCGGGAGAGGACCCAGATTACTCTCTGGGTGGGAGACATGTGCTATGTCTTGATTGGTGTTGCAAGAGTATATATCAAACCTCAACGAATTATATGCTGAAGATCTGTGTGTTTTCCTCGTATGTAATTTTGACTTCAAACACGCACGCATGCACACCAATAGTTTGGTAGAGATCGAATTGTGTGTCAAATCATTTGGCAGAAAAGTAGAATAGTTTTGGTGTCTCTCATAAATTATTTGATGATGCTTAGATTCCCATCAAGGGGCAATAGAGGCAGAAGGATACCACTGTTTGAGTAGTGTAATTGGCTAATAGGAGAAAGGGAATTTGGTATGCGTAAGGACAGCGCATTTCACTCACAAGTCAGTATGGTATAGGATTAAAAGCAAGGGCTTTGTAACCAAGCAGGGTTCAAGCCCTGGTGCTGCCCTTAATAACTGCGATCTTAAAGTAGCTTTCATTTAACTTCCTCTGGGCCATTCTTTTCCTGTATGTAAAACAACCTAAGGTCGTAGGAATCAAATAGGTCACTACCTGCCAAGTGCTTAAAGTGCCTGCTGTCTCGTAAACCCTTCATGTGTTATTGGTTATTCTTAGTTTTCATTCTTCTTACTTATTTTTTTAATTAATTTTACTTTTCTCTTCTCCATCTCCTTATTGTTATTAATTATAAAGGACTGGCAGGTATATAAAATAATGCATTTACTCCTTCACACTCTCAACACCTTCATTAGCAGCACTCTTCCACTCAGCTCTCTTTTTAGCGATTTCCCCTCTTGCCTTGCTAGCTTCTGCTTGTCTTTCTTTCTCTATCTTCCTTCCTTCCTTTCTTTCTTTCTTTTTTTCTTTCTTGTTTTAGTGTTTATTATTTTGAGAGAGAGAGGCAGAGAGCGAGCAAGCACACAAGCTGGGGAAGGGCAGAGAAAGGGAAAGAGAGAGAATCTCAAGCAGGCTCTGCACTGCCAGCCCAGAGCCCGATGTGGGACTCAAACCCATGAACCCTGAGATCATGGCCTGAGCCAAATGAAGTCAAGACCCGGATGTTTAACTGACTGAGCCACCTGGGCACCCCTCTGCTTGTCTTTCAAGACCATTCAGCCTTCAACTCCTACAGGAAGCTTTCCATGACTGCTAAGTCAGACACCTTAAGTGTTTCTATCACCTTCCTTGATAAATAGATCAAGTTGTTTTTATAGTACCTGGTTTTATTCGCTGTTGCTTTTGCCAGATGTAGTATCTTTATCCTTGTGCTTAGATTTTCGTGTCTGGTGCAGGTTAATGCTCGGTTTATCCTTCAGCGAACACATGAATAACACAGAACTTTCCTCTTACATGTTTCTGACAGCCAGAACATTAAAATACTGTCCATTTATTAATTTTTTTAAATCAACTTTGACTTTCAGATTTTCCTTCTTGGAATTATCCTGCTTCCAATCCGTGTCTTACTGGTTGCATTAATTATATTACTGGCATGGCCATTTGCTGCCATTTCAACAGCATGCTGTCCTGAAAAGCTGACCCATCCAATAACTGGTTGGAAGAGGTAAGAAATAATAACGTCTAAATGTCAAGCAAATCAAGCTAAAGAAGATTTTACCATAGTTGAGTCATCAATCAGTAGTTTTTTCTCATGTTGCCCACTCCCTATTAACCATTTATTTCTTTTTCTCAGATGGAACGGTTCTTAATTCATCATATATAGAAACGTTTGCCCCAGCACCTTGTGATCATTTTCTGTTGAAGTTGTAATTTCCCAGTATTAAAATATTGGTTTCTGAGTCGTGGCCAACAAGTGAGAGATCCCTGCTTCTGGGAGCCCCAGCTAGTGTAGCCGAAACCCTGACAGCTGAAGTCTGTGTGTCTTTCCTCCACTCACCCTCAGTCACGACATTTACTTTGGTCCCTCTGTAGTAACTATGTACTTTCTGCAGTGGCGTATGGATTGGGTATAGTGTATTTATTAACATTTTAGAGATTATTATTATTAACACTAATTCTCAGTGTAGCCTAGGTTTTTAAAACATCTGTATTGAGGCAAAATGGAACCGCTTCTGGAGCATTATCTAATTAGCGGAGTATTTGAGAATCGACTCACCACAAATTAACAAAGTCTCTGGTACAAGTTCATTCCCATTGGGCAGAGCCAACTTGTTGCCATAGGTATGTTCTGAGGGTGAAGGCTTTTTTTCCTGTGGACTCCTTGGAAGAGAAAGCCATAAGTGAGTTGCAGGGTACTATGGAACTCTCTAAAATTGTCCACCTCCTTTTTTTTCTTGGTACACTGCACAGGGTCTGTTCCTTTCATCCAAATCTCAAATGAGAATGTCCTCCAAAAATTTTGAAAATCACTGTTCTAGAAACTTTTAAAGAAATATGCAATTTACTATTCAGTTCATGTTCTCGTGAATAATGTCAACATTCAGCACAAGGCTGGTTTCAAGTGGAAGTGAATCCAAGGCTGGCATTGTCCCCAGAGAATAATACCACCTCAATCCTTGCAAATCATAATCCTTGGCTTTATGATTCAAGGGCGCGTGTCCTTAAAACATACTTTAAGAGAGATTTTTTTTCATGACTCGCCAATTCCTTTCAATGATCGCTTTGGTTTCTGTTGTTAATGGCTTATGAAACCCTATCATGATGGAAAGAATAGTCTAAGATTCCAGAAAACAGATTAAATAAATGTTAGAAAAGAAAGTTCTGGGGCGCCTGGGTGGCTCGGTCTGTTGAGCGCCAACTTCAGCTCATGTCACGTTCTCACAGTTTGTGAGTTCAAGCCCCACATCGGGCTCTGTGCTGACCGCTCAGAGCTTGGAACCTGCTTCGGATCCTGTCTCTCTCTCTCTCTCTCTCTGCCCTCCCCCACTCATGCTCGCTCTCTCTCTCTCTCTCAAAAATAAAATAAACATTAAAAAAAAGAAAGTTCTAGTTTTTCCAGTTAAGCAAATACCTCTACTTCCTCTCTAACAGGTTAACCCTGAAATTAATTATGCAGCCCCAAACTTTCAGTCTTTGGAAAATTGTTTAAACAGAAGTTAATTGGGGTGCCTAAGTGGCTCAGTCGGTTAAGCGTCCAACTTCGGCTCAGGTCATGATCTCACGGTTCATGGGTTCGAGCCCCACATCGGGCTCTGTGCTGACAGCTAGCTCAGAGCCTGGAGCCAGTCTTTGGATTCTGTGTCTCCCTCTCTCTCTGACCCTCCCCTGCTCATGCTGTTTCTCTCTCTCTCTCAAAAATAAATAAAACATTAAAAAAATTTTAAACAGAAGTTAATTTAACAGCTCTGAATATGGGATATTTTAGAATGTGGTTGTCAGAATCTACACCACTGTAAATAAAAAATAAGTGTGGAAATTCAGTAAAGGGGTGAGCTTTTTATCCTTACATAAATAGACCTCTGAACTCTAAACAGCAAGAAGGAGAAAGACCTGCCCTGTGGAAAAGTCTCGCTTTCTGTCTCTCACTTCTCCTTACTGTGGAATAAAAGTCAGAGAAACTTCCTCAGTGACTAGTTGCTTAATAGCCTCTCACTGCATTGTTACAAGACCATTGAGAGAATTAAACAGGAAGTCTGTTTTTTAAAGCTCTCGTTTAGATGTCTTATGGGAAAGACACGTTTTGTTTTTCATGAAAAGCTGCACGCCTCTTCACATACTCAGATATCCATCCTGTGTTTGCATTTCCAAGAGTGTGTTTTTGTTTCCCAACTCAACTGAGCTTATCAAGGACAGGGACTGGATATTCTTAGTCTTGTGTGTCCATCAGAGGTCCTGGCATAGTTTGATGAATTGATTAGTCTTTAATGACATAAATTCTTTAAAAAAAAAAAAAGTAAGCAGTTAGATTTTTGAAACTGTATAAGTGTTCCAGGAAAGTGAGGTGGTGACTTTACCTTTTAAGGCTTTTGATGATGTCTCAGAGCTATAATGGTGTGGGTAATAAGGCTTTAAAAAATTATTCCTAAAATAACTCTGAGGACTGATTCAGCATGAGAGTTCTAAAAATGTCTGGGGAGATAGCATCATCTTTCTTACACAAATGTACATTCCCAAGGTCACTCCTGTGAAGAATAGTACTCCTTTGGATTTCTCAATGGGGGATGTGTGTTGAAAATTCAGTTTTATCCCTTTCTACTCATAGAATAATGGAGCCACTTATTAGCCATACGTCCTTGGGAAATTGTACTTCTCTGTGCCTCAGTTTTCTGATCTGTGAAATGAGGATGCTAAAATAGTATCCATTTCATAAAATTGGGCTGAAGATTAAATAAATTAATATATGTAAACTAGAATAGCACGTGGCAGAAGGAACCCCA
Organism: Cryptoprocta ferox; assembly: GCA_028646485.1. NCBI lineage: Eukaryota > Metazoa > Chordata > Mammalia > Carnivora > Eupleridae > Cryptoprocta > Cryptoprocta ferox. Next base: position 29,216,939 of record CM053563.1, read on the forward strand.
TGTAACTGTTAGCTATTTCTTCTTAGCTCCTATTTTAAAATGAAGTGTTCTGACATGTTTGGGGTTTTGTATTGTGTTTTAGAGTAAAGCCCTGCTGTTAGCTGAGATTAGCAAAGCTCATTGTGTGTGTGTGTGTTTTTTTTAATATTTATTTCCAAAGGAAAATGACTCAACCAGTTTTGAAGTTCCTGGGTCAAGCCATGTTCTTTTCAATGGGATTCATAGTTACCGTGAAAGGAAAGGTCGCAAGTACTGCGGAGGCACCAATTTTTGTTGCTGCCCCTCACTCGACATTCTTTGATGGAATTGCCTGTGTCGTATCTGGGTTGCCTTCCATGGTGTCTCGAAGCGAGAACGTGCAGGTCCCTCTGATTGGCAGTAAGTATTTGTAAGACAATATAGACATTTTCATGCTCAGGGTTCAAATTTATAAAAAATCATATATAGTTCATTGGTAGGCTTTTTAAAAACTTTAAAATAATGAAACACTTCAAAGCTATTTATTCACTTTTTGAAAAAAATGTTTATCTTTTGAGAGAGAGAGAGAGAAATAGAGCAGGGGAGGGGCAGAGAGAGGGAGACAGAGGATCTGAAGTGAGGTCTGTACTGACAGCAGAGAGCCAGACCCAGGGCTGGAACTCACAAACCTCAAGATCATGACCTGAGCTGAAGTCAGATGCTTAAGCGACTGAGCCACTCAGGTGCCCCTTTTAAGGAGGAACTAGATTTTCAGAATGAATTTATGATAAAGTTTAAAGACTCCCCTACCTGTACTCTTATAATTCTTATCAAATTCTTATCTTTATCAGGGTGCCATCACTTCCTTTTGTCCTTATATGGCTAGAAAGACCAGCTTTCAAGGACCAATCATGCTTGATTTTCTGGAGGGAGAATTGAACCAAAGAATTGCTGAAAACACCAACACAATTGGTGTTAACGTGCTATTTCACACATTTCTCCTGAGGATATTAGGCTCACAGGCACACCAAGTCTTTCCTTTTAACTCTGTTTTCTTATTATTGCCCCAGAATCTCCATGAGGGACCAAGGTGAATCTTTTTGAAAGTCATGATGGGGAACAATAAGTACTTCCTACCATATAAAATAATGAAGCAAGTGAAATGTTTATCCCATCAGGTGCTGTGGTCTCTCCCCAGGGTGTGGGTCTCTAAGTAACGGGTCCCGGTTGTCCCAAGGTTATTGCAAGCAGCAAGTGGTGAGAGAGTGGATGTGCAAGTTACCTGATGTCGCCTGGGTGCTTTGGAGAGACAGCAGAGAAACTCTCTCTCTCTCTCTCTCTCTCTTTCTCTCTCGCTCACTTGCTCGCTCATTCCTTTTTTTCCTCAGTGTAGCCACAGTGCTTTGTATAATACGGCCTTTTCCCGTTTAGCAATGGGATCATGGTAAACCGAGGTTTATTTTGCATGCCTGAGGAAGCTACCTACTTAGAAGACTGTTGTGCTAAAATTTTAGTAAAATTGATAATTGTCCCTTATTCATATGTACTGTGAATTCACATAATCAGTTTTCAAGATATTCCTAAAATAAAACAGGATGAACTTATAGTCCATATTCCTTTTTTTATTTAAGTTTATTTATTTTTGAGAGAGAGAGAGAAAGCACGTGTGCTTGCGCGTGGGGGAGGGGCAGAGAGAGAGGAGACAGAGAATCCCAAGCAGGCTCCGGGCTGTCAGCACAAAGCCCGATGTGGGGCTCGAACTCACGAACCACGAGATCATGACCTGAGCCAAAGTCAAAAGTCAGATGCTTAACAGACTGAGCCCCCCAGGAGCCCCTGGTACTCTATGTTCCAAAGCTTTAATGTCAATTGAAGAAGACATTTAGGGAGAAAATTGCATTTGCCTCCTTTCATGTTCTTGCTGCTAACTTCTATCAATGAAATATTTTTAGGTATAAATAACAGCTTCTCCTTTTGCACTGGAAGCCAAATTCTGTTTTTAAATTTTTTTCAATGTTTATTTATTTTTGAGAGAGAGAGAGACAGAGACAAAGACAGAGAAGAACAGGGGAAGAGCAGAGAGAGACGGAGACACAGGCTCCAGGTTCCAAGCTGTCAGCACAGAGCCCGATGCGGGGCTCAAATCCATGAACCGTGAGATCATGACCTGAGCCAAAGTCAGACACTTAACCGACTGAGCCCCCCAGGTGCCCCTGGAAACTAATACTAATAAACTTTAAATCGGAGTGTTTTTTTTTTAAAGTTCTCTTCGATTTGCTGTATTTTAATTTTACAGAAAACTTGTTTATCGTTGCTGTGGTAGCTTTAGCCAAAAAAAAAAAAAAAAGACTCAATTGTGACCTTTTGTTTGTTTTAAAGGACTTTTACGAGCTGTGCAGCCAGTGCTAGTATCCCGTATAGATCCGGATTCTCGAAAAAACACAATAAATGAAATAATAAGGCGAGCAACCTCAGGAGGGCAGTGGCCGCAGGTAAAACACAGGGGACATTCACTTAGATATATCGTGAGCTTTTTTATTGTTTGTGTATTTGTAAATCATTTGGATCTGCAGGTGGCAGTGTCTGGGGACACCTATGCTAGGCGTCTTCAGCATAATAGAAGCAGAATAAATGAGTGAGTATTAAGAAGTCCTCCTTCCCAGGAGATATCCCATGGGGTTAAACATATCATTCTTTCTTATTCTCCAGATTCTTTGAACCAGTTTTTACTTCGTGTCATAAAAAAGTAATCCTCTACCTCTGAATTTATTTATTAGCTTAAAGACAGCCTATCAAAGCTCAATTATACTCAACAGTATGGTAGGTTTGTTGAAAAAAAAAAGCGATTATGATCTTAATCTTATCCAAAGTATATTTAGACAGGGCTTTTCAGATCAAGGGGTATATAGGAATCACCTATAGGACTTTTTCAGACTCTAGCATCTCACTTCCTCCAACCTCTGGAATGCCTTTGGAAGGTAAAGGGGGGAACCACAGTTACTGGATAAAGGGAGCCTCCTGGGTAATTCTGAAAAGTATCGCTGTACCTTGGCTCAGGTGACCTCTAGCAGGACTAATGATCCTGCAGTGATCTGGCCACCCCATGATGATGTGTAGATGTTAAAACACCAAGAGAAGTATGACCCACCAGGAGGTCTCAGAAACCCAGGCATGTGAGGAATGATTTAAAAAGTGACCAGAAAGAAGTGGCACTTGGAATAAGGGTTTGATTCTTCTCTTTGGATCCAAGGACGATATCTAGGACTGGTGGGCAAAAGTAAACAAATAGGTAAGATTTCAGCTCATTTCATCTCAAGGAATTTTCTGTCCAGAGGCAGAATGATCTGATCTGAAATCCTTTTCTAGAATTTTCAGGCACTGGCTAAGCAACCACTTGGGGTGGGGGTGGGGGTGGATATTGTAGAAAGAATTCAAGCATTGGAAATGCTTTTAATGCCCCTTCCAGATCTGAGATTTTATGATTTACTCTATATCCGTTCATTGTTAATAGAGTAGCTATAGAATTTCCGTTTTATGAACCGTATTTGATAGTGTATCCAGTTGTGATAGGAAACCTGTGTTTTTTTAATTGGGGGATGAAGTTGCACACACTTAAAATTTTTATTTTATAAATAGCCTGTCATTGTAGCACGTTAGGCTGATAATGTTTTCCCGTTCTGATTATTGAAAAAACACAGTAACTAAGTACACATACTAACTGCTGTGGGTACAGGAATTTTCTTTTTTGTTATTTTATGTACTTGGCAATTCACTCGTTGCCAAATCCTGAAAGCTTCAGCAAATCCAGTTTATTCCGTTAATGGGGAAACTAACTGTACTGTGTGTCTTTTACTTGAAGCATGTAACCTATGTTAAAAGCTAAAAACACTTTCTCAAAAAAGATACTAAACTGTATGCCATATGTCTACTAATTCAAGTGAGCAGAAAGCATACTGTAAGTATTTCCTCCTTTTTGCCTCCTCCATGTATCCTTAAACTATATGTTGTAGGAGGGAATATCATGTGACATAGAAAACAGAAAACAAGGAAATAGGAATGAGTTGGTTAAGGATGTATAACAGTAGAGGAAAGAATTTAATGCGCTCTTTGGTGCGTCATAGGGTCTACATCTTCTTTTAAGTTTATTTCAGATCATTAGCAACATCATTAAGAAACATTTACTAAGTGTATTTTCTATTCAAAGCTTTAATCCATTTTCTAATTACCTTACTGCTCAGACAACAGTTCTTTCAGAGGAAAACCAAATAATCTGATTCTAGCTTTCAGTAGAATCAAGTATTAGCTTTTTATCTCACTTTTGTCTTCTAAGAATTGGTGGCTATTTGTGAAGTCATACGAAACTGAGTAAAGAGGTAACCTATTAATTAGACTGAAATATTAAATCTACGTATTCCTTTTCTCCCAAGATACTAGTTTTTCCAGAAGGAACTTGTACTAATCGTTCCTGTTTGATTACTTTTAAACCAGGTGAGATCACTTAAATTACGTACTATAACAAACTATGGAAGATTTCTCAAATGATTTGATACAAATACAGAAAACAGCCTGTTAGTTTGCTCTGGGCATTTCTTTTCCGATAAAAAGTTTTTAACATTGTGATTCTGCAAAACGCATTTACTTTCTCTTTTAGTATCACAGCCCCTTCTTCCTTGCACGCACGCACGTGCAGAAATCCCTGGCACATTTTCCTTTTCCTTCAAGGATACCCTCACAGACACCCCAGGTCCTGTGTTATCTGATAGAAAACTAGTGATCATTATAATGCCCTCAGATGCCTTCTACACTTCACTTTTTTTTAAATATTATAAAGTCATAACTTTCATAGCCATGTATAATTTCACAGAAACTAATAAAAACTTTAACACATATTTGTATTGTCTGCTGGGATGCTCAGAGCCCAAGTCAGAGCTCACTTCTCACAAGTGGGGCTCGTTCTTGCTGCAAGTATTTGCTTCCATTTAGATTTTCTTCTCTCCATTTTCTCTTTGTCTTGGCTTTGCCATTATTTTTATTTTTTAAATCCTGTTGCATAATAAGTATTTGGAAAATGAAAACACGTGGGCATGTAAGTAAATCTTTTCAGTGACTTGGACATAACATTTAACATCTTGGTTTCCTAATTCTGAATTTTAGAACTCTCATTTTGGCAAAGCACTAGGGGTTGGACCAACATTTTGCAGTTTGTGTGTATTCTTAAAACAGTGAAGTATATGTGTACCATTTATTATTAATTCTCTGTATGGCAAACCTTGTGTCCTATATGGAAGGTGTTATAATATTTCCATGTGATTTTAGGGGCCTTCATTCCAGGGGTCCCAGTACAGCCGGTGCTCCTCAGGTACCCCAACAAGCTGGTAAGCATCGTATTTGACCGCAGGAAAAAATCTCAGATGTTCTGAATGGCACAAATCCTCCAGGACCCCTTTTAGAATTTGAATAAAGCTCTGAATAGACAGAGGTTGGAAGCGCATGGGTAGACCGCATTCCCGGTGCCACATTTCATTTCTAGAAGTTTGCCAAGAGAAACATGTCTTTGTGGACACCACTATTCCACGATGTCTCTGCTATTCCTAAGCTCCAGGAAGGTATTTCCTCAGCTTCCTCTGTTGTCACTGTAACGGTCCAATAAAGTCTCAGACCCACGTTTCCTGGGTAGCAGGAAACGTGCGGAAGTTTGTGATTTGCACTGAGCCTACAAGGAGACTTTTCCTGATTCAGCGGTCATTACGGGAGGGATGGCTGGTGTCGCAGGACAAATTTGGGGTTGGCTTGGGGTTTTATTACTGGCTCGGTACTTACTGGCTCTGGGACTCTTGACAAGTAATGTGAATAAGAAGATACATGAAAAGAATCTGTCATCCTATAGAAAATGCACAGTTGGCTCAGGAAACAGTCTCTTCCGCTCCAGCTAAGCACACCGCTGTCTTGTGGGTATTGATTATGCCACCGTTTTCCTAAAGAAAGGATTTTTGGAATTGTTTCAGTGGTGAGAGGAACTTTCTCTACTAGAGATTTTCCATAAATAGTCAGACTGTAATGATTAATTATCTATGTTACTTAAGATCAAGAGTTCTCGATCAATTCAACTTTCTTTCAGTGGCTGTCTTCTCAACTTTGGACGTCCCTGGCTAAAAAAATTAACAGCTATCAACATTTACTTATTGTACTTCTGCTTATTTGGCATTTATGTAAATCCTTTCACTATGTGCCACTTTAATCTTTTCTCCCAAATACCTACCCCCCTTTTTTTGAGAACTGATATATTCTGGGTTTTATAAGCAAATTAATTATCCAGATATGTCACATTAGGAGAAAAATAGCTAAGCGTGCTCCGAGTTCTATTAAGAATTAAGAACAACTTAATTCCATGAAAAGATAGGTGGTTACATATGGAAAACAGATTTTTGCCATGTAGATATATAATCCAAGAATTCATAGAGCAATTCACTGCCATTTAATAGGCTTGTTTTACTTTTCAACACACTGCTTATGTTTCATTCAGAAGGGAAGTATATGAATACCAATATGAAAATAAGATTTTGACTTTATTTGGCATGTGTTTTCTCTGAACTAACAGTCTAAACACCTTTGTTCTTGTAGGATACTGTGACTTGGACGTGGCAGGGATATACATTGTAAGTCGCTTCACTCTATTATTGGTTTATATAAATTTTGTTCCGGGAAGAAAAAGAAAATTTTATTTATTCCTTTAAAAAAAAAAAGCCTTGTTTTTGTAAAAGTAAAGATTTCTAATCAGATCCTAAAATCTTGTAATGAAGTCTTTGTAGAGAGCATCAGTGTCTTGCCCGTTAGCCCCCAGCACCTGCCACGTGCAGAAGCCTAGCTGTCTGCCGTGTTCTTACGGGTCCCACATGCATAGCTACCAATTCTTACGAAACAGTCCAGTGACCCGGTTTGGACCCTACTTAGCTTTAATCTTATAGTTTTATTCCCACTGCAGATTTTGCATATTATCTGGTGTCTCCATTGTTGTTTTACTCTATCGGTTTAAACAGTCCAGAGTCATTGCGTCATTTGGCCTAAAATAGCTGGGATGTGTCTGATCTGAGCTGAGAAAATAGCTAAGCTTTCAGTTCCGTTCTTGGATTTTAAAAGCATAAGGATCAGCAGTTTCTATAAACATTTCAGACAGGAGAGGAATACAGCTCCCCATTAAGCAAGCTGCATTGAAACAGGCCTTTAAAAAGAACAGAGCATGTAGAATCGCACTTTGTCTCAAGACTTTTTTGTCCAGCTCCCCCCGGATAAGTCTGAGCCGGTGTGTATTTGGTGAGAGCCCCGTAAAGTGCCTGGATGTGAGGACTTCGCCTGGGGCTTCCCTAGCAATGCCTTTTGATACTGTGACATAGAGAGTTTACATAAGGTTGTGATGCACGGACAACCACTTGGACATATTTCAAAGGGAATCCTCATTGGCCTTCAAGTATCTTGTGATTTCCTTGCATACCTTTTAGATAATCCCAACAGTGTATGAAAGCCAGATTTTTTTTTATGCTGCATACCAATTTTCTCCATTTTGTATGTGTGAATTGCACCAAAATAATAAATTTAAATCAGAATAGGTAACTGATGGGCCATTTGCATGTATTAGCGTTTACTGACATATGAAACATGTATGTTCCCATTACGCTTCAGTCCTTCGTGGTTGAGGTTAAGTAAATGGCACTCAAAATAAAGACCATAAATTGTAAAGGATCTCTAGGCATTACGTGATCTTTAACTCTTCAGGAAACCAGTTTATTTATTTGGCTAGAATACGTGTTTTGTGTCACTATTTATCTTGAGTTCCTGGGTTTCAGCTTTTTATACAAGAGTAAGTGAGAAGAAACAAATAGCATGAGCGCATTTTAGACAAAAAGAGTGCCTACAAACGAAGTAGCGCATCTTTATAGTTCCCGAGGTGTGTCATTCTTGGGACCCTTACAATTTAAGTGCCTTGCAGAGATAGTGACTTCAGGTTCGTTGTGCAGTCAGTATGACTTTTTCAAACTTTATCAGCAGTCCAGGTAGGCGTGAAGGTCAAGTAGGAGAAGGCCTTGGAAGGGGGATCCAGACAGAAACTGGAGTGGTCTGGTTAATCCAGCCTTCTGACCTGGGAAGTGTGTGACAAAGAGAAAAAGAGAATAGGAGAGAGAATTCAGAAAAGAGAGGAAAACACTTTTTCAAGAGTTAAAGATTTCTTAGGAGTGATAAGCACAAAATCTTTAAAAGGCACAGCTTTGTTTTGTCGAAATACCACATTGTGCTTGGCCGGTAGTAACTCTCATTTCTGCCTGTATCTTCCGATGGGCTTCATGGTATGTTTAGTACTGAATCTGTTACTCTTAAGTCAGTTTTCTCAGTTGCCCCTGCCCCAAGGGCTTAGTCTAGACTCAGATTCTAAGGAAGAAATTCTGTACCAAGGCAGACAGCCTAAGAGAGAGGGTTAATAAACTTGGGGAATACACTTAGAGAAAGTGCAGCTATGGAAAAGCTGTTTGGTGTGGGTTCGAGAAGTGTTGTTTGGTTTGTGCATAGTGTGGACAACACAGGTTCAGTGAGATCTTATGCCCGGTTTGTTTTGTTTTGTTTTCCTTCCTTCCTTCCTTCCTTCCTTCCCTCCTTCCTTCCTTCCTTCCTTCCTCTCCTCCCTCCCTCTTTCCTTCCTTCCTTCGTTCCTTCCTTCCTTCCATTTCCTTCCTTCTTTCCTTCCTCCCTCCCTCCCTTCTTCCTTCCTTCCTACCCTCCCTTCCTCCCTCCTTCTTTCCTTCCTTCCTTCCTTCCTTCCTTCTTTCCAGCATTCAGAATTTTCAGAACAGACTTATCTAATTCGGATCACTAAATTCCAAAGCTCAATTTAAATAACTCAGAAACAACTTACTTTATAGTGAATAATGTGGATTGATTTTCTTTGCTTGGGGTTGATAGTAAAAGATTTTTTCCCTCTCAGATGCAAAGTTTGACAACCAGTACTTAACAGCTTATAATTATATATGGAATTGGTACATCTACTTCTTAAATTCCTTCTTTTT
>CM053563.1:29226449-29269879 GCA_028646485.1 Cryptoprocta ferox
GCTACCTGGGGTCTGGGGGGGACGTTCTGTCAGAGGAGAGGGGTGCTACCTGGGCTCTGGGGAGATGTTCTGTCAGAGCAGAGGGGTGCAAACTGGGGTCTGGGGGTATGTTCTGTCGGAGTGGAGGGGTGCTACCTGGGCTCTGCGGGGGGGACATTCTGTCAGAGCTGAGGGGTGCTACCTGGGCTCTGCGGGGAGGTGTAGATGTCAGAAACCCTCACTTTTGGAATCACTCTGCCCCTGAAAGGCCTGAGGAAATCCTATCTGGGAGGCAGCTCATGTCAGCATTCACAGGGCCGTCTTTTGGTTTGAGTTGCAGAGACAGGCAGCGAGTGCGGAAGCAAATAGATCATTCTGAAAATCCTGACCACATTTTTAACACCCTGACCAATGGTTCCAGAACCGTTCCCAGATTCTAGCAGTGATGTGGGATGGACCTGTAAATGCAGAATCAGTAGAGTTGACTGTAGTAATACCCTCAGGGAGCCCCTGAAGAGAGAGGGTCAGAAGAGCGAGTCAGGCTCTTGCTTTCATTTTCCAGTTGCATCCATGGAGTGTGTGATGAGAACTCTAAATTTGCGCATGTTAATTCGGAGTCCCAAGTGGGGGCCCTTGCTCCCAAGTGACAGGGCATGGAATTTAAGTCACAAGAATGCTGATTTACTTTGTTGCATAGCTTAGTCAGTTAGCCACGTAGAGGTTGTTAGAAATACCAAAGGACATAGGGGGCAAACTACATTTCAAAATGAGTTTCACTTTGGTGAAATTTTTCTTGAGACTCACAAGTTGTCTGTTTGTCAGGAAAAGATCTGATTATTAATTATATGCCACACCTCCCCACATTTAAAACCAGCTCAGGATCTCTCAGTACGACCGAAAAACACTAGTTCTTAGAATATACTTAGATGTTCTTAGAGAAAATCACTAATCTGTACTCTAACAAGTTTAAGAAGTACCCGCGTAAACAAAATGGATCAGATTGCTTTTTCTCAAGAACTGTCAGTGCCTTTGAGATGGTTTGACCAAAGAATCCCTTTTTCTCTGGATACCTCCTAGAAGCAGTGTTCCATAGAATATACTTTGGGAAGCTCTGTCAGGAAGAAATATTATATTATTTCTAAGTACTCCAAGCATTCTCTTCCATCTTTAAAAAGCCCTGTTTGCTTTCTCTAAAACACACACACACACACACAAAGAAAGAAAGAAAGAAGGAAAGGAACAAAGGAAGGAAGAAAACTTATACTTAAAACAGCCACTCTGTCTTCTCTGCAAATTTGGAAGATATTGTTTATATAATATATATGCTACCCCTTCCTCTAAATTTACCCTTCCCCAGCTAAAACAAGATCTAGCAACAGATGTGGAAATGTACCTAGAACTGTCTAGCACATGTGTCTGTGTTCAAACTGTTACAACAGAGGTATGCAAAGTCCTCACTGTTTTGTGGTGACCATTATTACCATATTTCCTTTCTGTGTCATGGCCTTTCTTCTCTTTCTTTCATTCCTTCTTTCTTTCCTTTCTCTTTTCCTTTCCTTTCCTTTCCTTTCTGCCTTCCTTCCTTTTCCTTCCTTCCTTCCTTTCTTCCTTCCTTCCTCTCTCTTTCTCTCTCCCTTCTTCGCTCCCTCCCTCCCTTCCCCTTTCTCCCCTCATTCCTTCTTTTTCATTACAGTATTTGCATTCTCCAGCCAGTTCTCAGACCTGTTTGAATCATATTTCCTGGCAAAGAAAGAATAATTCCTTTGATAACTTAACAAACAAAATGGCTACCACACGGTTTAGAATAGCTAAATCAGTAAGATTCAATGTATTCGAATTGTGGTGTAGGGCAAGAGGATGGAAATCTGTGACCTTCCCATTCAGTCTTCTTATTTTAATTCTATTTAGTTTAGATTTATGATGGTACCTTTCACCCAGGAGACTCCTCACCACTTTATGACTTTTGAATATTTTAATCCCCGCCCCCCCCCCGAGTTGGGCACAACTGAAAAATGTATCCCATGGCCCGTTGGTGCTCTGTGTGTCCACACCCTGGCTCAGGGCCCTCAAGAGCTGGGCACTGCATCCAAGACTCCAGCTTCTGCACCACGTCTGGGGGTGCCCAGCTTGAGCAGCCACACGCATGGCTTAGTTAGAAGGATCGGCATGTTTAGTTGAACCAACTACAGTCGTCTTGGTTGTTCAGAACCACCCCCCTCCCAGCCTCCATGTTCATTAAAACTAATGGAAATCCTAGTTATTATTTTTTACATATATTTTTAGAACTTTAGAACATCTAGTAATCAGGTAAGCCTAATTGAAGGTGTGCTATTCAAGAATATGGTCTTAAGTTTTGCGGGTTTTATTTTTATTTATTTTTTATTTTTTAAATGTTTATTTTTGAGAGAGAGAGAGAGGGAAGGAGAGAGGGAGAGAACAAATGGGGGAGGGGCAGAGAGAGGAGGGGACAGAGGATCCAAAGCGGGCTCTGCGCTGACAGCAGCAAGCCCGATGCGGGGCTCAAACTCGCAAACCGTGAGCTCATGACCTGAGCTGAAGTCAAAAGCTTAACCTACTGAGCCACCCAGGTGCCCCAAGTTTTGCGGTTTTTAAAATAAACTTTGAGCGGATCATTTGGTGTCCTTTTAGACACTGTGCTGGTGACTCACAGGACATCTCTGGATGCCAAAAACTGTACTCTTTCCTTTTACAAGTCACTCTTCACTGACGATGCTTTTCCAACTCTGTAGTTACCAAAACCATCGGATAACTAAAATCTAGGGAGTGTAACGTCTCCTCTCCCCACTCCCTCTCTGTTTCCTCGACAGAGACTTGTTTTTGAAAAGACCATTATTTCCCTGACTCTTGAATCGTAAAAATACAGTCAGGTCCAAACCTCACGCCCTCCGTAATTGGCCTTCCGGCATCCTTGAGCAATGATGCCATGTGTGCCCGCAGAAGGTTCTCCTGGAAGTTATTCTCTGGGTCATAGCGACATAGTGGGTGTGTTTAAAGTGTCTTTGAGTGGTTACTTTTATTGGCCAACTACTTCACAAGTATGCCTTTATAAGCATCTGGCTTAGGGGCATAGGGAAGAAGATAACTAGTAGGAAACATCCCCCAAATGTGACATAAACTAACAGCCTGCTAATGTATCTCCTGAGAGAGAATCCATGCAAAGCCAGACCCTAAGGCGCTATGTGGACGGCAGCTAGTTTATGAATGGACACAGGCCATTCACAGTAACCATCAGTCTGTTTCCTCTTTCGTAGGTTACGTACATCTCCATTTGTATTCAGAGATATCCATTATAATATAGACACAGAAAAATGATTTGTAGGCATACAGACATATTTTGTTTTAGTAAGATTCTTTTGCAAAGCTTAAAGCAAGCTTCTAGTGGCTAGCATTGGACTTACAGTCCATTGCCATAAGTAATAGAAAGGGATTGTTTTTCATTAAAAAAAAACAATTCTGATTTTGGAAAGGACTGAAATAATGAGTGTTATGACCAAGCCCTGTAGATAGATACAACTTTTTAAATCTCCAAAGAGTTTATTACTTCGGGAAGGTTCAACTCTGTTTATATAGTTTACTTAATTATCCAAACACACTCAAATTACTTGTAGTTTTGGATCTGAAATGAACAGGCCTTTTAGAAAACTTCTATCACACAAACACACACACACACATACACAAAACCCATATATGTGCTTTTTTTAACAAAGCTAATTTCTTCTGGAACTTGGTAGAATTCTGAAATTTCTAAGTAGTAGTAGAGAAGTGGAATATTGTATGGGGCGCCTGGATGGTTCAGTCAGTTAAGTGTCCAACTTTGGCTTAAATCATGATCTCACAGTTCGTGGGTTCGAGCCCTGTGTTGGGCTCAATGCTGACAGCTCAGAGCCTGGAGCCTGCTTCAGATTCTGTGTCTCCCTCTCTCTCTCCCCGTCCCCTGCTCACCCACTGCCTCTCTCTCTCTCTCTCCTTCAAAAATAAATAAACATTATTAAAAAAAAGAAATGGAATGTTATATAAAGAGGATTAGCTGGGGTTGTGTTCCAATTCTGCTACTACTGACCTGTATGTGCTCAAGTGAATGACTTAAATCTCTCCTAGCCTGTGTTTTCAGTGGTAAAATGAGGATAATAGCATCTCTTTTATGGGGTGTTCGCATTTAATAAGGTCACTTATGTACTAGCACGTGGTAGGTGTTCAAGAAACATTCACTTGTATTTCCCTTGTCATGTAAATGTTTCTGTTCTTCAGGGAAGAAAGTAGCAAATGTTAGTGCATAAATACCTTCCTTGATTCGCATTTGCTCTTTTTGAAGATTTAAAAGAAGAATCATGAGAAGAGCTAGAACTCCACATTTGTTCAGAGTGACTCATTAAAATCCTTCTCTGTTACTTGGAAAAAGAAAAGACTGATTGTAGTATCGTCACTCATCAGTCTTTTTCTTTTTCACGATCATCCGTTTAGTAGAAAGGAATGTGCTCCACGTGGTCAGAAAACAATAAATTAAGACAGTTGTACTGGGCCTGAGTGTCCCTGTAAAGGGTTGGCTCTGGATATCAGATCACCTTCAAACTAGGCTGAAGGGTTCTGACTTTATCTTGCAGGTAGCCTCAGGCCCCAGAGGAGGTTGGGCACTCTGGGACCCGAAGGACAAACGAGGTGTTAGTATGGAATATATGTGGGTTCGCCTCCCCTTAGATGGGCAGAGTGGTGGAATAGAGCACATTGAAGTGAGGCTCGGAGCCAGCATCAGGAGCAATGGGGAAGGACTGGGGAAGCTCACGTGGGCTGGCATGGGGGAGACAGCCTTCCCTCTCCCCGATGAGGTTCCATAGCTAAATCTGTGAGATAATCTCAGAGCAGGCAGATTAATAGGGGAAAGGTTACACAAATCTATTAATTTTTAATATGTGTGCAAGGCATCATGGGGAATAAAAAGTGGATACCCAAAAAGGTGGTGAGGAAGGGGAGGGAGGGGGAAGGCCACACAGGGGAGAGTCAGTGATTTTTAGGAAAGACAGGTGAGCCCTGGGAAGAATAGACCAGGAGCTATGGTAGCGTGTGATCAAGTTTGTCCATGTGTGATGTCGAATTCCAGTCGTGTCTCCTGTGGTAAGAATCCATTTTCCCTTTTGGGTGAAACTCTGCAGAGGGACTTTATGGCAGATGAGGACAACTGAGTTCCTTTGGAGGAGCTGACTTTAGGCAGATAAGGGAAGTTCAGGGAAAACCTCTCCCTACATTTGCTATTTTTCAAGTACCTTCAGTTCAAAATAATCAATATACCAAAGTGGTACATTTTGGAGTCGCATGTCCTTAACTCTTTCACTGTCTTCTTTCCAAAGTTGAGCGTGAAGTACCATTGAGACGAGAAGTAGCGCCCAACCTGAGAAGCAGGGACCGTTTGAAACATTTAGATACAATGGCAACAGGTCCAACACAGATGCCCAAGCAGCAGCGAGGTTCAAGTTCAGTAACTTGGTCCTCACCTGTCACATAGACTTTAAGGAAACAGAGCAGCATTAAGATCACATTTGGGGGGCACCTGGGTGGCTCAGTCAGTTAAGCATCCGACTTCCAGGTCATGATCTCCCAGTTTGGGGGTTTGAGCCCTGCGTTGGGCTCTGTGCTGACAGCTCAGAGCCTGGATCCTGTCTTCGGATTCTGTGTCTCCCCCTCTCTCTGACCCTCCCCTGCTTGCGCTGTCTCTCTCTGTCTATCAAAAATAAATTAAAAAACATAAAAAAATTTAAAAGATTACATTTGGGGACACACTTGCATGATTAAAAGGATAAGGGAAGACCTTCAGCAAAACAAAACTATTTTTGTGTCTGGAGGCAGATGGTCATCTTGGGAAAGTAACGTAATTTTTAAGCAGCTGTGAGGACCCTGTGGAGCTTACCATCGACTCATAGTAGCTTCAGCCAGTAAGATTGTGTACCTGTCTTTAGCATTCCTCAGTGGTCTCTAATGGGGACAGGAAGGCAGGAGCAGGAGAGGTGGTCATGGGTATGTGGTTGGCACCATGTGTGTGGCAGAAGGGGGAGATTTTGGGCGACAGAAAGGCTGACTCCTGAAATGCAGTGGAGACAGGGAGCCAGCTGTTGGCAGGAAGGAGTGGACAAAGAGGGGCCAGCACGTCCTGAGAGTCACTAGCAGGCTCTTCCGGTCTGTGTCGGACCAGGTTAGAGAAGTAAATGCTAATAGACAACGAGGGGAAATTGTGATGAGAGAAATTGCCAGGAAATTAGCTTCCTATGTTTGTCGCCATGGCCGAGGCACAGCTGAGAACCCCGTGGCCCGGGGAAGAGCCGTGAGGTCAACATGTCTGATAAGCCATCCATGTGGATACTCGAGATGGTGAGAGAAGATGAAAGTAGAAAGGAAATTTTGGGGTCTTGAAGACACTGGGGTATTGAGCTGTGTATTAGGTAGGGGACAGGAGTAGACAATGACAATCACATTTTCCTGTTTTCGGCTGGTCTTCCTACTCACATAGAGGGCATGTATATGCCGTGAGCCTTGAATGTCTACATGCAAAATGGAAACATGTTAAAGAGGGTGAGGTCTGCTCCAAGGAGAAGTGACTTCTTATGAGAATTTCCACTGAATTGCTTCTCAGGAGGCATGGGGGGGCCTCCAAGGCCCAAGAGGGTCAAATTCAGGCTTTTAATTATTTTGTACTCTCAGTGGAATTTTCTTCGTCGAGAATAAAACGCCATGCCAGTATGAGAGTTATTAAAAATTATTTCATGGAAAATATTACCTGCACCAAAAAGAATTAAACCCACAATTCATTGTATTATGTTTGGTTAACAGTGTAGCAGTAATTGATTTTTCAGGGTTTTCAAGGGTGTGCTTTTATGACCTACAGATTCAGCGTGTGTCATGTGGCTTTTTTTAAAAAAAGAGCAAAGGATTATACGGTGATTTAAAACCTTCTTATATTATTTTGTTAGAGATTTTATGAACATTGATTTTAATGTCCTGTTCTCTTCCTTGGATTTCCTACTAAGCACACATAAGAAATTCAGATCTAGAACAGGATGGAAGGACGTTTGAGAAATATTTATTTGTGAAGATCATTTGTTGCTCTGGATACATAAGTGATATGGGGACCTCTGGTGGCTCAGCACATTTTTCCATCTTAAAGAATGACTGGATATTAAGTGGACAGCTAGCCATAGAATTCCAGTTGGAGAGGGCTTTCAAGAACATCAAGTCGAACTTCCTCGCTAGACATGAGAGGGAACTGAGTCCCATCAGGGCTGAAGGACTTTTCTGGGACCTCACGGCGGAACCAAGGCAGCAAGCAGGGCGAAACAGTGAACATGCCACCGTCCCCGGGAGAGGATGTGATGGTCAATGTCACACAGCATGCTGTCCTAGGATTCCTGTCCAGTTTTTCCTCCCATCCCAGTTGCATCCACGCTGCCCTCTGCATCATCACTCCCTCTATTCAGGGTCTTCCCTTCTCTCACAGGCTGATTCCAGTAGCTTCCAGGGCTTCTCCCTGCTCTTAGCCATTTCCTCTCTGGTTTATCCATTCCCTGCTGCCGAAGTTTCTGCTCAAAAGCTTGGACCTGGTCACAACACACCGTGGCTCAAACTTCATCTCTGAATCACCCAGAGGTCCTTAACGTGATTAACAGGATCTGAAA
This sequence comes from Cryptoprocta ferox, assembly GCA_028646485.1. Classification (NCBI taxonomy): domain Eukaryota; kingdom Metazoa; phylum Chordata; class Mammalia; order Carnivora; family Eupleridae; genus Cryptoprocta; species Cryptoprocta ferox. The sequence continues at coordinate 29,234,108 of CM053563.1, forward strand.
ACAGGTCGACATGAGTCCAAAAGTGGTGTTATTTATACACATTTTTCTTCTTCTTTCAAATCGTGGTCCTGCCCCTGGTGTGTGGCCTTAGCTATACCGTTTATCCTCTTCAAGCTGCATTCTTCACCTGTCAAGTGCAAGTGGTGGAACTGACCTCAAGCAGTTGTGGAGAGTTAATCTTCTAAAGCCCCGAATATACAGTACCCAGCACACAGTACGTGCTTAATGGACATAGCTCTTCTTGGCAGACTGAACTCATTTGTCATAACTTCTGCCCTACCACATGGAGAGCCCCTTGAGGGCAGGGACTTAGTGCAATGCCTGGCATACAGTATTACAGTAATATTTATTGAATGAAAATGGGCCACGAAGCCTTGAGCGAGTCTTTTAATGTGAACCCCAGTCCTGTGACTAAAATCAAGAGGACTGGTGGACTGAAAATAATGCATATAAAACCCCTAGCATGGTGCCTGGTTCATAGTTATATTTCAAGGGACGGTAGCTACTGGCGAGATCATGTTTATCCTTAAAAAGCCAAGATCAAGTATTAGTTCTTCTGTAAAGCTTCTTTGGCTTCCTTTCCCTGCCCCCCTCGCCAAATTAATCATTTCTGATCCCTTGCTCTCATACTCCAGGAAGGATGGATGAGTGGGGAAAACAAGGATTTTAGAATCTGATAAAACTTGGGCTGAGTCCTGGTCACGTGACCTGTATAACTGGAAGCTACGTTAATGAAGCCTTTAAGCTCTGTCGTTGAGGGTAGTGATAGCGCATACTGTGTTGGTCTATCTTATTAAAATACGGATCATTTTTGGAGCAGGAATAGAGTCCTATTAATCTTGCCTGATATATTGTAGGTGCTCAAAAAATATGCAGTGACTTAACTACAGCACCCAAATCTTGTTAAATATTAGAAAACTATAAATAAATCAAGGATGGTACTAATGAGACATCACAGAATATCAAGTAGAGAAAAAAATTAATTTAAAAATGATAAAACATGATGTTCGGCAAAAGCTAGAAAGCCAATGCTAAGGATTAAAAGAGAGCAGAAGAAATGCAAAGTGTGACATTTGAACAAATGATAAAAATATGGCTGACCCAGGCATGGGTAGAGAAGATACATTATAAAAAACACATTACTTCTGTTACTAACATTTTCACACAAAGGGCTGGAAGTGGTAGGAAGTGCAACTTGGAGAGTAAGATCTCAAAACCTACAGCTTTACAACTTCCAGAATATTCCAGGCACTGGCTTCTTTCCATCCTCATCACACCAAGGCAGGTGGGTGATCACAGCCCTCTTGTTAGAGTCCAGGTGACAGTGAAGAAACCTGCAGGGACCTATTAGTACGCAGAAAGACCCAGGGTTTGGCTACAGATTTGCTGAGTCCGTGCACAGTGTTCTTCCCCGTATAGCATATAACCCATCTGCCAGGAAAGCAGGGGATTTAATATAATGATAGCTTATAAATTAATATATGTAGCATTTAAAAATTTTTTTAATATTTATTTTTGAGAGAGATAGAGTGTGAGCAGAGGAGGGACAGAGAGAGATAGGGAGATACAGAATCCAAAGCAGGCTACAGGCTCTGAGCTATCAGCACAGAGCCCGATGCGAGGCTCGAACCTAGGAGCCATGAGGTCATTACCTGAACCAAAGTCTGACGCTTAACCAACTGAGCCACCTAGGCTCCCCTAATTTATGTAGCATTTAATTTATGTAGCATTTAATTCTTAGGCCTAACAGTTGTAATGGAAAGGTATGTTTGTCTTGCAGTTTATGCCTGTTCAAGTACCAAGCGATGAAGAAAAAAGCGATCCCATCCTTTTTGCCTCTAGAGTCCGGACTTTAATGGCAGAGTAAGTTTCTATATATGACCATAATCAATAAATCATTTTTAAATGATTGGTAAATATATAGTTTTTACATAGTTTTAGGATTTGAGGGTTTGTTTGTTTGTTTTAATTCTGAGGGCCTCATTTCTTAACTCATTCCTGGTTACGTATTTTAAATGTGCCCAGGAATGTGGTAAAACAGGCTACAAATATTTTCCCCAGATGCAGCCCCAAACTAATGGACATGTGTCTTTGCCAGAAAGGGAGCAGGGAGGATTCAATAACCAGAAGAGACCAGCCAGTGACTTCCACGGGGTAGATTCTCCCTAAGCTGGCCTGTGGCTGTCGGACAAAACCTTGTGACGGTCTGAGCCCTTCGTGGGCCGCCTTCTATGGCCCAGACTCCGCAGAGCTGTCAAGGCTGAGTGTTTCAAAGGCATTCATGATTATAGCAACAAAAAGGAGGAAGTTTGCAAGGGAATGCAAAGGGCACAGAGAAGGGGGAAAGTCACCCCATTAAGGAATGGCTATAAATGTAGGATTTGTAAATCACAAAACTGGAGACAAGTATTGTCCTGCACTTAAGGGAGTGTTAACTACCCATTACTCTGATTAGATAAATGTCCTTCCATCCTGTAATGAAAGAATGTTATACTGTCCCATCACCCAGGTAGCCCTAGAGGTTTGCAGGTGCACACTCTCACTCCAGGCACCCCCTCCTTCTGCCATTCCAGTAACGGGCTTGACGCTCCTAGACCAGCGAGATTTATTCCTGGTAAAAATTCAAATGAGAACCCTGAATGTAGCTTCATGACTGAATTTGATCTTACAAGCAAGATTATATTTTTTATTATGTATATATTATACATAATATATATATTAATATTTTGCAGCAGAATAACTTTATTTTCAAAATAATAAATTTTCAAATGTTCAAAAAATTTTTGCCAATGTACCTACATGTGCTTGATTTTCCCAGTTTCTAGAGTAGCTACGAAATTTGCTTTTATGTTGTTTTCTTCCCTTTCTCCTTATGTTTTCCTATGAGGTTCTGTCCAAAAGTTTGTAACTAAGATAAATTTTAGGAACAGAGGCAATTTATACCAGATATTTTGACTTCCCAAAAATGTGCCTAAAAAACAGAGCAGGGATTTGATTAGGCAGCCGTTTTGGTTGGTTTTTTTTGTTTTGTTTTTTTGGGTTTTTTTTCTGAATTTGGAGGCGTGGAAGTATAAGGGCCTTGGATGAAGAGTTCTGAAAGACCATGGACAAACCAGTCCCTCGAGGGCTCCTTTTCCTCCTGGGTCAAGTTGGAATTAGAATATTTGTCTCTCCTGTCTCGTGGTTTTGCTTATCCTGAGACTTACCTGGGAAAGTGTATGACAAAAGCATTTGAGAGTGGTAAAGACATAATATAGTGGCAGTACTGATGCTCTTAATAAATACTTACCAAGTACTGTGCCAGGCCATTTACTCGGGGTCCCTGACGTGATCCTCACAGCACTTCTCGGAGGCAGGTGAGGGACCTGAGATTCAGAGGGGGACGTCATTTGCCCAAGAACATGACAGGTAGTGAAGGTTTGGGCTGGGACTCAGACCCCCACTTCTTGTTACCCAAACCCAAAATCTCTTAAAGGGTATGCTCTACTGTTGAGCGTTATAAATTATACATTCCCGAAATATTTAAAATGTTTATTTTCCTGCTTACATATTCTTATACCACAATGTTTATTCATCAAAAGCCGCCTAGGTTGTCGAGAGAAAAAAATATTTTATTCGTATCGCATTCATTGGAAATGTCATGTTCTTCACAGTGATTCAACAAAACCAAATACAGGTGAAGACCTAACTTCATGATTCTCACTGAATATTTGTGAAGAAAAGTTTTGTGACAATGAATCTTCAGGAAATTATTTTATGTTCTGCACAGGCTTTCTTCTTAGGACTCAGTGTTTCTTCAAGACATTATTAATATATGTATTTTTCAAGTCTCGTTCATTATTAGATCTCTGAGCAGGAGGGCGCTAGCAGGGGTTACGTGCTCCTTCGAGGATGGAGGGCGTTTAGGTTTGGAAGAAATCATGAGCTTGTTATCAGTTCTTTTTAGTATTTTCAGAAAATTACGTAGCAAGAAGTGATCTCCAGTTTTGAGAGATGGAAAAACGCAGACAGCTAGTGGTTGGGAGACATTACTCACTCACACTATGTACAGATATTTGTAGTCTGTCTTTACAACAGATAACCCTGTGGACTAAGTAGGGTAATTATTCCTATGTACAGATGACAAAAGCAAGGCTTAGGGTAAGAGTCAAAATGTCCATGGCCGGTAGGAGACTCCGCTGGAACAGAACGTAAGTCTTCTTCCTTTCCCTGAGACCGAAGTCAACTACTGTCACAGTTAAAACACGAAACAAAATAACCGACAGAGGCATGCACACATAAGGGGATTAACTTGGCCGCAGGAAGCCTGTGCAGAAGGAGAGAAATGTGTCTCTTTGGCAATTATAATCCAAAAGCTGCTGGTTTAAAAAGCAGTGAATACTTTCCCATTTACTGTGTGCAGCTCAGGCCTAATGAAAAAGTCATTATCTTGGTTTTAAAAAAATTGAATTTATTTGCTTTGACATGCTGTTTAGAGCTTTGGGGATTCCGGTAACAGATCACACCTACGAAGACTGCAGATTAATGATTTCAGCAGGACAGCTAACGCTGCCCATGGAAGCTGGGTTGGTGGAATTTACCAAAATTAGCCGGAAATTGAAGTAAGTGTATGTTTAAATTGCTACACTTTTGTAAAGGTGTCCCAAAGGGATCGGGAGTCCCCTAGGCTTATTTTCCCTGGTTTCATTAACGCTCAGCTCTAGAACCTCCATGGTGTTGATTAAGGAAGCCAGAGGTGTGGATTTATCTCCCACTTAGCTCATCTCCTTGTGGTTTTTTTCGAGAACGGTTAACTCAGAGACATGTATCTTGGTCACAGGAGGAGACTGAGATACTAGATATAGAGCAGCACAGATCCGCCTCTCCACTCAGAAGGGTCTCAGAGCAATTAGCCTGTCCCACTGCCCTCTTGCAAGAAGGATGGGCTAATTAGATGGTACTGGCACGTGATGGTCAGAACTTCTCGTGTGAAAAATGAACTGGCTGGTAGACAAGCAGTTCTGACCATCACTGAATTTTAAGTACTTACCCTCAGTCTCCTTTTTCTTCTCACTACAGACTTTTTTTTTTTTTAAGGCCAAAACACCCCTTTGTGCTTTTACGAACATCCCATTTGAACCATCTTCTATGAAAGGTGTAACCCTGGATTCCCCCACTTACTACCATTCACTCTGTTTTCAGCCCTATTAGGGATTTGCAGAATGTATTGATTCCCTTGGCCTTGGCATCCTCCCTTGGAGGGAGCCGAGGAACCAGCTATTGTGTTAAAGGTCAATATTTACTTATTTTTTTAATGTTTTTTTTAATGTTTATTTTTGAGAGAGAGACAGAGTGCAAGTGGGGGAGGGGGCAGAGAGAGACGGAGACACAGAATCGGAAGCAGGCTCCAGGCTCCGAGCTGTCAGCACAGAGCCCGATGCGGAGCTTGAACCCATGAACCTCGAGATCATGACCTGAGCTGAAGTCGGACGCTTAAGCGACTAAGCCACCCAGGCACCCCTAAAGGTCAATATTTAAAGATAATATTTCCATAACTGATAGAGCAAGTATTATTTATATCTTCTGGATAGCAAACACATTTTGATGTTATATTTACAATATTCGTATAAATTTGGAGTTTAGATAGTTACTGAAATTGGATACGGAAGAAAGCAGTATGTGTTTAATGGTACAAGACAAAGACAGATGTGCTGTAAGCTACAGTACATTTTCTGGTGTTTTAGTGTTTTTATAACTAATATTAGAGGAAGTGTGTCCTGTCTAATGAATCTCCCTGTCACAACATTTTGTGAAATGTGAGTTCATTATCAGCCCGGAAGCTCCTTTGAAATTAAGAATGGTATTTTTTTTTAACAACTCAATAAGTACTATTGACTTAATTGGTAATATTTAGATTAAAATATGATTTCTTATTTTCTTTTCATGAGTCATTTCTTATTCTGTCACATTGCTCTTCTTCTCAGTTACTTTTCTTTCACCCAGATACTTGGGAAAGTTGTAGTCCTACTAATATCCTTAAAAAAAAAAAAAACTCAGAAGTCTGGGGGTGCCCACGTGGCTCAGTCAGTTAAGCATCTGACTTTGGCTTACATCATGATCTCATGGTTCGCAGGTTCGAGCCCCATGTCGGGCTCTGTGCTGACAGCTCAGAGCCTGGAGCCTGCTTCCGATTCTGTGTCTCCCCCCTCCCTGCCCCTCCCCCACTTGCTTTCTGTCTTTCAAAAACAAATAAACATTAAAAAAAAAAACTCAGAAGACTCTATACATCCAAAATACCCATTTTATCCTCATTTTCAAATGTAACACGTACAGTGTTTTTCCCTCAGACAAACGAATAAAGCAGTGTCCGTAAAACGTCCGTGCGGATTGTAAGGGGCTGACAGTGCGTACCTACGATTGTCTGTTTGCTCAGGTTAGACTGGGATGGTGTTCGTAAGCAGCTGGATGAGTACGCAGCCATTGCTGGTTCTTCAAAAGGAGGAAGAATCGGAATCAAAGAATTTGCGGAGTATTTAAAGTTGCCTGTTTCGGATGTCTTAAGACAACTCTTCGCACTCTTTGACAGGGTATGTTACAACGTGATCTTTAACTTGCTAACATCCTTGCCCTGCCTTTCTCCACAGGGCATAAATCAGTGTGGCCTTAGAAGAACTTAGCAGGTCACTGTTAGAGGAAGCAAGGCCGAGCCTATGGTTTAATTTCATGATTTTGTTTGTTCCCCTTAAGGAGCAGCGGTAGTAGTAATATAATGATGTGCGGGTGTGTGCGCACTGGTGATGCAACAGTTATTTGCATAATATTTACTTATTTTAAATACCAAGTCAGAAATAAAAAATGTGACCATAAAAACCATGTTCGTAACATGGAAATTGCAAAGGCTTCTGTAACTGGCAGGAACTTAAATATTTATATCAAAATTCATACATTGATGACAGGGGTGGTGCTGTTCTAGTCTGAAGGTTTCAGACTTGCCCCAACATGCGTGACAACCAAGTAGTTTTTATTTTCAAATAACATTTTATGAGCCTTCAATTAAAGCTTAGCTGTTAGCCATTGTATTGAAGGGTACGATTTTCTGCTCATGAATATGTCAGTGCACGCAGTTCAGGTCCTGAATTGTCAGAAAGTCTCCTTAGGAAAAATGTATCGAGATTTCAAGTTCTCTCTTTTTAATGTGGTTTTTAACCCATCAAGTTGACCGTCAAGTTTACTCTCTTGGTTGCAGTTTTACAAGGGTTAATACATGCATCGAGGTGTATAATTTCCACCCCATTCAAGATACATCGCAGGTGCAAAACAGTGTCCCCTGTAGCTATTCTTTTATGGTCAAATCCTTGCCCTCCCCTTAACCCCCAGCAGTCACTCCATTCCTACAGCTTTGCCCTTTCGAGATGCCATATAGATGAAACCGAAGGGTCTATATCCTCTGGAGTCTTCACTTGGCGTAATGCGTCTGAGATTCAGCCGTGCAGTTGTGTGTGTCAGTCATCTGTTCCCTTTTCTTGCCGAGCAGTGTCCCATTGTGTGGACGCAACATCCTTGGTGTATCCGTTCCCCAACCAAGGAGCGTTTGGTTAGTTTCCAGTTTGGGGCAATTACGAATACAGACTGTGAATATTCCTGTATAGGTTTTTGTGTCAATGTAGGCTTTCCTTTCACCTGAGTCCCTACCTAGGACTGTGATCTCGTTATTTCCTTATCTGAGAGTGACTTTATTGTGCAGTGAATGCTGAACGATATTTTGGTTGTGAATAGAATTGAGTTGCTAGTTCCTCCCTTTCAACAGTTTAATCATGATGTCGTACTGCCTTCGGTCTCCCACGACATGGCCGCCTAGCTCCTTGTTCTTTTGCTGTGGCTTTCCTCACCAGCCCTCCTGCTGTGGCATCTTGTCCAGAGGTAGTTGCTTTTTGTATTTTGATTAGAGTTTCTATTTTTCCCCATTTTTTAAAATGCTTATTTATTTTTGAGAGAGAGACAGACAGACAGACAGAGTGTGAGTGAGGGAGGGGCACAGAATCTGAAGCAGGCTCCAGGCTCTGAGCTGTCAGCACAGAGCCCAACGCGGGGCTCGAACCCACAAGTGGTGAGATCATGACCTGAGCTGAAGTCGGATGCTTAACCAACTGAGCCACCCAGGCGCCCCTTGATTAGAGTTTCTAATTGTAATTGGAAGGAAAGGGAGGCTCAACTGGGCTTATTCCCTGGCTGGCACGGGAAGTCCCAGTTCTCTACTGACCGCTGGAAAAAGATACTTCACGAGGAAATTACAGCTTGATGACACCAACCAGGACACGGCTTCTTTTTCCCTTTACCCAGAGCACACTAATGTTTCTGATGAGCTATCCTGGGATCTCTAAGATGCACCATTCTTTAACATGATGCACTTAAGCATCCTTCTCTGGGTAGCGCCTGGTGCCCTTTCCTTGGCTTGCTTGCGGCACACAAGTAGTCGCTCCCCATCTGTGACACTGTAGTCATACTACTAGAAAGCATCATGAAGATTTAGGAGAAAGGAGAAGTAAGTCATCAGCTCCACCCATGCAAGTTGGGAAAACAGAAGAACTTCTGCTTGGACTCTTACAAGTGTTTCCGCGGGATTTATGTAACATCCTCCCCTTTGACTCTAGACACCAGGCAAATAGTTTTAAATGAAGCTTCTCTTAATATGAACGTGGTGACAGGAAAGAAAATGGCAGGGATATACAAATAAGGGCAGGAGATGGGGAAACAGGAAGCACCATGAAGCAGGAACCAAGGAGGAAGTTTCAAGCACATCTTAGACCTTGTGCTCATCAGGATATTTGATCAAAATCAGAAATAATATCTGGCGAGGTTGCCCTCCCTTCAGGTGTCAAACTGTCCTCGCTAGCAGTTCTGGGATTGTCAGGACAACAGGTCATGAGGATCTATCTGTTGATCAATGATGGTACCTGCTGGCATCCCCGTCATTTCTCTGGCTGTGTTAAGTACGGGAAGATTCGGAAGTGGGGAAGGGAGCAGTAACAAGGATGGAAATCACCCCCAGGTAGCCAGTTTGCTCTGAACTGGAGGATACAGTGGGCTCCAGGCCGTTAGGAGACTGGGGAGTCTGGGCAGCCCCCTTGGCCAGTCACACTTCCCCATGGACCGATTCCACTGGCTCACATATCACTTATAGCCTTGAGTGTCACTTCTTTGTATAGTATGACTTGGCTTTCACTGTAGACAGTGAGATGGTCTTTCTACCACTTTCCTTTTGATCTCCAACACACTGGAAGGTAGACAAAATAGTCCGGGGAATGAGCGACTAGCTCACGTGAGCTTCCTTTCTTCTTGCTTTCTTTTCTCCCCTTTCTGTCTCTGTCTTTCTTTCCTTTTTTTGTCTTTAACACATCTGCACGTCTGTGCCTATGAAGATTTGCTTTGTTTTGCGAAGGCGAGTTATGCAATGGTCGCCACGCCCTTGAGCCACTTACACGCTGGGCTTGTTTTCTCAGTCTCTCTAAGTGATTTAGCTGGGGAATGTTCCATGGGAAAGACAAGACGTTCAGGAACGCCATAGTTTGTTTCCCTCAGAGTAGCTTATCTTGCTAAACTCAATGCTTCATGGGGTGGGGGGGATGTAGAGGGGAGGAAGGGAGGGTAGAGGGAGGAAGGGTGGGAACGAGAAAGGGCGGGGTGTTCCTGTGGCTCTTCCAGCCGCTGTAAATGTTTGCAGCGCAGGCAGCTGCCCGAAGCCTCTCTCAGTCTCTCCCAAAGTCTAATGTGGTTGTGTTGGTATTTGGTGGACATGGAAAAGACCTATCTCCACACATTCCCTTGCTCTTTCGATGTGCATTCTCGGCTAGTCTAGAAAAACCTCATAATTTTTTTTAACTTAAATTCAAGTTAGTTAACATACAGTGTAGTATTGGTTTCAGGAGTAGAGCCTAGTGATTCATCGCTTACATACAACACCCTGTGCTCATCCCAACAAGTGCCCTCCGTAATGCCCACCACCCACTTAGCCCATCCCCCCACCCGCCTCCCCACCAGCAACCCCCAGTTTGTTTTCTGTATTTAAGAATCTCTTATGGTTTGCCTCCCTCTCTGTTTTTATCTTATTTTATTTTTCCTTCCCTTCCCCTACTGTGTGTTTCTTAAATTCTGTTGTGTTTCTTAAGTACCACATATGAGTGAAATCATATGATATCTATCTTTCTCTGCCTGAGTTATTTCACTTAGCGTAATATATTCTGATTCCATCCACGTTACTGCAAATGGCAAGATTTCATTCTTTTTGATCGCCAGGTAGTATTCCATTGCATATATGTATCATGTCTTCCTTATCCGTTTTTGTCAGCCGATGGCCATTTGGGCTCTTTCCATACTTTGGCTATTCTTGGTAGCTCTTCTATAAACATAATGGTTTTGTCTCAGTTTTGTCCCTAAAAAATACACTGTTGGTTCAGCCCTCTCCAACACTCTGACAGATCCCTTCAGACTCTCAGGTATGTACGTGATGGCAGGTAAGCTCCCACAGAAGCATGGCATTCGTGATCCAAAGCGTGCCAGAGTTCACTAGTTTAGAGTCATTTCCTCCCGAGAGGTCTGATCTCCTTGAGAAAGAGAAAAGAACTTTTTCATCTTTCTGTCGAAATTTAGCTTCTTTATTTTCATGAATGCACACTGAACTCTGCCTCCGATGAGTCAAGTGTGTCCAGATGAGTCGGAGTCAAACACTGAGACGATGGTGGTGTCTCAACATTTTTTATATTCATAATCCTGTTTTAAATACTGGATTTCTTTGCCAGCACTCATGAAGGGATTGAAGTAGACTTAATGGGATTCAGGAACAACATGGGCTAAACCAGCAATCATTAGAACGCAGTTGTTTTTGCAGTTACAACGAGATCGCGGAATGGCCATCACAGCCCGATTGTTTATCTCGTCCTCCTTCAGCGCCAGGGTACTGAGCAGGGCTGTGTTCTGCCGCCTCGCGGGCAGTCTCTGATGGACCTGCGAGACAGAGTCCTCAAATACCTCACGACACAGCTCATCCACATTGCTAGCTTGACAGCGCACCGTGTTATCTGCCTTTTACTTCTTACCAGTAGCAAGTCCTGCGTCTCCTCACTGCATTTCCTGTTACACTCAGCTTAATAATTCATCGGCATCCATCGCTCCAATAATATGCAAGCCCACTGGTGGCAAAAACTGTATTTCAGGGGTCAGCAGACTTTTCCCGTAAAGAGCCAGACAGTAAATACTTTTTACTTTGGAGGACATATGGTCCCCAACTTTCAGGGCAATATGTACAACTGAACAGAAAAGTTCATCTTATCCTGCTCAGAAAGATTTCTCTATTTACTGCCAGTCACTCAAGCTGCACAAGCGCCCGGTCCTGACTCCCAGCGTGAGCAGAAAGTCTGCAGGCCACAGCACCCCACCTTCTCTAACAGGAAGGGGCAAGCCGAGATGCTTGTTGCCATTGGCACTCGTGATTTAACACTGGCACTGATACCAAGAACCGGGCAGACAGGAAAGAACTCGGCATTCATTCCATGTAATGTGAAACAGGAATTAAAGATCTACCAAAGTTTACAAGAGCCAACAATGCTGGAGTGTCAAAGTGCTGAAGTACACACACGCTTTTCCTGTCTAATATTTAAACAAAGGACATAGTAAATGCCAGAAGAACCAAGTACCGGTTAGAAGGCAGTCAGAAGGGGGAAAAATCATGACGGTTTTCAAAATTCTTTTACAGAATGGAAAGAATAACCACGTACCTAAATTTTATCAGGCAATGATCTGTTATGCAATGTTACTGGTAAAAAAGATAATGAGCTCATGCTAGACTATACATAGCTGAGGAGTTCGAAATCAGTTTCTCTCATCTATAAAGACAAATAACACTCATAGAACCAAGGGAGCATTATCAGCAAGAGGCAGAGAAAGGAGACAAGAATAAAGAAGAGAATAAAGGGTGATCACTTTTAAATCAAATGTGGGGTATCCTACACATTAATAGGGGCACTCTAAGGACTGACCACGGCCTCTCAATCAGTCCTTAGACCTTACCAACATGCTTTGTTTTCATCAGCTTGGGAAACAGAGCAGCAGTCAGCAAAGTACAGCTGATGAACCAAATCCAGCCTGATGCCTGTTCTGTATAATAAAGTTTTATTGAGACACCACTGTGCCCATTCGTCTATGGATTGCCTGTGGCTGCTTTCTCTGTATAGTGGCAGAGGTGAATACTCACCAACAGTGGAGTCTTCTCTCCTTTAAATTTCCAGTTCAGGTTTGACTTGTAATGTAGTATCTCCTAGCTCAAGTGAAAAGAACTCTGGTTGGTTCTAAATCTCAGTTAATCAGGATTTGTTATACGAAATCTACCTATAACTTATATGACACAATTAACAGAAAAAAGCTATAACCTTCTTTCTATGCAGTCATACGAGTTGTCCTGAATGTTTGGTGGTCCTGTATGTCTGACCATTTCCTTCTTCATGTCTCAGGTTAACTGAGCGCCTCCACTCAATCCATGATAGTATTTTCTCTCACTGAGTGTTGTTCCATTAGGAATATCCACTTAAGCATGAGAATTGTACACTTTGTTTTTGGCTCCTCAATGCAAGTACACCTTAGGTGCTTAGAAGAAACAGAAAGGAGGCTGCATGAGTTAAAGCTTAAGTTTTTTTATGAGCACAAGTGAGCAATCACTGGCCCCCTCTGTGAGCATAAGGAAGCAAAGAACAGAGCTTTGTAAAGAGCAAATTGTGTCAGACCAATTTAATTTCCTCCTATGACCGAGTGACGGTCCAAGATGATAAAGAAGAAATAGATATTATCTATATGGGCTCTAGAAAGGCTTTTGATTTCATCCAACATGACATCCTCATCAATAAATTAGGAAGCTCTGGTCCAGATCATGCTGCAGTTAGGTGAAAGTTCCCTCCCCCCTCCCCGACAGAAAGGCTTCGCTGCAAGTGGGAACTTGTATGTTCCTTCTGGGTTCAGCACCCCCATCTTGGCGTTCGGTTTGGAGGAGCACCATCCTTAGTGAGTCTCCACCAGGAACACTTTTGAAAAACATACAGTGTGTCAAAGTGGGAATGAGGCTATGTCCTTAAAAGTAGTGGATCCAGACCCAAGAAAAAGGAAGATAAAGTCAACATGTAGCATAAAAACACTTGGGCACCAGAAGGAAAGGAAATGCAAGGTAGAAATGATGCCACCGTCGCCATTTCAGGACACGTGAAAATCTAGACTCCTAGAATTCTAGCACTGACAGGGCCTTCCTGTCAAACTGCCCACCTTCCTCATTTTGCAGAAGGCTGCCAGCCAGAGAGAGGAAGTAACGCGCTCAGGGCTACAGAGCTGGTCAGTTTCAGGACTGAGACTAGAACTGCTCGTCAGGATTCTTTTTACTTCAAACCATCGATGTTCATATTTTAAATCAAATGTGGGGTATCCTACAGATTAATAGTAGGCACTCTAAGGGCTGACCAGGGTCTCTCAATCAGTCCTTAGACCTTACCAACATGCTTTGTTTTCATCAGCTTAGGAAATAGAGCAGCGGTCAGCAAAGTACAGCTGATGGACCAAATCCACCCTGATGCCTGTTTTGCTAGTGAAGTTTTACTGAGACACAGTCGGGCCCTGCATATGTGTATATATGTATACGTATGTGTATATATGTATGCGTATTTATATATATTTATGTATATATAACTTTCTTGAGGCATTTTTTTGCATATCATATCATTCACCCATTGCAAGCCTGCAATTCCATGATTTTTAGAGTGAATTTGCCAAGTTGTCCGCCCATCACCATAAATCAGTCTGAGAACTTTTCCACGGTGTCTCCTTGTGGCATTAAGTGTTAGTTCCTCTCACCAGCTGCCTCCCCGCCCTGGGCAACCACTGTAGAGTTGTGAGTCCTAAGGTGTGATTCTAGACCTAGTCTAGAAGAAAGACTTTCTGTCTCTACAGATTTGCCTTTTCTGGACATCTCATGTATTGGAATCATACAGTATATGGTCTCACGTGTCTGGCTTCTGTCACTTAGCATAATGGTTTTGCGGGTCATCCTTGCCATAGCAGGGATCAGTAATTTGTCCTCTTTCATTGTCAAACAGCACTCCAGTATATGGATATACTGCATTCGCGTTATTCACCGGTTGGTACACGTTCAGGTTGTTTCTACTTTGGGGCCATTATGAATAATGTTGCTAATGGAATTCCTGTATTACTGTTTACGATTTAAGTTCAGTAACTTCCCCCCCCTCAAATGGAGGCTAAATTTTCCAGCAGATGTGTTCTCTTCCCTTACTCTTTCTTCCTCCAGATCTGGACAGTAGAGTGCCCCCAGAAGGCAACCAAAGTTGCTATTAATGTTCTAATAAATAGCCTCAGGGGATTAAATAGTCCAGAGAAGAAAAGGCCTGTTAATCTAATAGCAATGTTTTATTCTAGGATGGCTTATGAGAAACTGTTAGCCAAATTCCCTCCATCTTCACGGAAAACAAAGGGGAGGAATTGGATTTAAGCCTCAGCGCACACCACTTCAGCTGGGCATGAGGAGGCGTGTTTTATGTGGTGGTGGTTGCTATCAAGTTAATTTGCAATGTTATAAAAACAAAGCCCATGTAATTTCCTCTGAGAGAAGCTCATGGGAATGGATTCAAATCTGTCTGAGGCCAGATGGCCCTGTGATCCCCTAAAAGGAAGATAGCCCTTTTGTGGTGCTTTCTTCTGTGTGGTTAAGGAAGACACTTGGCCTTTGGTGTTCACAGAGGCCATTTCATTGTGCCCATGAGACCAGTTATTGGAATCACTGTGTCAAAAAACCAGTCATTGGGAGAGTTTTACACAAACCACTGGGTGTGGCAGGAGGCAACATCGCTTCCATGTCCTGAACAGAGCAGTGTCCCCCAGCTACTGTTCCCTCCCTAACACTAGCTAGAACGACCATTATTCAATTCCAGAACTGTACAACTTACACAGTAATTTCACAACTCATCTCCTTTCGACTTTATATCGAGCCTCACTAGCTCCCGAGGAGAGGTAGACTGTCACATGGCACTTCAAAGCCCTTTCCAGCCTGCGTCTGTTCTGGGAATCTGCCTTTATCGCCTGTAGTGCCCGGCCACGGACTGTCATCACGTTGGTCTGTCACTTAAAGACCACACATCCTGTTAGCCCCTCTGTATTTTTACTGTGCTGTCCCTTCACATCTGTCGTCTGTTGGAAGAACTCTGACTAGCCCTGTAGTCAGGCCTGCACATTGTCTCTTGTGTAGGTAAATGCTCTCCTTGGCAGAATTCATCGCTTCCCTTTTGGGCACCCACCATGCTTGATAATACAACACCACACCTTTCCTCGGTAGCCTACCGTCCCTGAATTTCTCTTTCCTTATTACAAGTATGTTGTGTTTCAGAGGAATTCTGTGATACCTGAACACCAAAGAATGCTATATGCAAATGTAAGAGTTTAGTATTAATAGTAGAAGTGTGAACATAGACATCAGGTTATAATTACAACTGGTTTTTGGTGGGCGTCCTCAGTCCTTGAGCACAGCAGTCCTGATGTATTCACCTCTGTATCCTAAACACTGACTCCAAATCCTAACAAATGACACTGAGTCATTAGGAAGGAGGCAGAGAGATGGTATTACCATCAATTTGCAGATTTGAAATTGATTTCCAAAATGCTAAAGGATGTGATGATTTAGTTATTATGTCTTGGCCACCTTTCCCTGAGTTAACCGGTAGACCTTCCAGAGACCTCTGACGGCTGGGGCCCTCTCTCTCTAGCTTGTATCAAAGATAGGGTCTCTCGGGGTGCCTGGGTGGCTCAGTCGGTTGAGCGTCCGGCTTCGGCTCAGGTCATGATCTCGTGGTTCATGGGTTCGAGCCCCATGTCGGACTCTGTGCTGACAGGTAGCTCAGAGCCTGGAGGCTTCTTCAGATTCTGTGTCTCCCTCTCTCTCTGACCCTTTCCTGCTCTCTGACCTCTCTGAGCTCTGTCTCTCTCAAAACTAAAATAAATAAATAAACATTAGAAGAAAAAAATAAAAAAAAAACAAAGATAGGGTCTCTCAAAGTATTGTGTGGGACTACTTGTCATAGACTGATTTCAGAGACTTATTGAAAAAATCAAATCAAATCTCACCAAAAAAAAAATCTGGCAATAAAAACCAGACACAAAAATCAGAAATGAGAGGATAGTCTATTATCACTAGGGAAATGCAAATCAAAACCATAATGAGATATTAGCACCTCCTGCTCATTAGGACGGCCACTGTCAGGATTGCTGGACGGAAGGGAGGGCAGGAAGGAGTGATGGCTAGGGTGTGGAGAGATTGGAACCCTCATGCACCGCTGGGGGAAATGAAAATAGAACTACCGTGGAAAATAGTATGGAAGCGCTTCAAAAAATCAGAAACCGAATTGCCATATGATCCGACAATTCTGCTTCTGGGTATATATTCCACAGAACTGAAAGCAGGACTTTGAAGAAATACATGTCCACCCAGATTTATAGCATTATTCACAAAAGCAACCAAAAGGTTGCTTCCCAGGCAGATGAGTGGCTAAAAAAATGTGTTCTCCACATGCAGTGGAATGTTACTTAGCTATAAAAAGGAAATACATTCTAACACATGCCACAACACGGATGGACCTGAACCCATCATGCTGGGTGAAATAAACTAGTCACCCAAGCACAAATCCCATGTGACTGCACTTACACGAGGTACCCTAGAAGAGTCAAGTCCATGGAGACAGAAAGTAAGAATGGTGGTTGTCAGGGCCTGGCAGGAGAAAGGAACGGGGAGTTGGTGTTTAATGGGGACAGAGCTTCAGTTTGGGAAGATGAAAAAGTCTCTGGAGATGGATGATGGTGATGGTTGCACAATAATATGAATGTACCGAATGACACAGAACTGAGCTCTTAAAAACAGTTAGGATGGTAAATTCTATGTTCTTTGTATTCCACCACAGTTTGTAGAAACTTTAATTCAAATTTTAAAAACAAGGCACAAAGGAGTATATACTGTATGATTCCATTTATTTAAGGTACAGCAATCAATCGATGGTGTTCACCGTCAGAATAGTGGTTACCCTTGGGAGGGAAGAGATTCTGGGGTGTGGTAGTATTCTATCCCTTGATCTGGCTGTGAAGACATGGGTGTGTACAGTGCATGAAATTCTCTGAGCTCTGCATATGCCTGTTACACTTCAGAAAAGATTCCAAAAGTATAGATCATTAGCCCAACAGCAGGCTACAGAGACAGAATCTCTAAGGATGGGACCTGGGGACCCTACATCTTAATCCCCCCCACACCCTCTTCCAAGTTTCTCTTAACAACATTGGACTTGGGGAATCTTTGCTAAAGGAAAGGGATTAGGGAACCATCCTCCCAATGATCAAGAATGCCGTTCTGCTCTAACAACAAATCTTCCGTAGGAAAGACATTTCTTGGTATCTTTGAGTCATTTAGCTTGTTAGGAAAACGCGTGTCATCTTTTAGATGTGGAGAAATCAATGATGTATAGAAGTGTGTATTTTAATATATTACATTTTAAAATAGTATTTTTGGTAATTCATCGTGCACACAATAGCTTACGAATATTTTATCGAGGCCCTGTAAAAACTGGTAGGTGCTAGGACCTAATGGAAGTCAGGCATTCAGCAGGAGGGGCGTGGCTCCCTCTTAGGTACAGAAAAGCCGGTTCTTCCACCTGTAAGCTAATGAGACTCCATTTCAGCTCTCTCCACACCATCTCCAAGGTATCAGCAGCTTTTACACTCGCTTGTTAAACCAAAAGCATGTTTTTGGCAAAGGCTTTATTGGAAGGGGCCGATCGAGGTCTTGGGGAAGCTCTTGGAGGCCTTCTCGGAGGAGGCGGTCAGAGAAGAGGAGGAGGAGGAGGAAGAAATATTGGCGGGATAGTTGGAGGAATTGTGAATTTCATCAGCGAGGCTGCCGCCGCTCAGTACACCCCAGAGCCCCCTCCCACTCCGCAGCATTTCACCAATGTGGAGGCCAACGAAAGTGAGGAGGTCCGTCGCTTTCGGCAACAATTTGCACAGCTGGCTGGGCCGGACATGGAGGTGGGTGCCACTGACCTAATGAATATTCTCAACAAGGTCCTTTCTAAGCACAAGGATCTGAAGACCGACGGCTTTAGTCTTGACACCTGCCGGAGCATCGTGTCTGTGATGGACAATGACACGACTGGCAAGCTGGGCTTCGAGGAATTTAAGTACCTCTGGAACAACATCAGGAAATGGCAGTGCGTTTATAAGCAGTATGACCGGGACCATTCTGGGTTCCTGGGAAGTTCTCAGCTGCGAGGGGCTCTCCAGGCAGCAGGGTTCCAGCTAAATGAGCAGCTTTACGAAATGATCATCCACCGGTACGCTGAGGAGGACGGAAGCATGGATTTCAACAATTTCATCAGCTGCCTGGTCCGCCTGGATGCCATGTTCCGGGCCTTCAAGTCTCTGGATAGTGATGCGGACGGCCTGGTTCAAGTGTCCATCCAAGAATGGCTACAGCTGACCATGTATTCCTGAGGTGGGCACCGAGAAGCCAGCGCCCTCCCGGAGCACAGGCACTGCCAAAAGCCTAGCCATGCTGTTTGCATGGTGGCCGACGCCCGGCCCAACAGCTATCATTTCCTGCGAGCTCTTACACCACCCACCCTGCATGCTTCTGAACCGGGGCTGCCCTTTGTCGCTTCATTAAAATGGAGTTTTTTTAATCAAAGATGTTCTGAGTGGTTTGTATGTCAGCTTTTTGAGGTACTGGATACATATGGACATGTATATGTGTGCCGTGGGGCAGTGCGGGGCAGAGCCCCCGTGGAGTGGATTTTAATAAGGTCGTCGCTTATTTGGTGAATGAGTTCCAAGGAGCAGGAAATTTGTTGTTGTTGAGAATGAAATTTTGAAAAACCCCTGGCATAAATCAAGAAAGCCCTCCAGAGATCTATTTTCCCTTTAAAAAAGGTGAGGAGGAGGGAAGTTTGAAATCTGTTTTTCTCTAATTTCACATCTGCTCTTTCCATTATGTTAAAAAAAAAGATATTTTCCTGGAAACCTATTTAACTGTATAGGAACACATTCAGAAATGAGGAAAGAAGCAATGTCACATAAGGGAAGTGTATATATGTTTTTAATGGTGGAGCAGCTCTCTAAAATTCCAGAATTCTTTGATTCCTAGTTCTCTAGTAAAATAAGCATGCGGCAACTTTGTTTTGTGTTGACGTATTTGTAAAGAGCATCAGGGCATTGGAGAATGAGGGGTGGACCTGTAATCCAAAATGTCAGGCTTAATCATTCTTACATACACTTAGTACAAAATCAGGCATGCCCAGCTCATGTTGGCTGGCTCTTGTCATGTCTTGCCCTGCCTCAGAGCTAGGAGTATTTGTTTTGTTCCTCTCAGAAAACTGCAGACAGAAGAAAAGTAAGGAAAGGAAAAACAAAGAAGAGCTTCCATAAATTGTAATCAGTTATTTGGCATCTAAAGCAATATAGAGATACGTAAAGATTGATAAATATTGTTGACTATTATTATTATAGTGGTTCTCAGCCCTGATTGCAATTCAGAATCACAGGGAGAGCTCTTCACAGTTACTGATATTTGACTCCAACTCCAAATGAGTTAAAGAAGAATCTATCTCTAGAGGTAGGGCCCAGAGAGGAGGGTTATTTTTTTTAATTTTTTAAAAATGTTTATTTATTTTTGAGAGAGAAAGAGAGACAGAACACGAGCGGGGAAGGGGCAGAGAAAGAGAAAGAGACAGAATCTGAAGCAGGCTTCAGGCTCTGAGCTGTCAGCACAGAGCCCGACGCGGGGCTCAAACTCACGTACCGTGAGATCATGACCTGAGCTGAAGTCGGACACCTAACCAACTGAGCCACTCAGGCACCCTGGAGAGATGAGTATTTTTAAAGCTCCCCAGGTGATTCTGGTGAACAGCCATGGATGCCAGCCAGGACTGGTGTGCCTTTCTCGCGTGTGGCCCTTGGTTTGTCTCTTTCCTTTTGATCCAGACCTAATCCAGTAGACTCAGCCACGGGGGCTGCATAGGCAAGTGCTCAGGCCCCTCACCTGCTATTTAATTGGTCTCTACCCCTCCTGCTTCTCGGGCTTTTAATGCACTCCCCCTCTCTCCACGACTACCTTGGAGGGTCCCCCTGCATTTGAAGATAAATTCTCCCTTCCTCTATCGACTCATTTAGAGGAAAGCATAACTATGCACCTGGTGTAACTCTCCTGTTAGCACCCGCAGCTGCCGGTGAGAAATCCCCAGTGAAATTAGGAGAGGTCGGCATTCGGCCTCTTTGCTCACCATCATCTCCCTCGTGTAATATTTACATGCCGCCGCATGCGTATAATCCTGCACCAAACCAAGCACAGAGGCCACCACATCCACCTCCTGCGAGGGACCTGTAACTTGAGCCTGCTGTTACAGGCTGCTGCTTAGACCAGGTATGGTCATATCAGAACGAGGCCGCCGCCAGCAACCACACATTAATACCAGGATCCCTATTTTAGAATCAGCCCATTCAGATGTCAGGCATGAGTGTTGGCATATAGTCAAGAAAGGGGAAAGCCGCCAAGATGCCTTTTAAGGTCTCAGAATATTACGCTTATTATTTAACCTTTCTACGTGATGGTTGTAGAAAGGGCAACACACCCGCACTTTTTTCCCCCCCTCACTTAACTCTAAATACTGTTTGAAAGTTAAGACAGTTACCTTGTAGGGGAGGCGGTATTAAGTATTTTTCTTGCTCCTCACGGGTCAAGGGATTATCTGCCCTTCCGAGTCTCTTCCTGACGGCACAGGGCAAAACATCCCGAAGTTACCTGCATTTCTCTTCTGTTCTCTTCTGAATTTGTACAACAGATGTACAGATAACCCCAGTCACTAGAGTTGACGTTAGAAAATCCAATCTAAACTCTGGATTTTTTTTTTACGTGCCCCCAACTTTGGCATTGTGCAGAAGCGACGGCCTGACAAGTGATTTAATTTCTTAGTTTTTATCCAACAGTTGATGTTTTAATTTTTTTATGTTTATTTTTGAGAGAGAGAGAGAGAGAGAGAGAGCATGAGCAGGGGAGGGGCAGAGAGAGAAGGAGACACAGAATCTGGAGCAGGCTCCAGGCTCTGAGATGTCAGCACAGAGCCCAACACGGGTCTCAAATTCACAGACCGCGAGATCATGACCTGAGCTGAAATTGGATGCTTAACTGACTGAGCCACCCAGGTGCCCCTAAAGGCACATTTTTAATGTAAGAGGGAGCATTTACATGATAAACTTTTTAAAATTTACCATTTCTACATGGAAGACTACTTATAGCCTAAGACAAACGTCTTTGATTCATATCACTCCATCCCATTATTTTTCAATTTCTAACATTAAGGAATACAATCAACGTTGTTAGTTGAAAATAATACTCAGTGAGGCGCCTGGGTGGCTCAGTGGGCTAAGCGTCCAGTTCTTGATTTCAGCTCAGGTCATGATCTCACGGTTTGTGGGATAGAGCCCCACGTCAACTGCATTGACAGAGCAGAGACTGCTTAGGATTCTCTCTCTTCTCTCTGCCACTTCCCTGCTCACACCCTCTCTCTCTGTCTGTCTCTGTCTCTCAAAATAAATAAATCAATAAATGTTTTTTTAAAAAGAGAGAAGAATGCTCAGTGATTTTTAAAAAGCATGTGAAACTGTACCATCTACACTTTTTAATTTCAAAATCTCCCATTTGATTCTGAAAAACGTCTTTATCTTGACATAATCCATTGGATTCTATAACCTGTAATAGCAGGAAAAAGAACTACAGGCTCTGTACCTAAGAAAAGCAAACCTGTGAGAATATTCAAAATATATACATCATCTTAAAGGTCACATTTTAAATATCTTTTGAGTAGTAGTGCATGTGTTTTTAAAACCTGATGTTTTTTTAAGTCTGAAATTTCATAGGTAATATTGCACAACTAACTCATCATGGGGCTTTAAAAAATATTCACAGATGCACCTGCTGGGCCCTGATATTTAACAAGTTTATTGATCTTGAGGTGCTTTTAGAATTACTTCTTAAAAGTGTCTGTGTTTAACGCTAAGTGGATTAAAGCAATTTAATTCCTGGAAAATTGGTAATACAATTACGGAGGTGGGTAGAAATGCGCTCTTAATAAGAATATTAGAGCAAACAGAATGCCTCTTCCCAGACTCCTCTGGAAAACTGAGAATTTACTGTATTTTAATAATAGAACTCCTTTGGATTTGTAGAGTATCTTCAAGGACTCAAAGCATGTCTCTGTTGGTGGTGCTAGTAAGTTCTGTTTTTATGCAAGCACTTCTGAATTATTTTGATGGCGTTGATGATTTCTCATCAGGGACGATATCAATGATAACACACCAAAGAGAATATATCCTACCCTTGGGAGCTTACCATCTCAAAATGTGGTCAGAACCATATCCTTAAATGTTGCTGGACCTCAAAGGTTGCAAAACATATCTGCTTCTGTAGAAATAAAAATGTTGACTAAATCCAACTATGGAAAGTTTTCGGGAACGGATACCTGAGAATCAGACACAGGAAAATCACCATTTGTCCCATCTGCAGTTTTAAAAAAAATTAAAGGGCCATGTTTGAACATGTGGTGTGGAACTTCCCACTGATCCTAGAAGCCAGTGTAGAGTGACTCCCATTGGTCCTAGAAGCCAGTGTAGACTGACTGTGGGGCCGGCAGGGCGCTGGGGTGCTGTGAGGTCACAGTGACCACCAGCCCTTGCTTCCATGCTCCTCTGACCACCAGCCCTTGCTTCCATGCTCCTCTGACCACCAGCCCTTGCTTCCATGCTCCTCTGACCACCAGGGAAGGGACAGGGCCCAACACCTGGAGCTTTAGCCAGGTTTGGTCACCCCTTCTATCTGCAGTGATCCAGCCCAAATCTGTGGTTCCTACGTGGGGCTGTCCTGGCCTCCAGATTAGGACAGATTATGGAGGGATTAGGGTCTCCTTCCACAAAGCTGGTCTCCTCCTTTGAAATATGGCCCTGAAATATTTTCAGGTCTAGATTTTTTTTTAAGTTTATAATTTTTCCAGAGAAGTTCAATAGGTTTTTAAAGAAAAGAACCACAGATTTGAGGGTCAATCTTTATCATGGAACTGATTGGAAATTTAAAAATTGAAGGAATGTACTTGGTTGTATACTTTTTTATTATTTGTTTTTGAATATATTTTATTAAACCACTTGCTTTAATTTGAATGATTCAGAATCCAATTACCAAAATTTTAATTGTAGTTAATGATAACAGCAAGTTTTGTGACATCAAGTAAAGTGGGATAGAGCCCCACGTCAGGCTCTGCATTGACAGTGCAGAGCCTGCTTGGGATTCTCTCTCTGCCCCTTCCCTGCTCTCTCTCTCTCTCTCTCTCTCTCTCAAAATAAATAAATAAATAAATGTCTTTTTGAAAAAAGAAAAGCATACTCAGTGATTTTTTAAAAGAATGTGAAATTGTACCATCTACATTTTAAAATTTCAAAATCTCCCATTTTTTAATAAGTAAAAATGAATTAGTTTTTTATTAGTAAAAATGAATTAGTTGAATGGGTGATTTCTAAGATTCCTTCCAGTTCCAAGTCTTATTATTTTAAATTTGGAAACTTAACAATGTATTGTTTTATTAATCTGATAATAAAATACCTAAGAATAATTTCCATGCTTCTTTCCCCTTCTCACATTACCAAGATAAAAATTTAACATATAATTTCTCATGTGATTGATTATCAAGGGTGTCAGCCAAAACCATTCATAGATAAGAGGTCCAGAATATTACCTTGCTTTGTGAATAGTGATAATGTGAAGAGTCCTTTATATTTCACTTTCTCCATCCAAAAAAATGAGTTCTAATGCTTGACCTGAGTTTTGCATAGGGTTAGATGGTAAAGATAAAAACAGGATGCCTCACAATAAAGAGACAACATAAATTTAAAAGCATAGTCCCTGTCATACAATCTATGATGTCTTCAGTGTCCATAGACCATTCTTCTATCTGTTCTTCAGAATTTCTATCCAAGGCCCCTATGTTGCTTCATCAAGAAAGCCAATTTAGGAACAAGTGTACCCATATTGAACAATACATCGGTTCAGTAAGTTGCTGGGCCTCCCAGGCTGATGAACAGTAGCCCCCCACCCCCACCCATGGTGCATAGGGAAGTAAAATGGTGCTGGCGCAAGAAGAAAATGATGTCACTCAAAACTCTACCGTCTCTGAAATTTCTGGGGTGATGAAAATGTTGTAGATATTGATTGTGGTGGTGGTGGTTACCCTGGTGTAATACCTTTGTCAAAGCACATTAACTGCACACTTAAAATGGGTGCTTTTCAACAAATGTAAATGATACATTTTTTTAAGTCAACGCTTTTTCAAACAAACCGATTCAAGTAAAGGAAGAAAACAGCCCCGTTATGGATAACCAGACAAAAATGGATGTCAGAGGACCTGAGTTTTTGTCTCCAGAATAAACAGTGTTACTTATGGGAAGTCTTGAAATATCTCTTGTTTCTATTTTCTCTAATGGGAAAGGGAAGTTAAATTGCTTCTCCTTTTAGTCCAGCCCTGCAGTAAGATAAAGTAGCATGGTAAAAGTGACTCTTGATCTTTTGAGTCTTGGTTGCTTTGAGAAGCAGGCAAAAGCTGCAATTTTCTTCCCTACAAAAATGCACACACAGGGGCACCTGGGTGGCTCAGTCAGTTGAGCGTCTGGCTTCGACTCAGATCATGATCTCATGGTTTGTGAGTTCAAGTCCCATATCAGGCTCTGTGCTGACAGCTCAGAGCCTGGAGACTGCTTCAGATTCTGTGTCTCCCTCTCTCTCTGCCCCTCCTCTGCTCACTCTCTGTCTCTCCTTCAAAAATAAATAAACATTAAAAACATTTTTTTATTAAAAAAATTTTTTTAAATGCACACGCAAAAACTGCACACCATTTCAGGGGCTTTGCGGCCTCCCCTTTCCCCAAGCTCATTCATGAAACCCCAATGAAGAACACTTGCTTCAGTTTTATTTATTTATTTTTAAAGCTTTTATTTATTTATTTTTGAGACAGAGAGAGAAAGAGAGAGACAGAGAGAGTGCAAGGGGGAGAGGGAGAGAATCCCAAGCAGGTTCTGCACTGTCAACGCATAGCCCGACGTGGGGCTCGATCTCATGAACCATGGTATCATGACCTGAGCTGAAATCCAGAGTCAGATGCTTAACCATCTGAGCCACCCAGGTGCCCCACTTGCCTTAGTTTTTAAAGTGAACTCAAAGTAGTAGGTAAGAGTCAAGGAGGAAAAGGCAGTATTGTTTTTAGTGCCTACCTATGTGTGCTAAACAGTGGAAATACAGATGCCATACAGAGAAAGCCATCCTTTCCCTAAAGGAATTCCCGATGGTTGATATGTAGATACTCAGTCACGGTTAAAGATTACACTGTTGGTGATGCCAAACATCATTTGTTCATCTGCAAAGTACCACGCTCGCTCTGTTGTTACCAGTTCACGCTCTATCTGGGAATTTTCATCATTTGAAGACTTTGCTGCCCAAATGCTTCTAATACCTGGGATTATAATCATAGGGGCCTATTTGCAGTTCTCGGAATTTCCTTCTCCCCACTTCGTGCTCAGTGTTCCTGTCTGGGCGAGTAGTTCATGTGTAGGAAACAGTGCATTCAGCCAACCTGGGTTAGAATTATCAACGCCTTATTTTATGTTGCCTTAAAACCCTCCTGAGGTATAGAGATACTAATACACTAGCCAGATGCTTAGAAGTTCTGCGTCTCCTGGGGCCCCACATCACCACAGGGCCATTGAAGTCACTCAGGTTGGCTCACTTGCTCCTGGCTTATTACAGATCAAGCCTGCAAGGAAGAAAGGTTCTATCTGCAATTATTGCCCGAGTCTTCCCTTTCCTTTCCCTTCCATTGGCTACACACAGAGGGTTGCGTAGTGACCTTAGTCACCCTTTAGTGACCTGTTGGTGTTGGCCATCATGGCGGGGCCACCAAGATTCTAGATCCTGCCTAGAAGAGCTTCTCTGCATGGCCTCAGTGATCAAATGTTTATACTGATTACTAAGCAGAAATATATTTTTCTTCCTTCTGAATTGGGAATGGGCGGGCCACTCACCTGCCATCCCCTCTGAGTAGGAACTTGTTTCCAAGTAGGCTCATTGAGTGATGACACCAAGCTGTGTGACATACCTGCATGTCACCTTTGCGCTGTGATTAATAGTAACTCAACTGGTGGCCCTGCTCATTGACTTCTCCCCTCCTTTCACAGAACCACGATGGCAGCATCGACTTCCGAGAGTATGTGATTGGCCTGGCTGTCCTGTGTAACCCTGCCAATACGGAGGACATCATCCAAGTGGCATTTAAGGTACTGTCAGCCCCACTGAAAGCATCTTCGTCTGCCTTGGGAACAAGTGTTGACTCTAAATGTATTATTTGAAAACCAGTGTATCCATTACCTGAATTTATAGATCTGCTGGGACGTGTACACAGGGGTAATGTGATTAAGACAATTGCCACTGAGAATAAAGAAAACACAAGCATCCAGTTAAGCAGAAAAGGAAGTCTTTGGCAGAGGCTTAATTAATGGCATCAAAATCAAAGAGCAGGTGAATTTAACAAATACGCTTTAAAAATTATTTCTTCCCAGCCTGTCCGTTTTGGAGCCCCAAAGTGCGGCGTATAATAAATAAACACCACCTGCCACTCGTCATCCTAATTCACCATCCGGAAAGTTCTCTATCCTCACAGTTTCTCCCTCTGTGTGTCAGAGCTATTTTAAGTGCTCTTTTCCTGATGGAATTTATTTTGTTGTGGGATGTCAGGTGAGCGTCCTGCTAAGTGTCCCAAGTTCCCACCCTGTGCGGTGGCATCACATGTACTTTCCCAGCAATATCAGGGAAGGGGGGCAGGGCAGAGGAAGAACACCCGTCCTCAGCACAGCCTGGGTTTGAACTGTGACGACCCCGCCTCCCATTTATCACCTACATGCCCAAGAGGAGAGGGAAGAATACATTCCCAAAGTGGTTCTGAGATAAAAGGTGCTTCATCTACTTACTTTTTATGTAGGATGTTCCCCTCCAGTTCTAAGGCGGTGTCGTCTGCTCTCAAGGAAAACACAGACTTGTCCCCCTCTTTGTCCTGGTACCAAGCTGTGCATACTGACTCATCCTTCAGCCACACGGTGGCCTCTCTGCTTCCACCCACTGTTGCCACCGAGGACCTGCCCTGTTCCTGTCGCCTACTTCCCTTTCTTCCTGATTTTCTGAGAAGAACATCCCACAAGGTTTTCTTTCCCCTTTGTCGTCTAGAAAGACTCTCTTCCTCCAAGAGTCCTTAATCAAGTTTTGGGGGCCATCAGGGCAAGCCTCAGGAATGTTCATATGCTCTGTCATTGACGGCGAAGTCCCCAAGCCGACTTTTTAATCTCAGATCGGTTAAAACCGAGTTAACTGTTAGGCCTATAAAGAACCCAAGTGGCTGATGCTTAGCAGATGGTCAGAAGGCAAGGGCCAGAACTTTTTCCAAGTTTAAAACATTTGGCTTTTACAGACTTACTCATCATAAAACCTAAAATTATACACATAGCTAACTGATTCCAATCCAGATATTTCTGTTTCTGTTTTGGGACTGTATCCATAATGATAAGTTTGGCTGAGCAAATGGTCACTTTTGGTTCACCGATGAAAGACCCAATAGAAAATCTGGCCCTCAATCACAGTAATTATTGTTTTTAAAGACCTCGTGAGATTTCTCTCTCTAGCCTCGACCTCGGTTTGGTGCAGAGGCAGGCAAGGAGGACCTGAAACTATAATTAACTCTTTTTCCAGTAAGACAAGGGTCATGCTTTCCTTTGGTTATTTTTCAAACCTCCTTTTTCAGGTGTGTTCGATGTTTAAAAAAATATTTTGGCACACTGTTCTGTTTCATTTAGTAGTATCCGTTTATACGTACGGGATCCTGTCATATCCTTGTACTTGGGAAGCACTTCCCAGTTAATTCCCCATCCTTAATCTCATTCCACGATCACAGTGACCTGCAGAGGTAGAGTATTAGCTAGAGTTCTTCAGCCATGAGCAATGGGTGTAGACTGTGGCTGCGAAAATCACCAGATGGCTGGGGAGGGGGGGGCTCAAGGGTGGACTCAGAGGCAGCGACTCCAGAGCCCCCAGCTGTAGGGACCGCTCTGCAGTTAGAATGAGCAATTTCAACTCTGTCCTCCGTCGCGTATCAGGGAGGGTCCAACTGGTCTTGCTGGAAAAAGCGTGTGCTTGCTGGAAAGACAGGGTGTCTTGGCTAAGAGTCCCACCGTATTCCATGCAATGGGGAGATACTGCTCCCCCAGAGGAAACCGGGGGGTGTTGAGCTCTCTACCAGAGCCCAGAGCGGGGAGTTTACTCTGCAGCAGGGAGACTATTGGGAGTGATGAGTAATTGAGGGCAATTCAACATTTCAGTGAGGGGCGCAATCTGGAGTGGTCATGACAAAGCCCAGATGGAGAGGAAGTAAAAGCCCCTAGGATGGACACGTGAAGGGAATTTCCACAGAAGGGAGAGCCACCAAAGCACCAAATGTGACAGATGAATTGCCAAGGAGTGTTTAGGAATGGAAGGCCTCCGAAGGAAACTTAGTGCTTGTGAGGAGCAGGGTGTGACGGGATCCTCGGCAGTTATTGCTGAGCCCTGGGTTACCCTCTGAGAAAGCAAATGCTAATTCACTTTTCACTGTGGTGCTGTCTTCTCCCTCATATTGGGGCTGAGTGATAGAAAATGGAGAAGTCAGTCCCTGCCTTCTCAGCTCAGGCAGCAAATCCCCACCCTCTGGTGCCAGATTTCCCCTCCCAGACTAATGGACAGTTCAGACACGAGGCAACTTGTGCCTGTTGCTCACGATTATCACACCTTCTCTAATGCCAGTGGTTTTCTGGTTTTGATCGTGTGTTTGCTCGGAAGTGGAGACCTTAGCAGCAGGAGCTGTTGTCTGCCTGGATTTGGATGCTGGGCGTACCACTGACCAGTTGTGTGGCCTTGGGAAAGTGACCTAACTGTCTCGTGCCTCATCATCTGTCTTGTGCAGAAGATAGAACTAATGACGGCACCTACGCTGCCCAGGACCCCATGAGGGTGCAATCAATTAACACAAGTAAAGTGATTTCAACACTTCTGATCAGTGCTTGCAGAGAATCAGTGCGTACATCATTTGAAAATGTTAATGCCCAGGAGAAGATTTTATTTTATTTATCTTTTTTTATTTATAGTTTATCGTCAAGTTGGTTTCCATATAACACCCAGTGCTCTTTCCCACAAGTGCCCTCCTCCATGCCCATCACCCCCCTTCCCCTTTCCCCTTCACCTCTCCCCCTCCCCCTTCAGCCCTCAGTTTGTTCTCAGTATTCAAGAGTCTCTCATGGTTTACCTCCCTCCCTCTCCCCAGCTATTTTTCCCCCTTCCCCTCCCCCATGATCCTCTGTTAAGTTTCTCCTGCTCCACTTATGAGTGAAAACATATGGTATCTGTCCTTCTCTGCCTGACTTATTTCGCTTAGCATGACACCCTCGAGGTCCATCCATGTTGCTACGAATGTCCAGATTTCATTCTTTCTCATTGCCCTGTAGTATTCCATGGTATAGATAAACCACATCTTCCTGATCCATTCGTCAGTTGATGGACATTTAGGCTCTTTCCATGATTTGGCTATTGTTGAAAGTGCCGCTATGAACATTGGGGTGCATGTGCCCCTATGCATCAGCACTTCTGTATCCCTTGGGTAAATCCCCAACAGTACTATTGCTGGGTCATAGGGGAGTTCTATTGTTAATTTTTGGAGGAACCTCCACACTGTTTTCCAGAGCGGCTGCACCAGTTTACATTCCCACCAACAGTGTAGGAGGGTGCCTGTTTCTCCACATCCTCGGCAGCATCTATAGTCTCCTGATTTGTTCATTTTAGCCACCCAGGAGAAGATTTTAAATACAGGATATTAATTATCTAACAATGATCACCGTTTCAACACTTGACTTTCAACCTGTCCCACATACTGCCTTTTCCCCTCTACCCATAAACATGTTCAGTCTCGCCCTTCCTAACGACAGCCTCCTTTTGTGCTTGGCCGATGCCCCATTTACCTCCTTCCTGTTACCCCCAGTCTCCTGAAGAGCCCGTGCCTGTTGCCTCCACTGCTCACCTCTCTTTGTTCCTGGTTTCCCAGCACCTGAGCTCTGGTTCCCTGAAACTGTGTGTCCTAAAGTCATCTGGACCTCCTGATTCCCAGACCCAGCAAACCTTTTTGCTTCTTGCCTGGCCTCGCTGTGGTGTTTTACTCGGTGGGCCGTTACTTCATCTTCTCCTCTCCCTTGGTCCCTTCCACTCAGCTTTTACCTCTCCAGGTCCCACTCTTGATCTCATGGGGCACCTGTTCTCCCCTTCTTGGTAGGGTACCCCACTTTATCCCAGGTGCCCAGGCTAGAGCACCCCAGCCCACTCTAGCTCCTTCCTGTGCATCCCCACGGGCTCTGCCTCTGCGGTCTTCTTATAAATCCTGCCCTTCCTGCCCTTCCCGCTTCTCCACCTCACACTCTTTGTTTTTTTTAAGTTTGTTTATTTATTTATTTAGAAAGAGAGAGAGCGCACGAATGTGAGCATGAGTGGGGAAGGAGCAGAGAAAGAGGGAAAGAGAATCCCAAGCAGGCTCCACCGTGTCAGGGCAGAGCCTGATGTGGGGCTCCATCTCACGAACCGTGAGATCATGACCTGAGCCGAAAGCAAGAGTCCGATGCTTAACCGACTGAGCCCCCCCACCCCACCCCGGCACCCCTCTACTCCACACTCTTAATTGGCTCTCCCAAGGTCTTTCCAACCTTCCGACCCCAATCCATCCTCCACGCTCTGAATTCACATATGATGACCGCGCATCCCCCACCGTCATAATCCCACAGGGTTAGGTGAGTTGTCACACATCCATCATGGCATGAGTCCTGCCTGTCCGCCAGTCTCCTGGTTCGAGCCCCCGACACTCACCTGCCAGCCCTTGTATGTTCCAGGAATATCTCTTCGTGTTCTAAGACCCAACTCATGCGTCAGCTGGGTAAAGCTTCCCCTGACCTCTCCCATAGGATTCCTCTTGTTCTCCACAGGACTCCCACGTCCCCTGTACTTACTGTCGTTGTCACCCCTGTTTTAATTCTGTCTCTTTCCACGCCCAAGCTCCATGGGCAGCAGAGACCATTCTTCCTTCATGCACATCTCGCTCGCCCTCACTCACACAATCACTGTTCGAGTTAAGATTTTTTGCGATTACTCTACACCATTTCTATTCTGCCAGCACTCAATTGTATATTTTATTTTCTTCTTCCTTCAGCTCTTTGATCTTGATGAGGATGGCTACATCACAGAAGAAGAGTTTTCCACCATTTTGCAGGCCTCCCTCGGGGTGCCCGACCTGGATGTTTCTGGTCTCTTCAAGGAAATAGCCCAGGGGGATTCTGTTTCCTACGGTGAGTAGGCAGCTTGGTTTCCACTTTAGTTTACCAGGAGGCATCCCGACTAGGACGGACTCTCAGGCGGGAGGTCCCTCCACTAATTCTATTAACAACAGAAATAACGGTAATAATGATGTTGGCAGTATTAATAGTGCTAGTGTTATGAGAGTAGCTAATTACCGAGGGCTTAGATGCTAAGCACTCTTCTAAACATTTTTTAATACATCTTTATAGCAGGCCTATTTAATCAGTACTCTTAATTATTATTTGATTGAAATGCGTAGAATTTAAATAACTTACCTAAGGTCATCAGCCAGAGAGTGTCAGAGGCAGGATTCAAAAGCCAAAATAGTCTGGTTTTAGAGCCTGGACCTCTGCCCTCCCCACCTTACCTGTCATCTGCTGCCCCTCCTGGAAGGGTCTTTTCCCTTGTGCTATCTCTGTGGCCGAGTAAAATTGAGCAAGTCAACTGAAGTGGGTGTGACTACAGTAGAGGGATAGGGACTGGGGTACCAGCAAGGATGATAGCAGCTAAAGCATCTCTTGATGTTCACCATTAGCAGCTTGCACATAGGTTCATTTTCTCCCATCATGTCGATGGCACCCCTGTGAAGTTGGGACTGTCAAGGCAGAAGAAGACCCTGTGGCCAAGTGGCAGGTGCATCCATCCGTGACCAAGCTTACTCCGGATGGCTTGAGTCCACACGTCAAAACAAGTCCCCTAGGGCTGAAGCGTGGTCCATCCATTTCCACGTATTTCCCAGTACGGTTTTTGAGAAACACCTGAGTGGAGAGGCCCAGGTGACTCTTTCCCTGCCTTGGCTTTGCTGTGCCATTCACGTCAGGTTGGCTTACGTCCCCTGGCCTTTTCCTGCAGGCTGCAGGGGAATTCCTCTTGCATGCCTCTTTCCTTAGCGTGCAGAGTTTCAGCTTGTTAACTTTCATGGGATGAGGGAATTAGATCACAAACTTCTTTTACTCTCTGGTTTTAATTATCATCATTCTGCCTGTCCTTCATTCTATTTTTGGTAATTAAATGCCTAGGGCACTTTAATGAGTTCATGGAAGGAAGGAAGGAAGGAAGGAAGGAAGGAAGGGAGGGAGGGAGGGGAAGAGGGAGGGACGGAGGGAGGGAGGGAAGGAGGGAAGGAAGGAGGAATGATGGGAAGTACATACTAAGATAAAAGGTGTGAGTCATAAACCCCATGTGTACTAATTCCCTGACCATTTTCCTTTCGCAAGTCAGACGATTTATTGCTCTGAGCAGCCAAATTCTGAACAACTCTTTGGAATAACTATTTCAGTGAAAGTCACACCAAAAATGATTTGTTAGGCGGTCATAACTTTACCTGTCAATTTTAATCATTTTATCTCAATATTATACCAGTTTCCTTTTTTTTGCAGGAGTGTTTGGGGGCATTTAAGTATGATTTTATAAAAGAATGGCTATTGAAATGTATCAGAATGTGACCGTTTCAATTTTTTTTCTTCTCGGTTTTCCATTAGCCAAATTCATGCCCAGATTCCATAGATTAGCCAGTTCGCAGCACTTCTTCTAAAAGAAGAATGCCACTGACATCCCCCAAGATGATGGGGGTGGAAGTCAGAGACCTCGACTTTTTGGATAGAGCACAAGTCTTAAAAGACAGGCCTTGGTTTCGGTAGATCAACTCCCCTGTTCACTTTCCATAAAAGTCACTTAAGTCCCCTGTGCCTTCATCACTGAGACAGACTCCTGCAGATGAACCTTTGTTTTGGATGTTAAGAAACAACATTCAAAGAACATGTTAATGGGTCGCCTGATTCGGAAACATAAAGTGGTCTATTAATGCAAAATAATATTGCCGTTGCAAAGCGTGATTCGGGCTCAGTCTGGTAGCTTCCCCATCACTGAGACCTATTTCTTTCTCCAGGAGTTGTTTGTTAGTCTAACGTGCTGTGAAATAGACTCCAGGTTATCAGAGGATTTTTAAAAAATAGAAAGAGAACATGGGGTTAAAAATCCTTTTAATTGAACAGCTAGCTGATTCGAAGTCTAGGCTCCTTTAGCTGTATAAACTCAATAAGGTTTTCTCCATCCAAACAAAGGAGGATAGAGGGACTTCAGAACTGAGGGTAGCATCATATTTCAGAAACTTCAGGTTATCAGAAGCTTGACGTTCAAACTCTGATGGTTAACTTAGTAGCCTTCTAAACCTCCACCTCAGTTCCTAATCCAAAACACCAAAGATAGAAAGAGGTCGATGACTCAGGCGTCTTATAATAGGATTATTATACATTGTACCCTCTACTTGTCTTTATCGATCATATGTCGGGGCCCAGCTTCTCAAGACTGTGAATGTATATACCAGAATTAAAGATTAAAATAGTTTAAAAAGTCAGTAATAAAAAGTCATGACCAATAGCATTTTTAAGCATTTTCTATTATAATAAATAACAGCAATACAGATAATTGAATGAAATATAAACGTAGAGGATCACAAGCTTTCGTAAGGTGAACACTTATGTTACCACTGTTCAGGTCAAGAAATAGAGCTTTTTGGGGAGCACGGATGGCTCAGTCAGCTGAGACTCTGACTCTTGTTTTTGGCTCAGGTTATGATCTCACACGATTTGTATGTTCAAGCCCCGCGTGGGGCTCTGCACTGTCAGCTTGGGAATCTCTCTCTCCCTGTCTCTCTGCCCCTCCCCCCTTCTCTCTCACGCGTGCTCTCTCTCAAAATAAATAAATAAGCTTAAAAAAAAAAGAAATAGAGCTTTTCAGAAAACCCTTGTGCGCCCTTTCTCACGGACGACCCCTTTCTGTCTCCTAAAGTGGGCATGACTGACCTGACTTTAAAAGTCCCCCAACATGGGGTTCGTTCTCATGAACCATGAGATCAAGACCTGAGCAAAAATCAAGAGTGAGACGATCAGCAGACTGAGCCACCCAGGCATGCCTAGCTAACCTGACGTTCAAAGGACTCTCTACCTTGCTTTACTTTTTAGCATTTCACCACCAAAGTACAATCTTTAAATATTATGTGTTAGCTTTGGCTGAGTTTTTGAACTTCATTTAATGGACTCATATGAACATGTGTTCTTTTTGTGTCTGGCTGTTTTCATTCAACATTATGGCTTTAAGATCCGTCACGTTGCTACAACACAGCTGTTTGTTCATCTTCTTTGCCGTAGAGCTGTTCTGTTCCATGAAAATGCTACGCATCTCCATTTCTGCTGTTGACAGACTTGAGTCATTTCCACTGTTCACCCGTCATAATTAATGTCGCTGTGAACATTCTTATCCCTGTCTCCCAGAACACACCAGGCACAAATTTCTGTAGGTTATATACTTTGGAATAGAATCAACAAGTCATGGAGTAGGTACATCCTTAACTCTCCTAGATGATGGGAAAACTGTCTTCCAAACTGGCTGTATGAGTTGCCAGAGTCGAGTAATAGGATTTTGCAATAATTATATCATTAAGGTCCTGTATTAACCTGCATCAAGCCAAAAGATTCGTCTCTGTTTATTGGATTTTTTTTTCTCTCTTCTAGAGGAATTTAAAAGTTTTGCCCTAAAGCATCCACAATATGCTAAGATATTTACAACCTACTTAGACCTCCAGACGTGCCATGTGTTTTCATTACCAAAAGAAGTCCAGACAGCTCCCTTGATGGCCAGCAATAAAGTCAGTCCCGAAAATCATGACGAGAGCACCTCAGACAAAAAGGATGATTGAAAGGCAAATATTCACAATAAGGAAAGTCATTTACTTGAAATCATAAAGGCATTTATTGATAGTATTTTCAGTGTGACTTTTGAGTAAGGATGATGTTTAAAATGGAAAGCTTTTTTTTAAATAAAAATGATAGATTTTTTTTATTAAAATGCTTTTATTCTTATATATGTATATGAAGTAAGATTCCCTTTCTTTTATGTTGTATTGTGCTGTACTGATTGGTTCACTAGTGATAAATATGTATTTATGGATTTCCCAGCTTAATTTGCATATGCAAGCGAATGCAATGGTCTCACTTATTTGCTGATGAGCGCTAATCAACATTGTAAAAAGTTCTAGAGAGGGTAAACACTTTTTAAATCTACTTCCCTCTAAAGAAATGAAGTAATACTGTTATCTCGAATCCCTTCCCACTGTGGAAATAAGAGTGAGAAGTCTAAGGAACATTGTGGAATTTCATGCCTTTAACTTCATGGATGCATTATTTCTATTTTCAATTCAGTTTCTTGGATCACTGAATATG
>CM053563.1:29270379-29393768 GCA_028646485.1 Cryptoprocta ferox
ATACTGTTATCTCGAATCCCTTCCCACTGTGGAAATAAGAGTGAGAAGTCTAAGGAACATTGTGGAATTTCATGCCTTTAACTTCATGGATGCATTATTTCTATTTTCAATTCAGTTTCTTGGATCACTGAATATGATGGATTGGAAGGGAGAGCTTCGTTAAATCAATGAGACTTCTTAAAACTCATTTTCTCGGGGCACCTGGGTGGCTCAGTTGGTTAAGCGTCCGGCTTCGGCTCAGGTCATGATCTCACGGTTCTTGGGTTCGAACCCCGTGTTGGGCTCTGTGCTGACAGCTCAGAACCTGGAGCCTGCTTTGGATTCTGTGTCTCCCTCTCTCTCTGACCCTTCCCTGCTTGTGCTGTCTCTCTCTGTCTCTCAAAAATAAATAAAAAAATAAAAAAAAATTTAAAAAACTCATATTCTCTCTATTGCATCTTTACTGAAGATTTCCTTAACCGCCTGCTAAGGAAATTATACCATTTTGTGTCACCCACAGTTTAGAACTTTGTTTTAAAGACCCAGGCTATGGCCAAAGGCTAAGTGGGAATTGCCTCATTGCAGGTAACCTTAACTACCTGCTGAGAAAATGAATCATTTGCCACAGAGTCTAGTTTGAGTTGCGTAGTTCAGAATGTAGCACTTGCCCACTAAATGAGTCAGATCTGCTCTATTTATATAGTATTAGAATTAACACATTTTACTATCCAAGTGGGATGGTAAGTGTTATCTACAGGGAAAACACAAAAGGTTCCAAAGTATCAAAAGCTAGGGAATCCGAAAGCCTACTTTATTGATGTAAGGAATTTGACCCCCATGCAGGAACCTAGCAGCGACTTCTTTCCTTTAGGTTACAGTAACTTCCTTCAAGTGCCATTTTGGTTGGATGTCATGCCTCATACATATGGTTAATAGCACCTGGGTTTGAAATTTTGAACAAAGAACTAATCTATGTACAAAAATAGTTGGTTCACTTCTGAATTCTGTCTTTGAATCCAGTCTCTTTGTTTTGGCTGTGTTTCTGAATATACTGGTGAATTACCCCCAACCTCAGTTTTTAAAGCCATTTTTGAAGTTGGGAAGTCTCACGAGAGGTGAGTCATCATTTCAAACTAGGTTTACACACGAAACAGTTAGTGTTCTAATTTAATGAGTGATTTTGGATAATTGCTTACCGAAATGTTTTATACTTAAGTATGTATAATTGTTTGCTCTTTCATATGTCTTAAAGCTGTGTAGACAAAGCACTGAATGAGCTGAAAACCATTGCTTAAGTAATTAGAAAAGTACCTCTCTATAATAGTGTCTGAGTATGCAGTGGAATGCATGTACTACTCAGGTACTGTGATCGCTGTGTATCCTAGAAAGGCTGCATATTACTCCTATTAGTTATGAAAAAGTAGCATTATAA
This sequence comes from Cryptoprocta ferox, assembly GCA_028646485.1. NCBI lineage: Eukaryota > Metazoa > Chordata > Mammalia > Carnivora > Eupleridae > Cryptoprocta > Cryptoprocta ferox. Next base: position 29,271,791 of record CM053563.1, read on the forward strand.
ATGGAAAGTTTTCTGTGAGGCTCCTGAAAATGATCCCATTGTTTTCCCCATTTTAAAATAACATTTTATGTTCTTTATGTCCGCTTCTGCCAATGTAATATTCCTATTTTATTATGTTACTGAATAAATAAACTTGCTACATAAAATTCTTGGCAATTAAACAATTCTGGTTTTGCCATTTTGTCTCAAAGGTAATATACCCTTTTAATATCATGGTTTGAATGCGTTTGCATATTTATGAATGTGATTAATCATTCTTGTTTGCTGTAAGCTTTATGAAATGTCAGGCATGATCTTACTCTAATGAAAAACTCAAATTTTAGCTAAAGGTGCAATACGACCTATTCTTAAAGAAGCTGACTTTTGACCAGTGGGATGTGTAGGTCATCAGTGTCCCTACAGTCGAAGCCTCTTCTTTAAGTCATCATAGCAAAGATTTCCTTCAAAGAGGCTTTTCTCCTCTTAGAACTTGAAGTAAGGAATTAAATTTCATTAAATCAGTTAATGCGCTGTGGTTTCCTATAATAGTTTTGGGGGGGGGGGAAGGTTATTCTTTCAAAGGAGAAATACTAGATCCTAAGACCTAAAAACTATAGGGGCACCTGAGTGGCTCAGTCGGTTGGTTAAGTAAACATCTGACTCTTGATTTCAGCTCAGGTCATGATCTTGCGGTTTCATGAGTTTGAGCCCCGCAATAGGTTCCTCACTGGCAGTGTGGAGCCTGCTTGGGATTCTCTCTCTCTGCCCCTCCACCTCACTCTCTCTCTCTCTCTCTCTGAAAATAAATAAATAAATAAAACTTAAAAAATTAAAAAACCAAAAAACCATAAAGATTTCAATCAGAGCAGTTCTGTTGAAAGACAATGACGTGCTAAATGCTTATAGACCAAATTGCTGCCATTATGCGTATTTCATACTCCTCTGCCACTGCTTCTAGAGTTCTGGAAGGCTGGCCATGATTGCTAGTAGTGGTGCCTATCATGGATATTTCAAAGAGACTGTCTCCCTTTTAGAAGACGTATGGTCTGCTGTCCGCATGAGGCACAAGCAGTGCAGACACCTGATTCCCAGACTCGGGAACCCTCCCCTTCACATTACTGCAGATGCAAGATGGGGAACTGACACACCAGGCGAGGTGGACAGGTGGGCTCCCTACCACAAAAATCCGCGTGTATTTGTTTGTATAGACCAATCACCAAAGAGGTTAAAAAGCCACCAGCAACAAATCACCCCGTAGGGAAGCAGACCTACTTAACAATCTTTCCCACCCACCCCCACTTTCTGTTCTCTTGAATAGACTCCCATTTTTGTTGTTGTTAAACCATTATATCCGAGGATTAAATCAGTACTACTTGTAGTTTGATAGAGGTGAAGGTCCTCACAAGTTCTTGATATGTTTCCAACACACACGTCACAAACCTGAGTAAATAGGGTAGTAACCTGGAAAGCGCATGTCCCTTTTAGCCCATTCAACGCAGACCTTGGCCACCAGTAAACGTCTCGAGTATGTGTGTACGGAGCAGCGTGCTCTAACCAACTGTCTCCCCTCCACTGGGATGCCAGCTCGCTAGTTTTCCTAACGTGGACTTTATCATTTTCTTATCATTCTTATGAAACAATCTGTGTACATTAGAAAAGATAAAAAGGAGAGAAAAGAATAAACAAAAATCGCGATTGCTTCCACTACCCCAAATCTGCAGTTATTAAAGTTTTGACATGTTTTATTTCACCTTTTTTTCCCAAATATTTTTACATTCTCAAGATAACAGTGTGTTTGTTATTCTACACTCTACTGTTTCACTTGGAATATAACATTTTACAAGGTCATTAAATTTTTCTGGAAATGTGAATTTTTCCGTGTATGTAGTATTTCTTCAGATAGCGCTAAGATAATGTGTGTGATCATGCTTCCGTATTGAACAGGTGAGTTGGGTTTTCATTCTGGGTTATTAAGAATATCCAACTCAATACTCCGTAATAGTCCATAATTAGGAATAGTTTGCAAAGGGACTTATTTATGGCTTTCTGAGTTCCAAAATGAAGAATTCACTAAAGATTTTATAATTACTAGAATTTAAGCTAAATTTATTACAAGAAACTATTGATATCTTACTAATATGTTATTACATGGATTATTGATTTATTGATATGTTATCTCAGATTACATGGAGTATGGTCATCTCAACATCATGTAAGAGTTCACAAGTTCATGTCTTCTAAAGGTAAGTACACTTCAGGGGCGCCTGGGTGGCTCAGTCAGTTAAGCGTCCAACCTTAATCTTGGCTCAGGTCTTGATCTCAAAGTCGTGAGTTCAAGCCTCGCATTGGGCTCCATGCTGGGTGTGAAACCTACTTTAAATAAATAAATAATTGATGAATTTCATCTTTTAAAAAATATTTATTTTTTCCTTTGTGTAAGTAGCAGACTTACTAATTATTATAATAAGTAATAATAATAACAACAGTGGCTACCAGTCTGGAGTGCTTACTGGAGTGCTTATCGGGTATTGTAGTGATTTTCAAGTATCAGTTCATTTAAAGACTTACCGAAGCATAGGTACTGCTATCCCTAGTTTTACTGAACAAAATTTAGAACTATCCTTAAGTCACTCAATAAATGGCACAATTTGGAATTAAAACTAATTTTGTCTGACTCCAAAAGCCAGGCTTCTAATTATTCACATATAGCATCACCATTGCCTGATTTATAGAATTTATAGATTAACATCTGCCATATGTTTTCCTACTTGTGGGTTCTAGATTTCAAATTTTGACTGAGTTCATAAATGGAAGAAAGACAGAGGTGTTTCAAAATGGTTCTGAGTGGTGGTTGAGATGGGAAAAGATGGGTAAACTGAGGCCCAGGATAGATCAGCTGAAAATCCAGAAACCTTCCTATATGAATAATCCAAGGTACTGTAAAATCAATGGCAAGGTCAACTTCAGGACCCTACAGTCATCGTTTTTTGGGTAGTGAAGGAGCATACATTCTCTACTTCTTACGGGTCCCTCTGCTGTGGGTCCATTTTCAGGCACATCTCTGCTCTCAGAATAATGTGATATGATCATCAAGGTTAGGTTTAGGGAACTGAAGACTAACTCACCGTTGGAATATCTAGGACCTTCATTCTCACTGTTGTGAAGCATCCCCTTTGCTGTCCTCGCCTACACCTTCGGCCTCCTATATATTCCCTTGCCAGGCAGAGAGAACAGCCATTGTTACAAAGCACAAACCAGTTATCACTTCTCCAGTTAAATTCTTTCAGAAGCTACCCATTGCAGTTTGGATACAATCCCAAATATTCACCATGGCCCACAAGGCCCTACATGGTCTCCTCCCCACCCTGCCTGCCCCCGCCACACCCCCCACCCCCCGCCGAGGTGTAGACATTAACCATTAACCATCTTCTGTCTCTCCCTCACTACATACCCACCCACCCCTGTTCTTTCTTTTCCTCACACTGACTGAAGCACCTTCCAGCCTCAGGGGTCTCTGTACTGGTGTTCCCTCTGGCTAGAATGCTCTTCACCTTGCTTGCTCTTCTTCGTTCAGATTAAAAAAAAAAAAAAAAAACTTCATTAAGATAATGAGTCACACATCGTACAATCTACCCATTTAAAGTGTACAATTCAGTGCTTTTTGAGTATGTTCGCAGAGCTGTGCAACCGTCACATCTAAGTTTTAAAATCTTTGAGTTTATTTAGCTTTTATTTATTTATTTAATGTTTATTTTTGAGAGAGAGAGAGAGAGAGAGAGAGAGAGAGAGAGAGCGCGAACAGGGGAGGGGCAGAGAGAGAGGGAGACACAGAATCTGAAGCAGGTTCCAGGCTCCGAGCTGTCAGCACAGAGCCCAAGCCCAACGCAGGGCTCAGACTCATGGACCACGAGATCATGACCTGAGCCAAAGTCAGGTGCTTAACCGACGGAGCTCCTCAGGTGCCCTGAGTTTATTTAGATTTTAAACCAAATGTCACGTCATCAACTAGGAACCCCCCACTGCCTGATCAAAAAAGCCCACTCAACCTCTACAGGCATTCTCAACCCCATTGCCCTTACACTTAAACTTCTGTGAAATTCTTTGTTTGTATATGTACTGTCCCTTATTCCTACCACTTAGCAGGTGCACCTTACACGGAGCAAACACTATTTGGTGAATGAACAACAGTAACATCAGGTTTCGTGTAATGTGCCTCGCATTGTACGAGAACAGGGATGATCTTTACAATAAACCTGAAAACCTGGCATTCTGAGATCCCTAGACTCATGTAGAGAGGTTCTATCACTTGGTCAAGAGTTACATAACTGGCGAGTACCCGGGCTGGAATTCAAACCCAAGGCCGTCTGGCTTTAAAAGAGGGGACTTTTGATTGAGCCAAGGTAACTTGAGTGCATAAAATAACTAAAGGATTATATGACCAGTTTCAGTTTCCAGAAGCACGGAAACCAGATAATCTGAGAACCCTCTGGCCACAAAACCCATAGAATGCTGAGCAAAATGTCACAAACATGTTCGAAATGCTAGCTGAGCATGCAGAATAGGAAAGGAAACCCTCGCTGGCCAAAAAGGGAAAGAGAGTTGGAAACCAGAACAGCGTGAAGGCATAAAAGTTCCAAGTGACAGGTGGACATTTGTCGGTCTCAGTAACAAAGGGGCTTAGTATTTTGCTGCTCTATGAGGCAAAGGACAAGGTTTTTAATATGAGGTGGGGATTTGGGGCCAAGATCTCAGGGGAGCCAAACAGACATTTGAAGGGCTATACTCTCAGGAAAAGAATAAACCAGAAAAATGCAGCTTCTGGCAAAGGAAGACTATGAGGAAGTTTTTCTGTCTTGGCCTGGGTTCTAGGCTAAGGGTGAAAACCTGCCTCTGATGTTTTTTATTATTGTTTTTTTCATGTCCATTCCTTTTGATGTTTTAAGACTCATTTATGGCCCAGCCTACGGTATATCTTGGTGAATGTCCCATGTGTGCCAGTAAAGAATGAGTATTGGACCATGGTTGGGGGCAGTGTTCTCTAAATGTGAGTTAGGGAGGCGCCTGGGTGGCTCAGTCGGTTAAGTGTCCGACTTCGGCTCAGGTCACGATCTCACGGTTTGTGAGTTCGAGCCCCACATCCGGCTCTGTGCTGACAGCTCAGAGCCTGGAGCCTGCTTCGGATTCTGTGTCTCCCTCTCTCTCTGCCCCTCCTCCATTCATGCTCTATGTGTCTCTCAAAAATAAATTAAACAATGGTAAAAAATAAATAAATAAATAAATAAATAAAAATGTGAGTCAGATCCAGTTACTTGATAACTCGAGAAGTCCTCTCAATTTGCTGATTTTTTTTTTTTTGTCGATTCTAGTAGTTACTGAAAGAAGGATGTTGAGATCTCCCACTTTTATCAACTGTTGGTTTGTCTGAAACTCTGCCATTACGTTCAGGATCATTCTTGACTGTTATGTCATCTTGATGAACTGACTCTGTTACCATTATGACTATTTCTCTGTATTCCAGCACTACCACTTACTTATGCTGTTAGTAACTGCTCAACCATGCTAGCTTTCTTAGGACTAGTGTTTGCCTGCTTTATCTTTTTCCTACCTTCTTTTAACCCATATGTGTCTCTATACTTAATATGCATGTCTTAAATAAATATCTTGTGTGGGGCGCCTGGGTGGCTCAGTCAGCTGTGTCCAACTTCGGCTCAGATCATGATCTCGAGATTCATGAGTTCTAGCCCCACATCACGGGCTCTGCACAGGACAGTGAGGACCCGGCTTGGGTCTCTCTTTCTCCCTCGCTCTCTGGCCCTCCCCCACTTGCTCTCTGTCTTTCTCTCAAACTAAATAAATAAACTTTAAAAAATGAGTATTTGGTGGTCCATTTGGATCTTACTTTTTAGCTTGTCTGGCAATTTCTCTACTTTAATTGGAAGATCTAGTCTCCTTCCATTTAATAGAATTATCGATATGATTGGATTTGAGTCGACATCATCTTGCTTTTTGTTTTCTATTTGTTCCAATAGTTCTTCGATCTTTTCCTTTCTGACTTATGGACTATTTTTTTTTTTAGTATTTTGTCATTTTAAGTTTTCTTTTGGCTTATTAGCCGTACTTACTTACTTACAATATATACCTTTCACTTAATATTGTCTACTTTCAGATACTAGTACATTATTTCCCTTACAACAAAGGAAGCTTACAATGTGTTCCATTTTATCCCATCCTGCCATTGGGACTATTGTCACGTATCTTCTATGTGTTTTCAACCCCACAAGACACATTTATCATTTCTGTTCTAAACAGTCAAGTAAAATTTTGAGGAATAAAAAAGGTCTATTTATCCACATATTTCCTATTTCCAGCACTCTCTATTTCAATTTCTTGGTATGGTTCTACCTTTCCATTGTTTTTCCCCAGCCTGAAGAATGTCCTTGAGCAGTGCATAGAGGGCAAGATGCCTGATAATAAATTCTCTCTGCTTTCTTTTGTCTAAATATGTCTTGATTTTGCCTTCATTGAAGACCTATTTTTTTCCAGATACGGAATTCTGTGTTGACTTCCTTTTTCCTTTCAGTTCTGTAAAGATCTCATTGACTTCTTCCTTTCATTGTGTCTGATGAGAAGTCAAAAGGAATTCATCTCGTGGTTCTCTTGTGTATAATGTATTTTTATCACTGGGCTATTTTTTTTTTACATTTTTTCTTTATTACTAGCGTTGAGAAATTTTATTATGATTTCCCTCAATGGCAACATCTTGTAAAACCACTGTAGAATATCACAGCCAGGGTAATGACATTGAGACAGTCAAGACACAGAACACTTCCACCGACTATAAGAAGTCCTCATTTTGCTCTTTACAACCACCTGCCCCTTCCCTCCCCATTCCCATCTCCCCCTTAGCCTCTGACAACCAGTCATCTTTTCTTCATGGCTGTAGCTTGGTCATTTCAAGAATGTTATATCCATGGAGTCATACTACATAACTTTGGAGCGGGGGGGACTGGTTCTTTTCACTCACTCAACATGTTTCTTGAGAGATCCAGCCAGGTTGCTCATTCCATCAAGAATGTGTTCCTTTCTATTCCATGACATGGATGTACCATAGCTTGTTTCACCCACTGGTGGACATCTGGGTTGTTTCTTGCTTGTTATAATTATGAGTAAAATGGCTCTAAACTTTTATGGGCAGCCTTTGTGTAAACATAAACTTTCATTTCTCTGGGATAAATGCCTGGGAGTGCAATTGCTGAGTAACACAGTATTGAATAGAGTGTTCTTATTTTTTATTTTTATTTTTTGGAAACTTTCAAACTATTCCCCATAGCTGTACAGTTTGTACCATTTTACAGCCACGCCAGCAATGGCTGGTCTAGTTCCTCCACATCCTTGTAGTGTTTGGTGTGGTCACTCTTTTTTATCCTAGCCATTCTGATAGGTGGATATCGCACTGTGGCTTTAATTTGAATTTCTCTTACAGCTACTAATGTTGAACATCTTTTCAGGTGCTTGTTTATCAACTCTATATCATCTGTGGTGAAATGTCTGTTCATATCTTGTGCCCATATTTTAATTTTTTCATGCTTATTTATTTTTGATATATATAGAGAGACAGAGTATGAGTGGGAGAGGAGCAGAAAGAGAGAGACATACAGAATCTGAAACAGGTCCCAAGCTCTGAGCTGTCAGCACAGAGCTCTACACGGGACTTGAACCTATGAACTGTGAGATCATGACGTGAGCCAAAATGGGACGCTTAACCGAGTCACCCAGGCGCCCTCTTGTGCCCATATTTTAATTGGATTGTTTTATTTTGTTCTTACTCTTGGATTTTGGGAGGTCTTTGTATATTCTAGATACTTCTTTGTTAGATACGTGATTTGCAAATATTTTTTCCCCAACATGTAGCTTGTCTTTTGATCTTACCAAGGTCTTTCACAGAGAAAAGAGCTTGACTTTGATCATATCCATGTGATCAGTCTTTGCTGTATGAAATTATGCTTGTTGGTGTGGAGTCTAAAAATCCTTTGCTTACCCACAGAACCCAAAGATTTTCTCATATTTTTTTCTCCAAAGATTTTATAGTTCCATTTTACATTTAAATCCATGATCATTTTGAGTTAATTTTGTATAGGTGTGAAGGTTAGGTTGAACTTTATGGGATGATCTTCAAGTAAATCAACTACCTGGCAGAACAAAACTCAACATTCTATTAAGGATGAAAGCCAAACTGAGACATTGAATAAAGAGAAATCCTGACTAGCTCTATAATCATTATAGAAATTTAATAAGTAGCTTAAAATCAACCCCCACCCAAGGAATCCTGAGATGGTGTTCCAGACAAGTTTTAAATCTTTAAGAAATTGATAATCCCAATATTATACATCCTTTAACAGAGAAGAATAACCTTGATATGAGGACAATAAGGGAATGATCAGTACCTTTTATACTTTATGTATGAATATAGATTCTGTTATTTAGTCTAATCCAACAATATATCAAGCAATTCATGATCAAGTTGAATTTATCCTAGGAATGCAAAGATGGCTTAATATTAGAAAATATTTTTAAATAATTACACTAATACTGTATCAGTTTCCTATCGCATCTATAAAATTACCACAAGTCCAGTGGCATAAGTGACATAAATGTATTATCTTATTCTGGAGGTCACCGGGTCTCACTGGGCTGAAAGCCAGGTGTCAGCCAAGGCTGTAGTCCTTCCTTCTGCAGATGGAAGGGGAGAATTTTTTTTTTTTTTTTTTGCCATTTGCACCTTCTTTTGCATTTGCAAAAAGCATTTTTTTTGCCATTTGCACATTCTTTGGCTTGTGGCCTATCACCATCTTCAAAGCTACCAAAGACAGAGCTGTTCTCATATCACATAATTCTGACCATGTCTTCCACTTTAAAGGGCACACTGGATATGGATTCTAAGGTCAGGTGATCAGCAACTTTAATTCCATTGCAACTTCCATTCCCCTTTGCTGTGTAAGGCAACATAATTACAGGTTCCAGACATTATATGTGGAGGTCTTTTGGGGGGCTGTAATTCTGCCTACCACAAATGTATAAGGAAACAGAAATCATTATCATCACAATAAATTCAGAAAAGATGTTTTATAGAAATCTCCACTTTACTCATTGTGACCATCTAGGAACAGAAAGAAACTTCTTTATCCTAATTATCTACCAGAAACATCACAAAAATCACACTGAATTATGAAAACATTCCTTCAAAATCAAAAGGAAGGCAAAAAGGTCTGTTGTCCCTGCTTCTGGTTCCCATTGTAGTGGAGGTCTTAACAAACACAAGAAAACAGGGTTGGGGGGATCAAGGAATGGGAGAAGGAAAATATAAGGTGTAAACAATTTAAGGGACTCTCCAAATAAATTATTGGGATTAATAAGAGACTTAGAAGGATATCCATAAATTGCATTCTTACACACTACTAATCCATCATTAGAAAAGGAAATATTTAAGGGGTGCCTGGGTGGCTTAGTTGGTTGAGTGCTTGACTCTTGATTTTGGCTCAGGTCATGATCCCAGGGTCGTGGGATTGAGCCCCACCTCAAGCTCTGCGCTGAGCTTGGAGCCTGCTTGGGATTCTCTCTCTCCCTCTGCGCCTCTCCCATTCACATGCATACAAACTCTCTCTCTCAAAAAAAAATTAACATAAATTTAAAAAAGAAAAGGAAATATATAATAGAAAGATCTGATACATTTTCAAAGATATTTGAGAACAAATCTAAAATACATTTGCAAGAACTTTATGGATAAAATTATGAAATATGATTAAAAATATGTTAAATAAGGGCTAAGTGGAAAGAATAGGAAGATCTATTACATTATAGGGTGACTGGATATGATAAACATGTTAATTTTCCACCAATAGTTTTTTAATTTGAACAATTACAACCAAGATCCCTCTATGACATAGTGTGTGTGTGTGTGTGTGTGTAACAGACAAGCTGATTCTAAAAAGTTTATTGTAAAATGTATATAGGAATACAAAGAGTTACAAACAGCAAGAAGTGCTGAAGGAAAAAAAAATTGCATGCGTCCGATACGGGGGAATTGCCACCTCAGATATAAAACTGTATTGTAAAGCTGAAGTAATCCAAAGTGAGATTGTGCAAGTATAAAGTGGAGCATGGAATAATAGCTCTCTGGAGAAAGATCTCTACTTTACTCTCCTTGCCTTCTTCATCCATTTAAATTCATTTCATAAATATGTATTGAGCACATAATTAGTGCCAGGTCCTACTATAGATCCCGGGATACAATGGTGAACAAAACAAAGAGTCCTTATCCTCATGGGATACATCATCTTGTGAAGACAAATCACTAAAAAGTAGTAACTCAACATGTGATGACGTTACAAAACAGGCTAGTACAGGCACTTTGGAAGATGTAAAAGGGCAGCGGTAACTCATGTTGATGGAGGAAGTCCTCTGGGTCAGGAAAGATGAGTAGAAGTTAAAGAGTGGAAGAGGAAGTGTTTCTTTCAGAAACAACAAAATGTGCGGGAGAAAGCAAGACTGTTTCATGGAATTAACAGAAATCTTGTCTGGTTGCGATAGAAGGATACCAGGGAGACTGGCCTCTTTCAAATTAATTGCATTGCTTTCAAAGAGGCCTCTTCCACATTTACATTTCCTATACTTTACAGGAAAAAAAAGGTGTGCCTCTCACTTATTCTGAAGCTTAAAATCACACCTTACTCTGGGGTTATAAGAATACCCTGGACATGGGACAAAAGAACAGTGTCAAGTACTGCCAGAGTATGAAGACAGAGAATGGGAAAATCATCAGATAACAAATAACAGTGTTATTTAACTAATTCATGTATGTATTTAATGGTAATGGTTTTAATTAATTGCTTGCAATAAAATTGAAGGAGGACCAATCGGCTTGTTAGCTGGTGGATCGTTGCAAGTAATCTTTAATTGTAGATTACTATGTGATTTTTGGCAAATAATTTGAAAACAATTTAAATTATTTTCTTTTTTTAATTTTTTTAACATTGATTCATTTTTGAGAGACAGAGAGAGTCAGAGCATGAGTGAGGGAGGGGAGAAAGAGAAGGAGACACAGAGTCTGAAGCACGTTCCAGGCTCTAGCTGTCAGCATAGAGCCTGAGGTGGGGCTTGAACTCATGACTGCAAGATCATGACCCGACTGAACCACTCAGGTGCTTAACCGACGGAACCACTCAGATGTCCCTCAATAATTTTCTAGAACAAATCCTTCCAATACTACCTTTTGCACATGTAAATATGCTCTTTAGGGTTTACATCCATAAAAGTAAAAATGGAAATAGTACTGATGAGGAACCATGAGGTAGAGAGAAAACTTGCCCATCTTATTAAAATGCATTTCCAATGAGTTTTATATTGGATACTAATTTCCGTTGTGTTTGATAGTAGTAAGAATTTATAATGCATTCAATTGACTACATTCAAAATAGAAGATCTAAAACACACATAAAGATTAAGAGAATTGTGGTAGGTGATCAAACAGGCTTTTAAGCATTATCATGTCACATAGAAATGCAAAGAAAAAAAGTATATTATAAAATATCTGAGTCTTTAAGGGAATATTGTTCCTGCATTTTATTATTATCTTTCTAGTTATTTCAAATAAAATATAGACACGTTGAAATGCACAGATTAACTGGATACACTCATGTAAACCATACCCTTCTCTCAAAACATTCCTATAAATCCCTTGACATTCAATAATCACCATCACCACAGAGATGACTACTATTTCAATTTCTATCACTACAGATGGGCCTGTCCGTCCTAAAAATCCGTATAAATGAAATTATAAGGTACATACTTTAAGTACATGACGTGTGTACTCTGGTGTCCCATTTCTTTTGCAGAATGTAATTGCCATTCATCTATATGGGTGCATAATTGGCGAATTCTATGCTAGAACACAGTAGGGTTCTAGCGTAACGATTGCCTCAATTTCCTTATCCATTCTTCTACTGACAGACACTTGAGCAGCCTGAAGTTCCCCTACATTTACTTTATTTTATTATTTTATTAATTTTTTTAAGTAGGCTCCACACCCACCTCTACGCTGAGCGTGGGCCCAAAGCAAGGGCTTGATCCCACGACCCTGGGATCATGATCTGAGCCACAGTCAACAGTCGGACACTCAACCAACTGAACCACATAAGTGCTTCTCAAATATTTCCTTTTCTAATGATGGATTATGTAGTGCTCGAACGCATGACCCTGAGATTAAGAGTCGCACACTGCACCCAAGGAGCCAGCCAGGTGCCCCTCCCCTAAATTATTTCACACACACACACACACACACACACACACTTTTCTTCAGTGAAAAGCACTCTCAATATAAACGTGCACAGTTTCCAGATTTCTTGGGTTGAGCCAGCTGCTTGTCAGGGTTTTAAGTGAGAAGGAGCTCCAAATTACACCAAAATAATAGAAGCAAAATCTCCGTGCTCCACACAGTTGTCAGGAAAAAGCCATTTCCTTTGAGCGGTAAACACAGGCCCGAGAGGGGCGTTGACAGGCCACCAAAGTCCCTTGTCACTCCCTTCAGGGTTACTTTCAGACAGGTAGGCTGACACGGGATTTGTCAAAGCTCAAATAAAACGGACAGGGGAGAGAGCTTGGAAGGCCAAAAGGGCTTTCTGATACAGCTGATTTATTTGAACCCAGAAAATCGAACCAACAAATGCAACAAAATTCAGGATTTGTCCACTAAACACTGAGTCCTCCCCTTCCATCTTGGTCTCACCATGCCATGGTTTCTTTTCATCCAAATACTACCACAGATGTAGGCCTAACGCTCCCTCCTCCATTCGGCCATGATATTTCTGGACAAATTAGTAACCGAATACTCTCAACCTGAGAGTTTTGTAGTGAATAAAACAAAACATAGAAACCCCAAGAGAGAAGTACTGTCACCTTCCCCAGTGACAGCCTGGCTTTTAATTTAAATTGGATGTAAACAGGAATCCAACCTGCTGGTAAGCTGCCTTGAAACCTGCCCCAACAATGTCTTTCCCCATCATGACCCCGCAGGCTTGCGTCATGGACATTACTAACAACTTTGGCAAATGGGGAAGATTGTGGGAACGTTTAAATATAAGCCATAAATGGTTCAGAAGAGAAGGAACCAGATAATTGGTCCTGTGGAATGTTCTATGGCTCTCTGATCCTCAGAGGACATTTCTGAAGAATGGTTTTGTTTTTAGCTCACTCACTCAGAACAGCCACAAATATACCTTAGCTTTGCCTCCATTCATTTACTGATTCAGTAGGTCATTTGAATAATGGGGCCACAAAGTTATGCATGATTTTTTTTAATGTTTATTTTGAGAGAGAGACAGAGCATGACCAGGGGAGGGGCAGAGAGAACGGGAGACATGGAATCTGAAGCAGGCTGCAGGCTCCAGTGTGGGGCTTGAACCCACGAACTGTGAGCTCATGACCTGAGCTGAAGTCGGATGCTTAACCAACTGAGCCACCCAGGCGCCCCTGTATGATTTTTTTAAATAAAAATAAATATTTATTTATTTTGGGGGGATGGGGAGGAGCAGAGAGGGGGGAGAGGGGGGAAAGGGGGAATCTAAAGCAGGTTCCGTGCAGTCAGTGCAGAGCCTGACGTGGGGCTCCAACTCATGCACCGTGAGATCACGGCCTGAGCCGAAATCGAGTCGGACCCTCAACCGACTGAGCCACTCAGGCGTCCCTGTGTGATTAAAAATAATAATAATAATAATAATAATTTTCAAAGTGCTGCCAAAGAGAAACTATCTCTTTGGACCCAAGAAGTGTCTCAAAAGAAGCAATAGCCCCCTTTTGCAAGGGAGGAAGCTGAGACCCTGGGAAGTGAAGTCACTGCTGGGTCGTGCTCTGGGGGCAAAGCTGGCCTTGTCCCCTAACCCCCAGGTCAGCTCACACAGCGCCCCTAAGCCATGCAATCTCTCTGCACCTCAGTTTCTGCACCTCTAAGAGGAAATCATAACTGTGGCTTTGTCTACTGCATGGGACCCTTGGAGAGAGCCAGGGAGACCAGAGGCCACACATGATGGGCACAAGTGGTCATATGACCTGGAACGGAGGCCCCCTTTGCTCGGATCCCCCACATGCAGCCCTGGAACCACATGAAAGGCCCGCACTTCCTCAGCCATTGTCTGCATTTATGGATGAGTTCCTGTGGCCATCACCCAGCCCCGGTGTGTGGACAGTAATGACGCATGGCTCCCCAGGGTGGGGTCGGCACAAGAGGAGAGATTGAGTGTTCTGGAGTTGGAGGAAAAACCTTGTTTGTTCCCAGAGAGCTTGCTGGCCAGGCTTGGGCCCAGGGCTTCCGTGCGCGTCTGAGGACGGGGTGACCTGCTTGTTGCCAGAAGGAGCTGCAGAGGGTGATGGCATGGGAGAGAGTCCGGGGACACCTGGGTGCCCGAGCCTTCCTCAGCCCACTCTCCACGTTGGCCTGTGCTCACCATTTTCTGAGTGGGCCTGTAATGCAGAGAAAAGAATGCCAAGCTCAGGTACTTAGGTGCTAGTTTCTCTGTTCATTCACTGACTTATTGTCACACCTCTTATCCTCCTAAGACTCAGTTTCCTCCTCTGTAAAGTGGGGATATTACTTCATCTACACACCATCACTGAGCTTTAGTGAGTCAATTCAGACCAAGTGTGTGTGTGTGTGTGTGTGTGTGTGTGTGTGTAAAAGCATGTGAAAGAGAGAGATGGAGACAGGGACTGACAAATGAGAGAGAACATCTTTCAAAGTATAACATCAAATGGAAAGTATTCCCTTGAAAGCTGACATTATTGTCTGAGCTTTGGAGAATCAGGAGACTTGGGTGGATATAATCTGATATTTTTCTCCCAAGGATCTCAGAGCTCATGCCTAGGCTGTCCCTCTAATACTCTGGGACACCCATTATACAGATGTATTGAGAAAAGCAGAGGTAAGACCAAGGAGACCAGGAGAGACAGGTGCTTGTTCTTCTCACCACCTCCAAACAGGAGTCAAGGAGAAACAGAATGAAGGGACACTTTGATGGAGCCCAGATGGAGTCAAGCAATGGCTCTCAGTGCAGTTTGAATGGGTGGCGGTGTTCCACATGCTAGGTGCTGGGTATTCACGCCCTATTGACAACTTTATTTTTTTTTAATGTTTTTTTTTTTTTTTGAGAGAGAGACACAGAGCATGAGCATGGGAGGGGCAGAGAAAGAGGGAGACACAGAATCCGAAGCAGGCTCCAGGCTCTGAGCTGTCAGCACACAGCCCGACACAGGGCTCGAACCCACAGACTGGGAAATCGTGACCTGAGCCGAAGTAGGATGCTCAACCGACTGAGCCACCCAGGTGCCCCACTATTGACAACTTTAAAGGAGTATAGATTGCTTCTGTCAGAACAAGCATGTTTCTCAGTCTTGTCAAATGGGATGTGACACACGCCAGAACTCCAAATGGTGGGGGTGGTGGGGGGGGGTTTAAGCTCATTTTCTAAAGCTTGAGTCAAACCAATTATTTTCTTCCCCTTAAAGGAAAGCTCACTTATGGCTTCCTGCTCGTCCCCAACATCTAGTAATAAATCCATTCCAATAGAAATCAACTATTTCATTTTTTTTCTATAACTAGTATACTAGGGAAAAAATCCAAATGTCAATACACCATTTGAACTGAGTGGATTTCGTCTGAGGCTGAGGTTGCGTCTCTCAAGAAAAAGTAAAATACTCCCAATTGGGATACCACCAGAGATCCACAGTTCTGAGTCTGAGCTCAATCAGGAAAGGCCACCAGAAAACTTCCAGCCTACTTCCAGAACAACTCACAACACTGACTCTTCTTTAGGGAAGGAAAAGCAAATGGCGGCTCTCAGGGTCCTCAGTCTTGGCACGCAGCCACGTCCTGCCCATATCAGCTGGTTTCGAGCACCAGGCTTGCTCAGACATCCCGGCCAGAGCAGCTAGCGGCACATGGCTTATGTGGAATGAGGAAACACCCAGACGGCATCCATGTTTGCCCCTCCATGGACCTCTGGGAGGACCAGAGTAGGCTGAGGAGCCCTGTTAGTCTTGGGTCATTCGTGGCAATGCCTCAACTGACTTTGTCACTGAGGTCACGCTTCAGCCATCAGCTGGGAAACAGCAAAGGCTAGGAGTGAAGGAGATTCTGGTACTTGATACGGATTGAATTGTGCCCCCCCCAAAAAACTATATGCTGAAGCCCTAACTCAGAATGTCAGAAGGTACTCAGAATATCACTATATTTGGAAATAGGGTCTTGACAGACACAATTAGTTAATATGAGGATGGGTCCTAATCCAATCTGATTGGTGTCCTTATGAGAAAAGAAAAAATCGGGATGCAGATGGCCAAGACACCACATGAAGACAGTGGCAGAGATTGGAGCCACGCCTTGAAAGATTGCCTTCAAACTCCAGAAGCTGGAAGAGGCAAGGAAAGATTCTCTCCCAGAGCCCTCAGAAGGAGCCCTGAGGGCCCTGCCCACACCTTACTTTGCGACATCCAGCCTCCAGAACAGGGCGACAATGGCAGCCGTAGGAACCTAATATGATACTTTCCAAAGATGGCAGTGAACAAGCTTTGGCAGCAGCCCTCCAGGCCTTCTGTCTTCTGCTGGAGAAGGGAGTGACCACACTTCAGTGCGACCAGGTACCACGCAGGTGAGACTGGGAATCCACGGGCTCCTTCTTTCACAAGGGCCCCAAAGCCCTGTCAGACAGTCAACAAAACAAGGTGGTGCCGGCACCACGTCTGCAGCCGGAGGTGGAGGGGGGTGTACGGCGAACAAGACCTAGTCCGGCCCCCAGCAGGCCCATCCTCTGGCAGGGGGCACTGGTGTTAATCACTGGTGTGTGGGGTAAGGCCTGTCACTCGAGGTATGGGGACAGCCAAACACAGACCAAGGAGGGCTGACCTGGCTGTGGGGTCTGAGGAGTTGGAACGGAGTCCCCAAGGAAGTGGGATGCTCCAAGCAAAGGGGAGGAAAGGAGAGAGTTTCCGGACAGCAGGACCAGCCTGTGCACAGTGGAAGAAAGAGGAAGCCCAGCGTTTGGAGAGTGAAGGGTGTGAGGGGACAGGAGGGGAGAACAGTGCCTGGAAAGACTGGCAGGACCCTGACCTGAAAGAGCCTAGCAGCCAACTGGCTGGTGAGGCCTCCGGGGTCAGACCGACAGCTGTGGCCTCTATTCTCCAGGCCAAGGTTTGGATCGGGAAGAACAAGGTGCCCTTTTCTGCCTCACCTTTTCTCCCCTAACCAAGATTCCATTTTTTGGGCTTCTCTCCTTGTTCTCACCGAAGGCAAAACCTTTGCCAGGTGTCCCCCGTACCCCCTGTTCCGTGGTTCTCAAGGTTGAGACCAGGTGCAGCTCCATGGAGAGCTTCTCCAGCCCAGCCCCAGGGGCGGGAGGGGGCCACCCCCATCACCCTTTCCAGCACCTCCTTGCTGGGTGTGGTGGGGGCTGGGCTGGGGGTGTCCTGGCCCCTCACAGGGGGCCCTCCTCTTAGGCCTGACTGTAGAGAAACCTTTGATGCCCTGCATTGTGGCCACGTGACTCACCTCGGATTTCAGCCTCAGCGCCACCGGAGAACATTCTCAGTGGGCTCGGACTCACCCGTGGTGGGCAGCGCACAACCCCAAGAGGGCACGTGAGGGGCACCTTTCTGCTTTCCGCTCAGGGTGTCCCGGGATGCCTCCTGACATGTGTGCAAGGGGTGATGATGCCGTTAGCCCCCGACCAAGGAGGGTGGATGGTGGGAGCTGCTGGGCAGGTGTCCTGCCTTCCATCCTTCCGGGGACAATGCTGGGGGCCACTTGGTGCAAGGCGCTTCCGCAAGCAACTGGCAGAGTTGAGCCCCCGCTGCTCACATCACAGCCCTGATAACACCCGCTTATAGTGGCCTTTCCTCCTTCCACGGGTCATGCGTCTGCCTTCTTCACTCCTGTTTCCTGGGCTCACCTCCCAGATAAATCCCCCTGTGTCCCAACCTCAGCCCAGGCGAGGAAAGCAAACCGTGAGAGCAGTGTGAGACTTCATCTTCTGGAACTATGAAAAACCCATGTCTCTTATGAGTCTGGAGCCACAGTCTTTCTGAGAAGCCCCAAGATGTGTATACACATCCAATCCATGTATCCTGCTGGTCACCTGACACCCCTCCCTGGGGGCCACCACCCAGCTTCTTCATTCCCCAGGGCCACTCCCCCGTCTCCAGGCTGTTTGCCCAGGAGCGGACGCCACCAACCCCTCGTTCCTCAAAGCGTGGTTCGCACCGAGATGTGGTGCTTGACAACACGTTTCTGAGGCCTTGAGGCTTTGAGGAGGGAATTCGATTGCAGAAAACACTCAAAACTGGAGTGCGACTTCACGACCTAGGGGCACTGCTGCGCTTACTGGCCACCTTCCTCAGCACAGGAACTGTGGGGGGCTGACTCCTCTCCATCAGAGGGGGCCCCCATTCTCCTCAAGAGCCTGGAAGGAGGAGGAACATGTGCCTGCGTAGTTGAAAGCCAGCCGGGGTCATGGATGGGAGCGGCTGGCCCCTTCAAGGGTGCATCCCCCATTACCCCTCACAACCTGAGTCTCCCACACATTCCCCCAAACCTGGCTCCTCCCCTTTAGGTCAGGTCGGGGAACGCTACACCAAGCTGAGTTCGGTTCCCTCTAGAAGCCCCTCCTCCGGCACCAGGGAGAGACAAGAAGTGGCCTGAAGACCCTTGATATGTGTGTCAGGAAAGCCTCCTGACCTTGTGATCGGTTGTGAGCAAATATCTAAAAACAAAATAGCCAACAGCTCACTTTGTCCATATTGAGGGGAGAAACAGGCAACCCACCAGGGCGAGAGCTCGTGGAGACACAGCCATTTCTGTGAACATCTCTCAACCGGGAGCCTCTGTGTTTGCATTTCTGGCTGGCTCATCCCAAGAACAATGAGTAAGGACTCACCCTCCTTCTATAAGGTGAAGAACAGCTAAAGTGCTCCCTCTTAGAGCCAAGAGTGCTTTGGGTCCAGCCCAAGGAGAAATCCCCGCCCCCAGCCCCAGCTCCCTGAAACTGCTGCCTGCTCAAAGTGGTAGAGGCCACACTTCCAAGACACCTCTTCCTCCTCTGGCAGCACAAAGAAACCACGGGCAGATCTGAGTTTGTCCCCTGTCCACTGCCCATGTCTTACTTATAAACGTGGAGAAACTGGGGTGCCTGGGTGGCTTACGTCGGTTAAGAGCCCGACTCTTGGTTTTGACTCAGGTCATGATCTCACGGTTTGTGGGATCTCTGCATTGGAGCCTGCTTGGGATTCTCTCTCTCCCCCCCCTCTCTCTCCCTCTCTCTCTCTCTTCCCCTCTGTCTCTGCCCCTCCCCTGTTCATGCTGTCTCTGTCTTTCTCAAAATAAATAAACTTAAAAAAATAAATAAATAAAAATGGAGAAACGACCTGTTACCAAGTATTCCCTAGGTTTGGTCTGGGCGCCCCAGGGGTCACTTGGGGCTCCCCTTGCAGAGGCCCCAGACCTTGGGCTGGTTCTCACCATGCATGCTAGGTTACTCCAGTCAGGCGTTTTTAGGAGTCAGGGTATGCTGAGCTGGGTCAACCTGGTCTGCCTCTATGACCCCCCCAAATTCCAGGCCCACCAGTCCCGGTGCCGGTGCAGACGGAAGTGGTAACTTTCACCACGGGGCTGTGCTGGTCCCAAAGAGACGGGAGCATCCCGGGGTAGGGACTTCAGACTCTCCACAGCACAAACGTGGGCAGAAAGGGAAGCGAGGACCGAAGAGAAGTAAGGAGTCCGGGTTCGGCTGGAGAGCTCGTGCCTTCCCCCAATCTCAGAGCGGCCAGACAGAGCCCCCGATGCCTGAGAAGAAACCAGAGACTCTGTTTTGTGTGAGATTTCCTGATCTGTGAAGTAGCAGGTGCATCAGCTACACCTCCACCAGGTGGCCCACAAGGTGCTGGTTTATGGCTCCCCGTACCAGGTAACTCCTCCCACCATCCACCTGGACTGGCTGGCCCATGGCACGGGCACCTTCCTGAGTGATCCCAAATGGTTTTGGCCTGGCCCCGGTTCGAGATGACAGGCAGGTCTCTCGGGGGTGGTGACACTGTGCAAATGTGTGCGTTTCACCGGGATGCAATCGATACAAACTGGATCAAGGAAACCCGAGAAAGTCAATGACTGGGGAGGGGTAGAAATGTGTCCCCGTGGCCTCTTAGGTGATTAGCTTTGATGTCCCTGGCAGCTGCGGACTTTCAAAGGCAAGTCCAGGACTTGTGATTTGGAATCGAGTCTCTTTTAAGTCTTAAAGGCACTGGGGCTGAATGCTTGGCCCAGAGAAGAGAGAATCCGAGGCAGGTGGCGGTGGTGTTGGGGTCGGGGAGGGAGACTCGTTATCCCTGTCCTCCAATATCTGCAGTTGTTTTGCAGAAGGAGGGGTCGCCTTCCTCTGTGTGTGGCTCCAAGGCCAGAAGCTTGATCACAGGACTCCCTAACAGTCAGTGAAGTCTGAAGGTGGGGTTGTTTGCCTTTGCAAGAAGTAAGCCCCCCATCAAGGGAAGCACGCAAGCACATGTTAAATGGCCACGGCTTAGCGGTGATGCTGTGGAGAGGACCTGCTGCTTTGAAGGAAGTCTGGAGTCTCCTCCGTCCTAAAAATTTTGTGACTTATCTCGCGATGTTCAGTTGACCTGCTTTAATTTGGAGATCTTGTTGTTGTTTTAGAAAATAGGCAGCGACCTCAGAATTCTCTTCCCACAGTGGAAATGGGACTTGGAGCTGTCGGCACAGGAAATCCTCAGAACCACGGCACTTCAGAGAAGAAGGTAGCAGGGCATCGTGGACAGCATTCGCTGCCCAGAAGAATGCTGAGGAGCAGGAAGGAGAGTGGGCAGATAGGACACGGGAGCCTGGAATTAATAAGGAGTCGAAGGGCTGAGTCACTGAGCTAATATCAATGTCTGAAGGTAACAGGAAAAAAATTAAAAGAAAAAGAAAAAAGGAAATCAGACATTGGAAAAATAATGAAAGCTTCGCAAAGCCCCAGGTGACCAAAACAGCAGGAGAAGTCGGGAAAATGTAATTACACACTGATATGTGGGTCCTCTGTGGCGGCTAGCCCTTCCTCCGCCAGCCCTCCCCTCTCAGCGGCAGCCCCCCACCCCTGGACACAGTGAGATGGGCAGAGGGCTCACCGTTTACTCAGAATTGGCTACTTTGCCCCCTGTTACAGTGCCCCTAAGTTTACCACTCATCCCTCCCTTTTAGGGAGGACATCGATGTCACACAGAAATGAACATTTTGCGGAAACGGAAGTGGAAATCATTTCACCCATTACACAGACGGGAAAACTGAGGCCCAAAGAGGCGACCTTGTGCCAAGTGCAACGGGGAGGATTGAGGTGTGCAAGAGTCAATTCGCGTTCTCTCCTGAATTCACAAGAGAAAGAAGTTTCTACTGCTCAAGTTCAAGCCTGCGCGTCTGCTTTCGAAGACAGGAATGAAAACAGGAGTCTCTCTGACTCAGCAACAGGCTTCTGAGGAACAGAGATCTCTCCCGTGCCACAAACTAAAAGTCACCTGTTTGCTGACAGAGTGAGGTTTGGAGATGTATTTAAGCGCAGTCAAGATCTGTGCTCTGCCCTGTCCACAGACCCTTTCAAAGAGCGGGCCCCCCCTTGGGGGCTCCAGAGGCTGGCAGCCCCTGGCACTGATCCCATCTGTCCCACTTCGAAAGACAGAGAGGGGCTCCGAGACGGTTCCCAGCAGGACGGGGCAGGATGGGCAGTGTTCTGGGCCAGGGCAGTCATAGCTTAAAGAACTAGAGAGAGCATGTCCGTTTACGCTTTACGTGTCTCTTTATGATTTTCGGAATCAGAAATGTCCCCAGACTGTCCTTTCCTGCCAGTCCTCCTCCTCCTGCCCAGGAGGGGTCTCAGCTATTCTTCCTCACAGCCCCCTTCTCCCCTGGTGACTCCACAACCTGGGGACCAGATCCCTGCCCCACTCTGCATGCACCGGCCGGACAGACCCTTTCAATGCAAAGTCCATCACGCCCTCCCCTATTCAGCCATTCCCAATGGCTTCCTTAGTACATGTCATTCTCCCCACAGTGGCCAACAGGTACCTTAAAATCAGGCCATTGCCCGCCTCTTCCCTCCTTCTCCCACCATGTCCTCTGGAAGCCTCCTTTCCTGCTGTTCTGTCTGCTCTGACCCCCACCTGGGCTTTCTCTGCCTTAGTGCCTCCTCCTTGCTCTCTGGAGGATTGAGCCCATCTCATCTTCTGATCTCTCAACTTTGGAGGCCCTGGAGAAGCTTGCCTGAGTGCCTGCCTGGCCCAGGGCCCTTCCCAGCATTCTGAGTGAACTCACACTCTGGTGTGGTCTTCAAGCACCTGTCAGTATCTCTTGATACCTTAGCCACCTTGTTTACTACTATAGTCTTATGTCATAGAACCGTCCCTGACATATAGTGGTTGCTCAGGAAATAACCTATTAGAAGGAAGGAAAGAAGGAAGGAAGGGAGGGAGGAAGGGAGGTGGGGAGAAGAAAAAAGAAAGGATGGTGGGAGGGAGGAAATCTTTTGTATTTACATATTCTAGTTCATTTTTTTAAGTTTTTATAATGTTTATTTATTTTTGAGAGAGAGAAAGAGTGCAAGCAGGGGAGGGGCAGAGAGAGACGGAGACACAGAATCTGAAGCAGGCTCCAGGTTCCCAGCTGTCAGCACAGAGCCCAATGCAGGGCTTGAACCCACAAACCATGAGATCATGACCTGAGCCGAAGTCGGATGCTTAACTGCTTAATCGACTGAGCCACCCAGGCGCCCGCATATTCTAGTTCATTTTTAACCTGGAGGGTGACACAAACGAAACAGTCAACAATATAAACAAGCAACCAAAGGAATGGGAAAAGTATTTGCACATGACATATCTGATAAGGAGTTACTATCCAAAATATATAAGGAACTGATACAACTTAACACCAAAAAAAAAAAAAGCAAATAATCCAAGGAAAAATGGGCAGAAGACATGAACAGACATTTTTTCCAACAGACATCCAGATGGCCAACAGACACATGAAAAGATGCCCAACATCACTCCTCATCAGGGAAATGCAAATCAAAACCACAATGAGATATCACCTCACACCTGTCAGAACGGCTAACCTTAAAAACACAAGAAACAACAGGTGCTGGAGCATGTGGAGAGTAAAGAACCCTCGTGCACTGTTGGTGGGAATGCAAACTGAAACGGCCACTGTGGAAAACAATATGGAAGTTCCTCAATAAATTAAAAATAGACCCGCCCTGGGATCCAGTAATTCCACTACTGGCTATTTACCCAACAAATACGAACACACTACTTTGAAAAGATATAGGTACCCCTAGGTTTATGGCAGCATTGTTTACAGCAGCCAAGGTATGAAGGAACCCAAGTGTCCATTGACAGATGAATAGACAAAGAAGATGTGGTGTAAGTACACAATGGAGTGTCACTTAGCTACAGAAAAGAATGAGATCTTGCCATTTGCAACAACATGGATGGGTCTAAAGGGTATAATGTTAACAGAAATAAGCCAGCCAGAAAAAGACAAATACCATATGATTTCACTCATATGTGGCACTTAAGAAACAAAACAAATGGGGGCACCTGCGTGGCTCAGTCGGTTAAGCGTCCGACTTCGGGTCAGGTCATGATCTCGTGGTCGGTGAGTTTGAGCCCCGCGTCGGGCTCTGTGCTGACAGCTCAGAGCTTGGAGCCTGCTTTGGGTTCTGTGTCTCCCTCTCTCTGTCTCTCCCCTGCTTACTCCCTGTCTGTCTCTCTATCTCTCTCAAAAATAAATACATTTTTTTAAAAATGTAGAAAGAGAAACAAAACAAATGAACAAAGAAAAAAGGGACAGAAACAAAAGACAAACAAACAAACCCTGACTCCTAAATGTAGAGAACAAACTGGTAGTTACGGGGGGGGGGGGAGGGGGGGAGAGGTGGTGGGGGGATGGGTGAAATAGGTTAAGGTGATTAAGAGTACACTTATCTTGGTGAGCACTGAGCAATGTATATACGTGCTGAATCACTATATTGTACTCCTGAAACTAATTCACCACTGTATGTTAACTAACTGGAAATTTTAAAAAGATTTTATTTAGTTAATTAATTAATTTAGAGAGCGTGAACAGGGGAGGAGGGAGAAGAAGAGAGAGAGTCGTAAGCAAGCAAGCACGGAGCCTGACTTGGGGCTTGATCCCACCTCAGCTGAAATCAGGAGTTGGTCGCTCAACCCACTGAGCCATCCAGCTGCCCTGGAATTTTTTTTTTTAAGTTTATTTATTTATTTTGAGAGACAGAGAGAGGGATCAGGGGAGGGGCAGAGAGAGAGAGAGGGAAAGAGAGAATTCCAAGCAGGCTCCGTGCGGTCAGCACAGAGCCTGACGTGGGGCTCGAACCCACAAACTATGAGATCATGACCTGAACTGAAACCAAGAGTCAGATCAACTGACTGGGCCACCCAGGAGCCTTGGGATTTTTTTAAAGGGTTAACTATGGGCTTGAAGGCATTAGATGCAGCAACATTTGGGGGGAGTTTGGGAGCCCCCAAACCTCCCCTCCCAGGCAGCCCACTCTTTGCCTACGAGTAGAACACACAGGAGCTCGGGGACGCGAAGGGGGACGGACCGGATGAGATGGATGGAAGAGATGAGAAGTCTCTGCTCTCACAGGTTGGCAGGGAGACCCCTGACGACAGCATCTGCCATTTTATGAACAGCACCACCAGTGACATTGCCCCCTGCCCCCCGCTTCCCCAGTGACGCAGAATCAAAGGCAGCGGTGGTGGGATGCAAACACTTAAGCCAGAGAGGAGCTATCACTCCCTCCTTCCGCCAGTGAGCTCCCTGAAAATCAGCTTCGGGTCTCCTGCCGTTGTGCAAACGCAGCGTCCCCGTTCAAGAACTGGTCTCAGGCTGACACTTCACTGTGCCGTGATAAATGACGGCACGGGGTCAGGAGCAGCTTGTTCCAACGACGTTGGCATGGACCTGACCTTTGGTGTTCCAGGGGGCAGGGCTCATGTGGGTGGGCCCCGGCCACACAAACGCAGCTGGCCAGCCACCCGCAGAGAAATCTCTTGCGACCAAGAGTGAGGACCTTGGTCAGCCTGCCTAAGGGGCTAGGGTGGCACCGGCTCCCCCACTGGGCGGCTGGGGAGAGCGGGAAGGGCCCGTGGATTAGGCAGGGGACGGTGAGGATGGTGCCCAGGGGTCCCTGCCAAAGCTCAGATTCTCTGCCGCTCAGACAGGGTCCATTTCCTGCTAATGCCCCAGTCGACTCTCAAAGCCATCAGAAGGGGGGTGTTCGGCTTGTCAGGAAAAAGTCCATTCCCTAGGGCTTCTACTTGTAACTTTGTTTGCAGATAGCGAGCCTTTTCCGTCCGGCTCCTCATCCCGATCCTTTCTGCCTGTAACAATCACATTATTTAATTTAGACGAGTGAAGTTACCTTAGATCAATTATACTTATTTTTCCTGTGTAATTTCTAAAGCTTAATCTCTCCATTCAGGCCCAGCCTGGGGGACAGGTTGTCTAGCAGAGTCCTAAACGATTTCAGCCCTTAATTCAATTGTACTTTTACCGCAGCCCGGGCAGCGAGCATAATTCTTTTATCCCTAAAATGTCTCATTAGCAATAATCTAATAGCACATATTAAAATATAGGTCACCGAGGTGGGCTGCCGAGTGGAAGACTTGTCATAACTTTGAAAGCTGGACAGCTGACTTGTCCCCACAACACCACACCGCCCCCATCCCAGGCTTCATTCTAAAACAATTCAATGAGAACAGCTTACTTTCTGCAGTTCGAGGTTAAGAACTAGCCTTGGCTAGGAAATACAGTTGATATCTGTCGCCGTGGGGTTGGGTGGAGGGACGTATTTCTTGCCAACATGACGTCGAGGAAAAGATCTCTGGCCTCAGGCATTTGGGGCTGGGGCCCTTGGCCCAGCTGTACCAGGGACTTGCAGAGTGCCCCGGGGGTACGGCTCTTACTTCTCTGGCCTCAGTTTTCACACCTGTAAAAGGGGAAGGTGGTGGAGTCAGATCCAATGTTTTCTAAATTCTGGCACCCTGTGTTCAACTTGTCCTAGTATGCCCTCGGTGTTTTCCTTAAAATCAACTCATCCTTCTTAATTAAATACATTTGTCTTTAAAAGGAAGCTCAAG
Organism: Cryptoprocta ferox; assembly: GCA_028646485.1. Classification (NCBI taxonomy): domain Eukaryota; kingdom Metazoa; phylum Chordata; class Mammalia; order Carnivora; family Eupleridae; genus Cryptoprocta; species Cryptoprocta ferox. The sequence continues at coordinate 29,298,008 of CM053563.1, forward strand.
TGTCAACATGGAAAAATCTCAAGAACATTTGCAGAAAGATTCATGCAGAATGATGCCATTTGTATGAACTTTAAACATGCACAAAATGATACTTTCTATTGTTTAGACAGGCAAAACTAATCTGTGCTATTAGGGGCCAAGAGAGTGGCCCAAAGGCCCAGCACCTTTGGGGGTGCTGAAGGAAGTAGAGGTTCACTAGAAGGGGGAATGGGAAGAGCTACTGGGGTGCTGGTCATACTTTTTAACGATCTGAATGGTGATTTTATGGATGTACTTACTATGTAAAAAATGCAATTAGGATGAGTGTACTTTTCTGTATGTGTGAAGCCTCATAGACACACACTCATAATGGCGGTTGACGCAAAGGGAGAAAAAAAAAGACACTTGACCCTTGAACTATGCAGGGGTTAAGGACGCCGACCCTTCACGCCATCGAAAATCCATGTGTAACTTTTTACTCGCCCCCAAACTTAACTCCTAATAGCCTACCACTGACCAGAAGTGTTACTAACAACGTGAACAGTTGATTAACCCATAGTGTGTAGGTTATGTGTATTATATACAAGAAAGTAAAAATAGAGAAAAGACAATGTTATTAAGGAAATCCTAAGGAAGAGAAAATATATTTACTGAACGGTACAGTAAAACATCTGCATATAAGTGAACTTGCGTGGACAAACCAGTGTTGTTCAAGGCCCAATTGTTAGTATGTGATAATTTTAGAAATGCACATTTATAATTTTAGGGATTTGTATACCTCCTATGTATAGATCTGTATGTATCCCTATCTATCTATCTGTCTATATCTCTACCTCTAGATTTATGTATCTTCTATGTATATATCTATATATGTCCCTATATCTATCAATCTCTTTATATCTCTACCTCTATTTATCTATCCATCATCTTATCTACCTATCTACTTATCCACCTACCTGTATCTACCTATCTATTCATCCATCCATCCGTCCATCCATCCATCCATCCATCCATCTAGTGAAAGCATAGATTCATGCCTGAGAATAATCAGCCTGATTGGCCAGGGAGGAGGGATGCCAGGAACACATCTGGGAAGTAGAACACAAGAACATCAATCACACGGCCACTGTTTTTGTTTCTTAAGCTAGCTAGCTGTTTGTTATGTGATGGGTATCTTTTTATGTAAATCTGAAATATTCCATGATTTTAAAATCATAAAGTCGAAAGTCATAAAGTGTGAAAGAAACTACATATCACTATCATCAATTGAAAACCAGTATCAATGTAATAAATACATGGTAAATGTAACAATAAACACACTGAGAAGAAAATGCTGTCATTCAACTGTACTTTGACGCTGCTTGGGCTGGAGGATGGCCCCCAAGTGGGGCTCCTGTCTGGTGAAATAGGGACCAGACATATTAGGCCAGACTGAAACTTGCTCCTTCAATAGTCAAGGTTCAAAGGACAGGGAAACAGGGTCAGGCTTTGCCCCTCTCTGATGCAAGGTCACTTAAAGCAGGGCCTGTGTGGCCCTCAACCATCCACCCTCCCATTGACTGGCCGGCCGTGCCACGCTATTTCCAGAAAGGGTGGCAGGCCCCTCTAAGCTCTGGCGCCCCAGTCTCTGAGCGGTGTGGGGAGTGGGGAGAGGTCCTATTAGGAGTGGGGTGGGGAACGGGGCAAAGAATCAGGAGGGACTATCCCTAGCAAATGGATTAGCAATGAATGACAGAATCTGGAAAACACGGAGGAAGAGCGTCCTCCCCTCCTGTGGCCCCCTCCCCAGTTTCACGGCTGCCTGGAAATCTGTCAGGCAAACGGGCCCCACACTGGGATTTGTGACCACGACCCAGGGGAGCACTCAGGCCTCGGTAGGCGGCCTCCTGCATCCCTAACATGGCCCGTTAAACCCCCCCCCCCCCCCCCCCCCCGTGCTCCCAGGAGCCGGGCTCTGAGGCCCTGCAGCAAATGTTTTGGTCTCTGGCCCTGCCCTTGAGCTGCAGAGACTATGAGTACAGCCTCCCCTGTCTGACAGCACACCCTCCCTTGAGGCCAGCGGGTCCACCCCTGAGAGTCCCCTCCCCATCACCTCTGCTCACCCCCAGCACACACGCACCCGGAAGTGGGTTCTGTAGGACAGTTGGACGGGTGGGGCGGCGTCTGGGCTGCACGGAACTCAACAGCCCACAGCTATCCATGAGCAGTGAGAAACAACTACCTAGTCTCCTCACCAGGAAAGTGGCTCATTGCAGGGCTGATGGGTGTGTTTCTGTGACTCTTGGGACAAGAAAGGCACAGCCTAGGGGAGCCTGGGTAGCTCAGTCCGTTGAGTGTCTGACTTCAGCTCAGGTCGTGATCTCACAGTTCCTGGGTTCGAGCCCTGCGTCGGGCTCTGCGCTGACAGCTCGGAGCCTGCTTGGCATTCTCTCTCTTGCTCTCTCTGCCCCTCCCTTGCTCGCATTCTCTCTCTCTCTCTCTCAAAAAAAAAATTAATTAATTTTAAAAATATATTTAAAATTAAAAAAAAAAAAAACAAGAAAGGAATGGCCTAATGCTGACCTCTCTTGGACTCTGTGAGCACCAGATCTGGCCGTCTGGTCCCTCCTTGCCAGCCTCCTCATCTCCGTTCCCTGTCCCGCAGTCTCGTGCCCTCAGGGTGTGCGCAGTCTGATCACCACTCCACAAAGAGGATGTGGGCCGTGGGAAGGGCCCTGGACCGTGTGTCCAGAGCCAGGGCTGGGCTCTTGTCCTGCCGCTAACCTGAGGGACTTGGGGGGAAGGGCACTGACCCAGCACGGGGAGGGTTCTTCCTTGAGCACCGGGAGGAAATGGAGTGAGTAAGATTCAGCTCTAAGGAGGGGAGACCTGGACAGGTGGGTAGGATGGAGGGGAGGAGAGAAGAGGATGAAAGCAGGAGAGGGGCAGGCCGGTGTCGAGGCAGGTCCCAGAGGTGGAGGACAGGGTGGGCGCATCGGAGTGGGGGGGGGGTAGGGAGGAAGGACTCTGGCTCAGCGGAGAAAGGGCGGGAGAAGACTGTGGCTCCCGACAGACAGTGCTGAGGGTTAGAACTGCATCAGCCCCAGCCTCCAGGTTCCCAGCCACAACGGGAGAAGGGTCCTCCTGAGATGGAGAGCCAGCACGGGAAGGGGGCAGTGAGGAAGTGGGGAGGAGGAAGACGACTGAGACCCAAGAGGGAGACACTGAGCCACCAGAAAGAACAGTGACTAAGAGCCTGGGCCTTGGAGCCAGCCCAGATCTGGGTTCAAATCCCACTTCCTGCCCCATCCTACCCATGCGGCCATGGACAAGACATTTGACCACTGCCGGCATGAACTCTTTCATCTGGAAAATGGGGATAACCACGGGGAATATTATATGCAATAATACATGTTCTTACAACCAATAAATGCTCAATGAATGAAGGGCTGCCAAACGTGTAGCAAATGCCCACGTGTATTTAGTATACGGCAAACATCGCTGAGTCACGGTGCTTTCACGCCTTCCAACGACGCTGTGAGATAACTATGCTGATGGACCCCACTCTACAGAGGAGAAAACGGGCACACAGCAGCCCAAAGTGACACGGCTACCAGATGACAGGGCCAGCATTTGAAGCCCTACCCAGTTAGTGTGAAAGTTGAGTGTCACAGTGTGGCTTATCACACTAGGGAGATCAGGGGTCAGCGGTCTCCTAAAAAACTGGAAGGGGCAGAAACTTGCCACCCTGACCCCGGCTCCCTAGTTCCCCTGCCCTTGCCCTAAGACCACTCAGCTTTCCCCTTGGGGGAGGAGCCAGGCTTCGTATAAGTGCCTCGCGCCTAGGGCAGGTGTTCTCTGTGTGTGGTCTACACAGCCTGGCCCACTGCTCGCACTGCCATCACTAACGGCCTTCAGGTTCCCGGGTGCAAAGGCAGAGCAGGACCAGCCCAGACTGGAAGCGGCATCCCCAGCCCCCACTGTGAACAACTCCATGTGGAGGCCTCTCGATGGTCACCTTGATGAGGGTGCGGCTCCCACCTCTGTCCCCTCGCCCATCCTACGCACCTGCTCTGCGGGGATTATGGCTGCTCCCGGTACCTCCCTGCCCTCGGCCCAGACCAGGAGCACGAAGCAGTTCTTCTCACTTCCATACCCTAGAGGGCACCCGTTCACCCCTTCCGGCGACAAGCCCAGGAAGCGGCCGGAGCAAAAGGAAGAAAAGCGTCCCAGTGCGAGAGAAAGAAGGCGCTCAGGGCAGGCAGAGCAGGTGGAAATTGCCGCAGCCACTCCCCGCCTGGGACGATGTTTATGAAATGTGTCACTAACACCGGAATTATATTTTTTTAAACAGGAATTAAACATACTGTAAACATGCAGATCCCAGGTTCCCACTGCAGAGTCACTGACTCCAAATTCCTGGGATGGGAACAAGGAGTCTGAGACACCTTTGAACTTGTCTGCTAGCCTACGGTGATCTGTGATCTGGCCAAGTGGCAAAGAGGGACAGGACTCTAGGAGGAAGCAGTGGCCCTTGGGGACACAGCTGCACCTGGCATCGTGGAGTCTTGAGAAATGAGCCTCTTCCAATAGTCATATCAAAGTCCTTCCCATTGGTTATCCTATTGAACAGGTATGTTACCTCCATTTAAAATACTTTTTTTAATGTTTATTTATTTTTGAGAGAGAGAGAGAGAGACAGAGTGCAAGCAGGAGAGGGGCAGAGAGACAGGGAGATGCAGAATCTGAAACAGGCTCCAGGGTCTGAGCTGTCATCACAGAGCCCGACGTGGGCCTCGAATCCATGAACCGTGGGACCATAACCTGAGCTGAAGTCAGACACTTAAGGACTGAGCCACCCAGGTGCCCCATGTTACCCCTATTTTACAGGTGTGAAAACCGAGTTAAGCATCTGACTCTTGAATTGGGCTCAGGTCATGATCCCAGGGTTGTGGGATCAAGCCCTGTGTTGGGATCCGTGCTAAGCATGGAGCCTTCTCTCTGTCCCTCCTTCCTTCCCCCCCACCGCTCACATGCTCACTCTCTCTCTCTAAAAAATAATTTTTTTTTAAAAAGTGGGAAAACTGAGGCTCAGAAACCAAAGGCACCCAGCACATAAGTGGCGAATCCAGGCTTTGAACCCACCCAAATTTTTCTACAAAAAATTCCAATTCCACACTCATAATTGTCATACCAACCTATAGTTGTGATTCCATCCCGGTCCTGAAAGGTGAAGGCTGATAAACCTAATTTCAAACTCTGGAGAAGATCCCTATCTCCCACAGACATAAGAAATAAAGGTTTTGAAACACAGAAGTGACACATTACGCGGTGCCAGGTACGGCTCTCCGTGCTTTATGTGTATTTATTCATTTAATTCTCTCGACAATGCAGTGGATGGGTACTGTTGCCATCCCCATCTCACCCATTTTACAGATGCAGAAACTGAGACACACAAAGAAGTAGGGGAACTTGGCCAAGTTTTTGCAGACAGTAAGGGGTGGAACCAGGATTAGAGCTCATGCAGGGAGGCTCCTAAACCATGCTTTTAGCCAGTTCACCGCTTTGCATCTGCAAGCTGCAGAAAAAGCTGAATTTGGTCAGTTTCTTAGGAATGGCTATCTGAGGGCCAGAAGGACGAGCGGGAAGGGGGTGAGAGGTAGCTGTAAGAAGGGGTGCATGTGTATTACATGGAGAAAAGAGCCTGGAGGCTAGCAGGAGGTTCTGAGACAGGGTTCATGTGGGAATCTGCAAATCCCCAAAAACTCCGTTTAAAATGTTGTGTACATTAAAGATGACAGATACAGAGATACATACTGTGTTCTTGGATAGAAAGACTGAATCCTGTCGAAATGTCAGGTCTCCCCAAACGGATCTGTACATTCAGTATAATCGCAGCAGAACCTCCGATGGGATTTTTCAAGGAAGTCAGCAAGCTGACTCTGAAATCTGTAAGGACTAGCATTGCCAAGACACTCCTGAGGAAAAAGAATGGAAGAATCTTGTCCCATCAGATAGCAAAACCATCTTATAAAAAGCAATACTGCTTGTCTGTTTTCCTAGCTTTATTGAGGTATAATTGACAAATAAAATGGAATATATTTGAAGTGTACAATGTGGTCATTGGTATACATATATATTGTGATGTGGTTACCATAATGAACTTAATTAACATATCCATCACCTCACATTGAGCTATCTTTTTTTGGGTATGGTCAGAACACATGAGATCTACTCTCTTAGCAAATTTCAAATACGTAACACACTATCGTTAACCATGGTCACCACGCTCTACTTTGGGCCCCAGAACTGATTCATCTTACAAGTGAAAGTTTACCTAGATGGCAACATTAGTTAAGATATTAAAGGGGAGTATAAAGGGAAAAACTGTCAAATTTTAAATCGTAATTTAGGAAAATATCAGGTAGGGAAGGATTCATTTTTTTAATTTTTTTTTATTTTATTTTAAGAGAGAGAGAGAGACAGAGTGTGAGTGGAGGATGGGCAGAGAGACAGGGAGACCCAGAATCTAAAAGCAGGCTCCAGGCTCTGAGCTGTCAGCACAGAGCCCGACACGGGGCTTGAAATCATGGACAGTGAGATCATGACCTGAGCCGAAGGCGGACGCTTAACCGACTGAACCACCCAGGCTCCCCATAGGTAGGGAAGGATTTCTTAACTGAAACATAAATACCCAAACCAAAAGAAAAGTTAAATTAAATGAAGATGACATTAAAATGAATAACCTTATGTGAAAATCACCACATAGAGAAAAAAGACTTATAATACAACCAAGAAAAGATGTTTGCAATAAACCTGACAAGTATTTGTACCCAGGATATTAAGAACTACTATGAATCAAGAAGAAAAGACGAACAAGCCAATAGAAAATTACACAAAGAAAAAATTGCACCAACTACGTCATCCTTTTGCAGGACAAAAAGAAACACACAGGGACAATACACATGTCAAAAGATGCTCCATATCATTAGAAGTCAGGAAGATGCAGCTTAAAGCTACATCTAAAAGATTGGCAAAAATTCAAAGTGTTAAGAATACCCAGGTTTGGGGAGGATGTGAAGAAACTGGCAGTGAAGAGGTAACAGTGCTGTAGAGAGTTGTAATTGGTACCAGCATCTTAGAAAACTATCTTAGAAAATAGTTTGACATTCCTTGATAAAGCAGAACAGACCCATACACTCCAAACGAGCGATTTGCTAAGTACAGAAACTCTAGAAACTCATGCACACGTGCACAGGAGCGAATGAATACATAGTTAGTATTCCTACGGTACAATGAATACATCCAAAATGAGAATGAGTGAACCACAGCTCACTCCATTCTGGATGAAACTCAAAAAAATGTTATACTCAGCCAAAGAAGTCACAGAAATATCTGTGGTGTGCTTCTTCTTACGTAAAGTTCAAAGAAGGACAAAACGAAGCCATGTATTGTTAGGGAGATATTAGCAGGTGATAAAGGAAGAAGACAAAGAAACGATGACTTGCTAAGTGCAGGGTAGTGGTTGCCTTGGAGTGGGGGACAGCAGTGAAGGGGGGTGTTGATGGAGGGACACACAGGGGCTGGTGGGGAACCGGAAATGCGCTATTTCCTTCTTTTTTAATGCTTATTTATTTATTTTGTGTGTGTGTGTGTGTGTGAGAGAGAGAAAGAGACAGAGCGTGAGCAGGGGAGGGGCAAGAGAGGGAGGGAGACACAGAATCCGAAGCAGGCTCCAGGCTCTGAGCTGTCAGCACAGAGCCCGATGCAGGGCTTGAACTCACGAACCGCGAGATCATGACCTGTGCCCAAATCAGACGCTTACCTGACAGTGGAAATGCTCTATTTCTTAACCCGCGGAGGTGGGTTCTTCTCTGTTCATATCGTGGATATTATTTAAACTGTAAACCTGCTTTCTATGCTTTTCCTCATGTATGATAAATTTCACACTAAGTTACAAATGCTGTGTGTATGTGCATGTTTTTGGGAGAATCCACGTTTCATCAGATCACCTCAGGCGTGCCTGATCTTCTAACAGAGGGCACTGGGCATGAAGGTTTCTGGGGGTCCCCCACCACTTGCTCTGGGGTTCCCTGGGGGTGTAGAGTCCTTGTGCCACCCTGGCTATGGCTCCTTCTGCCCAGCTGAGCACAAATCCCCTCTGCCATGGAGATGGACGCAAACTAGGTATGAGCGCCCTGTCACCATAACTCACGTGACTACCTTAAAGCCGAGGGGTGTATTAAGGGGCTCCTGCAGAGGAAGGAGAGCCGCCTTCCCTCCCAAGAGAATGAGTCCCTTTTCCTTGAACCCCTCCTTTCCTTTTCTCCCTCCCCAGCTCCTCTCCTGACTTCCCCTTTGTCTGTCTTTCTTCTTCCTGTGGTTCATCGCCATGTTGCCATTGGACTTGGCCATGACCCCAAAGCCTGAAATCAAGCAGAGTAGGAGTCAGGACCCTGGGAGCTGACTGCCAGCCCCGGGGCTCTTTCTGCCACACCCCTTGCCTGTCCTGTTCTCTTCTTGCCCAGCACCTGTGTCCTTGCCTGATTCCCGTGCCTCGAGGGCCACAGGGCTCGGCTGGGCTTTGCGTTGGCAAGTCCGCAAAAGAATGTGTTTACTCATTTATCCATATCACCTTGGAAGGACTTTGGGTTTTATCCTGAGTAAGATGGGAGCACGGAGATCGAGGGACAGATCTCCAAAAGGTCTGGCAACTGAATAGGGCTTACACTTCAGGGGAAAGGGGAGAGTGAAGGAGGCCACTCAGAGCCTGCGCAGTAATCCAGGTGAGAGACGGCATGGCCTGGATTGGGCCGGTCCCCGTGGGGGTGGGGAGGGGTGAGGCAACTTGGACCCAAAGAGTGTGCGGTAGCATTGGATGCGGAAGTATGAAAACGAGGAGTCAAGGCCAACTCCAAGGCTTTTTTGGCTTGAGGAACTAGAAGAAAGATGTCATCACCTGGGATGAAGGAGAATGAGGAAAAGCGTGCTGGTGGGAGTCGGGAAGGGGAGCCGGAGAATTCTATTTTGGACATGGTGAGTTCCAGGTGCCTTTTATCACCCACGTAAACACGTGCTGTCTGAGGTTGGATTCAGGCGGAGGATGTAAATGCAGACGTCAATGACAGATAGATGCTCTTTCATGCCAGAGCCTGGATGTGGCCGTTTGGGGTAGGAGCTCGGCAGAGAAGGCTGTAAGGCCTGAGCCACCTCTGGGTAAGCTGTAAGCCTCAAGGACTAGTGGGGAGTGTTTTAGAGGAGACTGACTTCAGCTTATCTGCGTCTTTTATTAAGGGGACTTTTATGCTATTTGTAAATACAATAGAAGTTATGGCTCTAGGGCCGGTCATCGGCAAGGTCACAGGTCTAATGTCCCTGATTTAAAAAAAAAAAAAAAAGGCAAAGAAAAAGGAAGGAAGGAAGGAAGGGAGGGAGGGAGGAAAGGTAGAAGGAAAGCAGAAAATTTACAGGCAAACCTCTCCTCCTGTTCTCTGGCCTTAGTTTCCCATCAGTGCAATGAAGGTCCAAGTTCTGACAGCATTCTCAAGATATCTCCAGTACCCAGATCCTTGGATTCCAAATGTCCTCCAGCCCATCCTTTGCGTGTCAGGGTCCTGGCGTCTGCCGGGAGATGTCCAGAGCTGCACTGACAGCACCAGCCATCGCCTTGTGCCCATGGCCTGTGTCACCAAGTGCCATGGTAAGTGGAACTGACGCCTCCCCAGAGATCAAGTTAGCTCTGATAATGCTCCAGCCGTCTGCCCACCCACTTGCCCTCAGGCCACCTGGAAGGGCAGAATGCAGGGTATGGAGAGAAGCCACATGGCCCCATGGTTCTTGGAGTGATGGGCAGGGAGTCTGAGTCAGAAATGGAGAGAGATACCTTCCCCTTCAGCCCAGTCCCAGCCTGGTATTTCCACCGCTGTCCCCCAGAAGTCTCTGAAACCACCAGGTGGAAGGCTCTGGGCTTGCTGCTTGGCCCTCTGAGGGTGTGCATGAGTCCGGGGACGCCTCCCTGCAACCCTGCAGCAAACTCGCAGTGCCCCGCCCACGCTGCCCCTGCCAGCGCAGACCCCACCGCCAGCTTCTCACTGCCGGGCCCTGGGACTCTGTGAGACGCCTTTTGCTGGCAGCTAGAGTGTGTTCAGCCCACACACCGGGCAGGCTGGGAATGCTGGCAAGTTAGCTCCCTGGGAACAGACTTGATGGATAAATACTCCCAACTTCCTTGCCCAGGAGTGCGACGACAGTGGCATGCTCTACGCAGTCTCCCCGAGGTCCCTAGCAGGATTAAACACCAGCTGCCCACAGCTGTAACTGCTCCTTCACGTCCCCTCTCTTGGTTCCCTTCCCCTTCTTGCCTCTCCCCCCCACTCCTATACCAGGGCCCCCAGGAACTGCCTCCGATGTAAACTACTCGAATTCCAATCTTTGTTTCAGGTTAGGCTTGTGGAGGAATCCAACATAAACAACCCCAACCAAAGACACCAAAGAGATGATTGAGATCTCTTCTAGTTCTGTTTTGTACACATCTCCATAGTGCAAGCTATGTAACAGGGTATAATGGGTAAGGCCCTGTCCTTACCCCCAGTGGGGAAATCACACAGATAACTGTACTAGACAAATATACAAAGCAGTATAAAGAAGGAGGTGGTTGGGAGGTGGTTATCGGGAAAGGCTTTACGGTGGACATGACTTCTGAGGTTTTGAAGGATGAATAGGAGTTCTCCGGTAGACAAGAGGAAGCAAGGAACGGCACAAGGTTCCAGGGTACCTGGATCTCCCATGTTGCTAGAGAATAAAATATATTTTGGATAAAGTAAAGGGTTTGTAGGGAGAACGAGTAGAGAATTAGAATAGCAAGAGATGCATTGAATGGACAGGCAGAATCTTGTCTGTACTGCTAAAGGTGTTTAGATATTATCTTGAAAAGATTGGAGGATTTTGAGAAATTGTGGGTTATCTTTTTCCGATTGCGCAAGGATCAAATGCTCATTGTAGACAAGCTGGCAGATAAAGACAAGTATAACGAAGAAAATAAAATTACCTTAAATCCGCTGTTAATTAAATCACATTTGGTGTGCCGTCTCTCGGGGGAAACAGAAGAGGGAGGTGAGCAGACTTGAGTTTTAGGAAGAGCCCTGGCAGCGGCTGAATGTCACGTGGCTGGAAAGATACTGGATGTGAGGTGGCCCTGAGCGGCTGCCGCAGTGAGGTGATGGGGATCCCCCATGGAGGATGCTTACAGCGGCGGGGAGGCTGGGGCGTCCCAGGGTGTTCAGAGGTGGGACTCAGGGCCGGCCGGGTGGGGCGTGGGCTGAAAGGAGAGGAGAGAAACATGATCACTGGAGAGATTCTGAGTGTCTCCATCCATGAATTGGTGGAGGGGACAGAGGCTGGGAGCCAGGAGACCTGGGTTCTCATTTCAACTTTGTCATTTCCAACCTGTGGGACCTCAGGCAGGTCCCTTGGATCCGCGGAGCCACCATTTCCTGACCTGAGAAACGGCAAGATGATTTCTTCCCTACTTCCTCACAGGTTTGTCAAGACAGTCCATGGATCAAAGAAGATTAACATCCTTGAAGGATGGGGACCTGTGGTGCCAGGCACTCCTGAAACCTTTGCTCAGTCCTTTCCCTGACCTTCTGCCTCTACTCATCATCAGCCCCCAGAAGGCCGGGGCAGGCTCACGGTCCCACTCATTTTCCCTTCCTCTCCTCTCTGCATCCTTCACAGAGGATATTTGTCATGCTGGCTCCTCTGGCGAAAATGCTCTAAGCACCCCCATGCGCCACCATGAATTCATTCAGTTTCCATACTAATTGGTGCCCTGGTATGTTCCGGGTGTTAGGAACACGGTGGTGTGTAGGACAGTCAAGGCCCCTGCCCTCATATGCTACCCGAGAGAAGACATGTAATAAATGAACAAACACACGTGCATACTGATGTAGTGAAGGGAATAAAACAGGGCAACATGACAGAGAATGGGGGTGTATTTTAGATTTGGGTGGTCAACTGAACAACCCAGGCAGAGGAAACAGCTAGTGTAAAGGTCCTGGGGTGGGTTTGAGCTTGGAATGTTTGAAGGACAGAAAGGTCAGCATGCCAGGGTTTATGCAAATTCCTGTCCATCCTCCTTAAGTGTTGTCGCTTCTGTGACGCCTTCTTGGATCACCACCTCACCCCTTACTTCCGGATCAGCTCCAACCGATTTCCATACCCCTGTAGTTACCACCAACTCTGACCAATCTGGGTGGTGACAGACACATTGGACCATTAGCTCCTTGATGGCAGGAACTCTCTCGGTAGCTCCACTAGCCAGCACTGTTCCAGCATACAGCAGGTGATCATTTAAAGAATGAATAAATCAACCAATAGACAAACAAGGGAATGCATACACGAATACCAGGTCCAAATGGCTCACCCCTTTACTTGCTTAAGTGCCACCTTCTCAAATTCCCTGACCCAGGGCCTCGCCACCTCCCTGCGCACAGAACTACTCATCCCCTTACCAAGCTGTTTTTCCCTATGCAAGTATCACCTTCTCACATACCATAGAATGTGTGCATTTATTATGCTTCTTGATTCCCCTATCGTTCCCTGACAGAATATAAACTCCACCCAGTCAGGGATTTTTGAGTAAGTTGTGCAAGGATGCATCCCAAGGGGCTAGAACAGTGCCTGGCACATAGCAGGCATATATAGAAACAAAGGAGTTGGGGGTAAATGAATGAGTGGAGAATGAATGAATAACAGTCCGCAGCCTGATAGAACAGGGGTCAGAACCCCAAATCTGTGCGAGCCTGCCCATGACAGAGGTGTAGGAGTAAGGGCCAGGGCGTGACCTTTCAACCAGGAGCCAGCCAGCGGCCCGCCAGGGTGTTTGCCCACCTAGGCAATGCACTGAGCAGAATATTCCCACTTGGTAGATGGAGAAACTCTGGCAAGGGTAAGTTTAAAAGGCCTGTGGCGGATGACAGAGCTGGTACTGACTCGGGTCACTTGCTCTCCCTGGTCTTTCCCCGGGCCCCTCGCAGACGCGACTCTGACCCCAGTTCTGGGCGTCTCGCTCCCTTCCCACGGTGGGAAGTCTGGGCCCGGGGCCCCCCGGGAGCTGCGTCTGGCGCGCCGGTGCGTGCTGGAAAGGGAGCGGGCACCCGGGTCCCCGAGTCGCCCCCCGAGCCCGCGCCGCGCCCCCGCCCCTGCCCAGCCCCGGCCACGCTGTCAGTCTCCATTAGCGCTAACAGGCTCCAGACGGAGCGGGCCCGGCGCGGGCTTAATGCAATCGGCGCGTTACCTGGGGCGCAGGCTACATTACCAGCCCGGCCCCCGCCCGGCGCGGCCAGAACCAGCCAGCGCGCGCCCCGCCGGCCGCCCCGCGCCTCCCGCGCTCCCCGGGCCGCGCCCGAGCGCCACGCGGCGGAGCCCAGCCCCGGCCGGCGCCCCACTGCCCGCCGCGGCCAGGCGGGGGACCCGGGACCGCGGCGCTGCCGGACACGTGAGTGCGCCCTGCGCGCCGCCCGGCCGAGGTGTGCCGGAGACCCCGGCTGCGTGCGCCGAGCCGGAGTGGTGGCGAGTTTGAAGTGCCGAGGGGTGAGTGTCGAGAGGCTCCTGGGACTGCCGGGGGTGGCACAGATCCGACCTGGGGGCCAGGGGGCAGCAAACGGCACCGGCAAGGTCGCCGCCCTGGGAAACCTCCGCCTCCGCGGGTCCCAGCCCAGCCATTTGGGGGCGAGAGGGAGCGGACGAATGAGGGGAAGCGCTGTGGGGTCCGGGACCGGACCCACAGGGCCGGCAGGGTTGGTCCCCAACTCTTAAGTTCCGTCTCAGTTCCGCGCCGCTTACCACTGTTCCCAAATTTTACCAACAGACGCGCGCAGGTTGTGGGGAGCCCTCCGTCCGCTCGGCGCGCGCGGGCCGCTCTGTCCCCGCGCTTCGGGGAGGTCTCGGGAGGCGCGAGTAGGGCGGGATGGCCTAGTGACCGCATCTTTTCCTTTTCTCCAAACAGAGCCTCGGCGTGCTCCCAGTACCGCTGACGTCCCCTTCGCCAACCGCACCCATGCTTCTGGCGCGGATGAAGCCGCAGGTGCAGCCGGAGAACAGCGGGGCAGACCCGGGGCCGGAGCAGCCGGTGCAAGGGCGCAAAGCCGCGGAGCTGTTGGTGGTGAAAGAGCGCAACGGCGTCCAGTGTCTCCTGGCGTCCCGCGATGGCGACGAGCACCCCCGCGAGACCTGGGGCAAAAAGATCGACTTCCTGCTGTCCGTGATCGGCTTCGCGGTGGACCTGGCCAACGTGTGGCGCTTCCCCTACCTCTGCTACAAGAATGGTGGCGGTGAGCCCCCTGATGGGCTGGGGTTTGGACTTGGGGAGCTACCTTCCCGCGGTGGTGGCCAGGACCTGGGGCTGGGATGGAGGAGCCAGCCGGGATGCGCGGGAGAAGAGGAAGCACGCGAGCGAGTCTGGAGCGCAGAAGGGTCTGGACAGGGCTCACGGAAAAGGGATTGGAGTCCCCGGTGGAAAGGGGATGTGGAGGCTTGGCTCCTGGACAGTGATAGACGCGTGGGTGGAAGGACAGAAGCTGGGGCCCTCAGTTGGGTGATCTTTTGATGGTTCGCAAAAAGAGAGGTGGAAATTTGGAGAGCTCGGGAAGGGGTGCTGGAAGTGCACAGGACGTGACAAACCAGCCACGTAGTGACCCTAACTCCAGCACTCTGAGTCCTGGGTCAGGGAAGGGACCTCCGGGTCAAAAGGGGAGAGAGGATGTCTGTTCTCTGAAGGCACTTGGGAGGCCCTGCACTCTTGGGGACACAGACTCTGGAACAGAGAGACAAAGAGAAGCTAGTGTCAGAGAACTCCACTCTCAGGTTGGTGCTTGTGTTGCTGGAGGGGCCAGAGTGCACAGTCTAGATAGGACTGGGTCACTGGGGACCATGAACTGGCCTGATGCTTGAGGCCTGGGTGATTAGGAGGAAGCCTTTGCCCTCCGGGGTCCTTGGCCACAGTACAGGGTGGAGTAGGAGAGGGGCCTGGAGAAAACTCCAGTGGAAGTAGCCAGGCTCTCTCCCCTTTCCTGTGCAGAGTGACAAATTATCTACTTGCCTGGGATGCAAGTCTAGAGGCCAACTACAGCCCAAGAAAATGGCTGAGCCCTAGAAGAGTGGCCTAGGGGGCAGGACACAAGGTCCCAAGACCCTAGCTCCTTCTTGAGGGCCTTTGCTCCTGGGTGCCCAAACCAGCCCAGTCCTGCGCTCCTTTGCTAGAGTGAGTTCAGGGGTGCCCTGCAGCGAGCCTGGAAAAATGACGGGAAGGGAGAGGTTGCCAAACGGGGGCCCAGCTCTGGAAACTTCTCTCTACCCGCTGGGCCATCCCGCCTGGCAGTAGCTCTAGCTCAGGTTGCCAGGGCGTCAGAGGGCGGCAGGGCAAGTGTTTCTGGAACCAGGTAAAGGGAAAGCTCGTGATCTGCCCCATAGGGCCTGGGACCCAGATATTTGCTCCAGTGTTTGCTCTGGACACTTGCTTTGGTTGAGAAATGGGAAGTGTGACCCAGAGGTGACACACTTCTGTGTTTGCCTCTCAAGAGTCTCTGGTCAGATTTAAGAATTCTGGCCCTTTGGACCCAGGAAGGGAGGAAATGCAGAATCCATGTAGTTTTAGCAGGCGTGGAGGTGATGAATGGAAGGCAGACTGAGACACCCTAAGGGGCACCATCCAGCGTGACCTCAGTGACCATCCGAGCCTGTTGTCCCCTAGATGGCAGAAGGCTCTATATCACTAATCAGCAATATTTATCAGGTCCTCCCTGGTGTGAGGCACAGTGCTAGGCCCTGCGGGGGTCTCCTAGATATAGCCATCACCACATCTGCCTGCCAGGAGCTTCCGTCACCTGAAGTGTCATGCCACCCCACACCATTTCCACCGTGATCAGTGTTGGGTGAAACTAAAGGGATCCCAGATGGCCAACTGCACACATCAGCTAGATGGGTATGCTGTCTCGCTGACACAGTGTGCTCCCTTGGCCATTGCCACCAACTATGAGTGCCTGCTGCCTGCAAGGTGATGTACCAGGTGCTCAGGGCACAAAAACACAGCCGATTGGTCACAGGCTCCAATCTGTAGGCAAATTTGGCCAGAAGCCCCCCTCCTTGGTCTGCTAGCACTGTATATCACCTACCCGAGTTGTTTGGTCATTTATCTCTTTGTGTATATGTCACCCACACAGACTGGGGCACATTGAGAGCATAAGCTGTAACTTTTTCCTCCATTTTAAATGCCCAAAGTAAGGTCTAGATCCTAGGAATGCAATAGAAGGTACCCAACAAACTTCTGTTGAGTGAATAAATGAATGAAAACGGTCTGAGCCCTCAAAGACCTAATGCCGATCCAGAAACAGTAACTAACCAAGAAGAGGCAGCGTACGCTGGTGGGGGTGGGGCCAGCAGCCTAGAGGTTAGGGGCCTTGACTGTGGAGTCCCGGGTTCTGGCTTCCGGCAGTGTGATTTTGGGCAGCCTCTCAAGCCTCAGCATCCTCATCTGTTAAACGGAAAGAATGGCTTTCAGCTCAGAGGGTGAGGACATGATGATGTGATAATGCGAGTGGAGAGCCAGGCATAGAGCATGGCCTTAGTATAGATAGCTGCTGCTTTTCCGTAACAACATTTTGATGATGTGTGACATGGGTGGGAGAGGTGACAAGTGCTCTAAAGGCCCAAGGAGGAGCTGCTTGGGAAAGATTTGGAGGTGGACTGTGCTTGGAGCGCAGCCCCAAGGAAGGGAAGGCAGGTGCACGGACAAGCCTTGAGAAGATAGGAGGCATTCTCGTTCCAGAATGCACGTCGATTATCGGAGAGACTAGGAGTGCGGGCTGGTGAGAGGGCAAGCCATCAGAGATTAGGGCAGAGAGACAAGTTGGGGCCCAGCCCTGGAGACCTTGAATGCCTGGCTAAGGGGTGAGGAAGCTGTACCGGTGAATTTCCATTTCTGGCTGGGATGGCCATGGATGACAGGGGAGCAGTGCAGCCTCCCATTTCCATTTCAGACTCGAAGGCAGTTCCTTTTCTCCTCACCCCTCTGGGGGAGCTCAGCTGGCCCCTTCTCAGCTTGATCTCTGCTGAGACCTCCTGGCTGATCCTTGGGGATCGATTCTTAAGTATAATTCTAAAGTCAGCCCCTGAGATGGACAAGCACATTGGCAAGTGGGTGTCCTGAAATTGTGGACGCAGCGAAAAGGCCCACATTTGAATCCCAGCCCTGTTTCTGAGGGCATAGCCCAGCCCCGCTCTACGCCCGAGTTCCCCACTACAGCTGGAGGTGAGCCCAGGTGACCCCCGAGATCGATCTATCCCCAAAGATCTGGCTCAGCTCTGCCCCTAAGCCAGGACTCACCCACCCCGTTATTTACTAGCCCGTGTGCCTGGCTGTTCACGCCGGCCCATACTGGAGGATGTTTTGAAATGATAAAAGTGCCAGTCGTTTAGGCCCCAGGCTAATACTTCCTGAATAAATTCCTGGGAAAGATGAGCCTGTCTGAACACCTTCCCATAGGCCAGCTGCTGGGACACACGGTACAGGAGGCTGCCGATGGGGAAAGCCAGTCTTGGAAATTCCAGGGCTTAGTTCGGAACATTTCTCAAACAGAGTGCCAGTCAGTGGGGCTATTTTCAGGGGGGGGGGGGCGCTAGATTCTCCCCCTGCACCGGTGGTCTTGGGCCCGGCCCGTGCTGGTGTCCCGGGAGGAGTAGGCAGATCGACTGGGTCCCCCTGTCTGCCTCCCTGCCAGGGAAGGGGTCTTGGCAATGGCTGCTTCTGTCTGAGACAAGTCCTGTGCTGTCAGAGACATGGTCTCTAGGATCAGACAGACCCACGTTTGCATCTGAGCCTGACACTTCCTGGAAAGGTAGCCTTGGACTCCTCCTCTCTGGGCCTCCATTTTCTTGTGCAGAGAAGGGGAAAGAGAGGCTTGGCTCTTCCAGCCAAGGGGATGCAAAGCCCCCAAAACAGTGTCCGCCCCATAGTGGGGGTTCAAGAAACGGTGATTTGTAACTGCTGGCTAGACCCAGTGGCATCCTGATTTTGGAGGGAGCAGAATTGATTCTAGGGGGGAGTCGAGGAAAGGGAGTAAGGCACATCTGGGTCACGGGGAATCAAGAATCAAGACCCAGGCTTTGCTCCGTGTTCTGACAGTCCAGCCTCCCCCCACTGCACTTTCCTCACCTGGAAAATGGGGAGTAACATTCCCGCAGCGGGTCCCGTGAGATGTGGTTCTGGCCCCGAATAGGGTTTTCCTCCTTTCCCAAGTAAGCTGACCATCTCAGGTATCCACAGCCCATGGGGAGAAACCCTCTTGGCCAAAATATCTGGGCTTCTGGAGGCTGGATGTGAAGCAGTGACTGGTATGGAGCTCAGAGGTTTGCAAACTCAGTGCTCTCACATCCCGCCTGGCTGTAGGAGGCCGTCTACACCCCAAGCTTGCCAAGCCTGACACTGATGGTTCAGCTCAGGTGCACATGAGCCAGCTGGCTGACGTGGCCCTCCGCTGACGAGTTTGCGGGGATGAGGTGCTCGTCAGGAGCTAGAGCTGAGACTTTAATCTGGGGTCATCAGTGCGATGGGGCTCATTGCTCTGGGTGGCCAAAAAAGATCTAGAGAAGCTGTTTCCAGCAAGGTGGGATTTCGTGGGGATAAATGGTACGCTCTTTCCCGTGGTCCCAGACCCAACTGCCTAAGTAGGGATTAGGTCACAATGCAAGTAGAGGAAGGCCCTGGGGATTTCATTAGCTGCATCCTCTATATGAGTCACTGCTGGGAACCATTTATTTAACCAGAAAACATTTCCGACATGCCCATCATATGCCAGGAACATGGAGATAAGCAAAAGGCAATCCCCATCTTTAGGGAGCTCATAGTCTATTGCAAACATCCTAAAAGTGAATGTCATTTGGGGTTCTGTTATTGGAAGTATTATATCCCAGATGAGGGAGATGCGGTTCTCCCGATCTTCCTGAGTTGGAATGCCCTCTATAATATAGCTCTGAGCATCCCAAACACCCTCTTATTTGTTCCTTTTAAAGAGACCAGAATGGAGATAGGAAACCGGAACCTTCAAGGAGCTATATGGAAAGCCCCAGAATCATTAATAAATGTCAGGTCAGATCCTGCAAAGTTGACAGCACAGAGAGAATTGTCCCATGAGGAGGGGAGCCCCAACACTAGTTTCCCTGGTTTTAACCCCCTTTGTCCTCCTTAAGGAAGCAGGGGTGTTAATCCATCGGGAAGTGGGTGTGTTTCCTTGTGGGGGATGGTCCCTGGTCTCAGAGCTAAGGCCTAGAGGTCAGTGGGAAGCCCCTAAAATGACTGTGCAGCTCATTTTGGGTGGAACTCCCTCCCGGAGCAGCAGGGATCTCTGCAGAGGTGCGTCCACGCTCCTGGCCCATCTCGGTAAAAGTCAGGAGGAGTCCAGAGCTGTGAGACTCCACTGGGGCTGAGGTTAAAGGGATCCTGGGGCCAGTGGGCAGGGGCAGATGAGTCTTGGAGGGGAAGATACATGCGTTGTCACCACATGGCTCCAAAACCCTACCCTGGGCAGAGTCTGTGTTGATAAACACGAATGATCTGGGCTTGGGTTATTATAAGAACTGGAGCGTTTCCCTAAAGAAATGACCGTGTGAAGCCAGATGTTTAATTGGCAAAGACTCGGGGGTGGGGGGTGAGGGGTGGTGCTATTCCGGACCCCCAGTGTGGACAGCTTTGCTTTGGACAAGACTGATCTGTTTTGTTCTCCATGGTGCTAAAGACAAAAAGAAGGTGGAAAGTGAAGGCTTCGGGGGAGGGATTTGGGGAAGGCACAAAAGCAGTGCTGGCCGGAGAGAGAGGGTGGCTGCCAGGTTCGGCAGAGCCTCAGCTGGCCATGGGCACCTCTGAAACGGGGATGGCCACAGAGGGGAGTGGCCGGCCTCACTTGGGACAGGGACATAAAGGGCCCAGGGACTGCCTCAAATGGAGCCTCCAGCAGGCATTCAGCGCTGTGCTCTGTGCAGGACCCGGCCACCCTCAACCACACAGGCGCTTGTCAACTTGCGATTTCCAGCTTACAAAGGTGCATTGCACGTGCTCGGCGGTGTGATGATAGGATGTGAGTCCCATTTACAGAGCACCTGCTAAGCGCCAGGTACTTACTTCATCACCTGCAGTTATCACAGCAACCCCGGGATGCAGATGGCATCATCCGTCCTTCCCCACACTGGCCAGTTCTCCAGCTCTCCAGACCCCAGCGGGGTGTCCTGCTATTCAGTCCTGACACTATCGACCTGGAGTTAGCAGATCCCACAGGTTAAGCGCTCAGTCCCACAAGACTGCCCCCACTTCAGATGCCGCCCATGGGTCTCAAGCTGTCACCTGTGCTTCTGGCCACCTGGCTGTAACTCAGGGGTTTCCATGATCCTCTCTTCAGGTCAGTAATTTGTGACAGCAGCTCATGGAACTCAGGGAAGCACGCACTTACATTTCCAGTTTGTCATAAAGGGTATGGTAAAGGATACTGATGAGGAGGTGTATGGGGCAAGTTCTGGAAGAGTCTTGAGTGCAGGAGCTTTTGTTATCAGGGAGTGGGGTTGTGCTACTGTCCTGGTGTGTGTTCACCAACCTGGAAGTCTTCCAAGTTCCACAGTTCAGGGATTTTTAGGGAAGCATCATCACGTGGGCATGATCGATATTAGCTTAATCTCCAGCCCTTTTTCTTTCCTGGAGGTTGGAGCCCGGGGCTGAAAGTTCCAGGCTTCTAATCAGGGTTTGGCTTTTCAGGTGACCAGCCCTCACCAGGAGCTCACCAAGCCTTGTCTCATTAGAACAAAAGATACTTTTATCATCCAGAAAATTCCAAGGGATTTAGGAGCTCTGTGTAAGGCATTCCTATCAACCCCACTCAGAAAATTACAAGGGTTTGGGACACCTGGGTGGCTCAGTCGATTGGATCTGACCCTTGATTTGGGCTCAGGTTATGGTCTCACACTTCGTGAGATTGAGCCCAGCGTGGGGCTCTGTGCTGACAGCCCGGAGCCTGCTTGGGATTTTCTCTCTGCCCCTCTCCTGCTCGTGCGTTCGTTCTCTCTCTCTCTCTCTCTCTCCCTCTCTCTCTCTCTCAGAATAAATGAATAAACATTAAAAAAAAAAAAAGAAAATGACAAGGGGTTTTTAAGAGCTCTGTCTCAGGAACGCAGAGCAGACCAAACACAGTCAAACCTTGGATTGCGGGTAACTTGTGTTTCGAGTGTTCTGCAAGACGAGCAAACATTCCTAAAAAAATTTAACTTGATAAACGAGTGATGTCTTGCAAAATGAGTAGTACGTGATGCTGAGTGTCACATGATCACAACTGAGCCAATGGTTCGTCTCTCTCTCTCTCTCTCTTTCTCTTTCTCACTGCGATTATAGGTAATCATCCTCCTCTGCTCAGATGCTCGGTCTCAGGCCACGTGTTTGGCAGAAACCAGTGATTTTACAGAAAATTGGAAGGTGCCCACAACTGGCACTAGTGTATTTTTTGTCACTTCAAATGGACAGTCCTTTGCTTTTCCATACACGAGTGAGCTTAGGAATGCTTGAATTCCTTCTAGGTCATTGGATAAGCTTCTTGCTAAAGTTGCACGAAAAGAAAGATTCCATTGAGTCAATAGACAGCAGTGATTCCATGAGTGATAGTGAAAGTCTCCTACACAATAACCCTCCTCTCTCTTGTCTCCCTCACACCAGCCACGAAGGTTTTCTAAGGTAAGCGCAGGCTAATTTGTTTATATTTCTTTATATTTAATATTTTCTTTATTATTTCGTGTTATATTACAATATCGTAATGATTTTTAAATGAATATTTTCGGGTTGTGGAACGAATCATCTGAGTTTCCATTATTTCTAATGGGGAAATTTGCTTTGACATACAAGTGCTTTGGATTTGGAAACACATTTCTGGAACGAACTATGCTCGCGAGCCTAGGTTTTACCGGATCTGTATTCCATGCTGTGTCACAGGGGGTCTGCCCGGGCCCTGTGCTTTAGAGAGCCCTGCTCCGCCCTCTTTCCCTTCTCACGGAGGCCAGGACCAAGACAGCCTGCCCACCCAGAACACCATCCCCCTCACCACCACTCCAGATACCGGTCCCCTGTAGTTCCCCGTGCAGACACCCCAGCCTCCTTCTGGATCTGCGTGGGCCTCTCACCTCATTCCTTCTGTAATGTGGACTGTGCTGCAGGTGCACAGGCCCCAGGCCCCAGGGGAGGCCAGAGGCCCGTGGTCTGCAGGGGTGTGGACAGAGCTTAGACGTGTGGGTGCAAGAGTCCACACATACGTGCAGAAGTCCTGGCGTGCCGCTGGGCAGAGCTGAGGTGGGGAAGAAGCGAGGCGCGAGGCCAATGGGGCTCCCCCTTTTCCCACCACATTGCAGCGCAGACTTCTAAGAGGGGCGGGCTCCCAAACTGAACCTTATGATAGAACCGTTATGAAGACCCAGTTGATAAAAGAAAGATAGAGCAGGTTTGTTTGAAAAGGTGTGGCCGGGTTGGTCATGTGGAAAACCGGGGCCATGTGTGGTGTCGAGCTCCAGGGCCACCCTTGTCCCCGTGTGCCTGCCGGGAGCAGCACCGGCTCTGACGCAGATCACACCCTCACCTGCACCCTTATGTCTGCTATGCCCTCGGGGTGTTCTGGGAGGGGCCCCAGATCTGGCTGCTCTCGGCACTGATCAAGGTTTTCTTGGAACTCTGGTGAAAGCCGCAGCCACTGACCATCGCAGACTGGGAAGTGGGTTCCCTGAGGGAACCCATCCCTCCTTCCCTTCCAGCAGCCCCTCCCTGGTGACACTCTCCCCACCTCACCCCAAATTCCCAGCGGGCCTGGGCCCTACTGCCTCTTGCTGAGGCCCCTGCAGACAGTCCCTCCCCTTTCCTGAGCTCCTCTCATTTGCCCTCCTCATCTGCCCCAGTGCATCCCACTCAGGACTTAGTGCCCCCGGGCTTCGCTTCCTGAGGGCTTGGCATTTGTACAGAAGATTCCAGAACCCCTCTCTGACCAGTGAGGTTCCCCTGTAATGATCAGGTTGGCAGGCAGTGTGCCCTGAGCTAGAGGTGATGGGACAGATGCTTTCCGTACTAAATTCATCCGAAAGCCATTGGTCAGAGTCTTTTACAGCTGATGGTTCCTTCCTCGTGTGTTCGTGTGTGTCACTGTGCAGAAGGATCACGAGTGTGCACGGGTGTGCATCTGTGTGCGTGTGTTTGTGCCGAAGACTGCCAGGAGCCGAGAGCCTCGGGAGAAATGCCCTGTGGGTGCTTCTCCAGGACCTGCATAACCAGAGCATTCCAAGTCAAGACAGGATTGTGGGCTGTGGCCCCTGAGGTTCTCAGCTCTCAGACCCTGTGCCAGGCTGGCTGCAGCTGGTACTGCCACTCGGGAAGCTGTAGCAGGGCCGTGGGAATGTGGTGGTTATGGGCCTTGCAGAGCAGTAGCTTCTAGAAAGTTTGCAATCCCAGGAGCTGCTGCGGGGCTGTTTCTAAGAGAGGCCTCCTCGGCTGACCTCAGTCATCCCTGAAACCCCTGTCTGGCTCTCCAGCTCTGCCTGAGCTTCTTCCAGATCTTTCTGCAAGGGGACTTGGACCAGCCAGCTGGTCAGTGTCTTCTTTTAGAATAAGGCACGGGCCACTGGGCGGCTTTCTGGGTTTTATTCACACTCAGCTGCTCCATCATTCTGAAGTGTTCTTGGGCCGTTTCCTCCTGAAGTGGTGGCTGGCCCACATCACACACACTCACAGAGAAGAACCTCGGGCTTGTGTAGACCCTTCATCCTCCCTCCCAACCTCCTCTGCCGGCACTCCCAGCCAAGCACAAGAGGAAACGAATGTCAAACTGGGCAATTTACCTACCTGTTGGCAGTGCCACCTGGAGGTTTGGAGTGCAGAAAATTGGCCCGAGTGACATGCCTGGTTCATTGGCTGACATTGCTTGTTCCCTTCGTTGTAGAAAAAAATGTCAAGTTGTCAGCAGCAAATCACAAGTACCAACATCTGAGCTGTGAGTCCTGGCTTTTTCCTTCCCTGCTGTCCCTTGGGTCACCGACCTCAGTCTTCAGACCTATTCAACAGTCAGATGCGTCCATTTCCCCCACTTTCTGGCTCCCATCTTGCAAGGGCAGTAGCAGGTGTCTGCAGACAGAGCCCGGCTCAAAGGGATGCCCAGATTTCTAGTCTGGACAAGCGACTTAGCCTTTCTTAGCCTCTGTTTCTTCATCCGTCGAGTGCAATTCATGGTAATTATCTCTCAGGGATGATTTTAAATGAATAATTATGTAAAAGCTCGGTGTGTGGCTTCGCATCTAACACGTTCACCAGTGTCGCCATCACCACCACCAGCTACCTCTGTCAGCATTACCAGCATCAGCACCGTCACCACCACCGTTACTGCCAGCACCGTGGACAGATGTAGGCTCAGGTGTCAGACGAGCCCTCTCGGTGTGGGAGAGGGACAAGGTGGAGTTTGAAAGCAAGAAATTGAGGAGGGGAAGAGAGAGGTTGGCCCACGGACATCGAGAGAAGTCCAGCAGGGAGCAGGGACCAACTGACGAGATGGCTAAGCTGGCTCCGGATCCCCAGTTTCAGGGCATAGGGCATCCTCCCCTCCAAGACCGTGTTCAGACTCCTGTCCTTCTCTGAAGCTGGAATAGTCTGGAGCCTACAAAATATGTGGGGAATGGCTCTGGAGCTCCAAAGGCAGGCAGACGTAAGCCCAAACCCCAGATCCATCACTTACTGGCTGGGTGACCTCGGTCAAGTCACTGGATTTCTCCAAGCCTCAGTTTTCCCCTCTGAAAAATGGCTATAGCAGTTGCTACCTCAGGTTTTTCTGGGTAAGGTAGACGGGATCACAGGTGTCCAGTGTCTAGTGCCTACATGATACATGGGAGGTACTCACTTCCTGGTAGTTTCTTTCCTGTGCCCACAGTGCTGGTCCATCTCTTGCTACGGAAGGGACTGGATGTCTGAGCACTGGGGCCAATACTTCATGCTTTGACCTTAAGAGCCCTGGGCTTCCCGAGGAGAAGCCCTGGGAAGAAAGTAGGAACTTAGTCTGAGTAGCTGGGTGAGTTTGACCTGGGGTGCCATGGGACTTTGGCATTCTTCTCCGCTAGCTTGGAGCCTCAGTTTCCGCATCTGGAAAATGGAGATCGCAGCCATCTCTGCCTCCTAGGGTCACTGTGAATATCGAGGGAGACCTTGCATGGAAAGTGCCTGGAACACAGCACAGGATGTTGTATTCCTCATGCTACTGTCATTAAATATTTCCCAGTTTCTGCACTTTTCCTGGTGTGGGCGGGCCAGAGAGTGTTTGGTTTCCAAGGTTACGGCATCTCAGCCAAAGGCCAGAGGCAGGGACGAGTGTGGATCTGGCCTGGCCACCTCCAGCTGCGTCAGGAAAAGGAGCTGGCATTTTGCTGCGGTCACGCTTGCAGCCTGGGATGACATGGCATGTATCCCAGTGAGTCACCTCGCGGCGTCAGAGCCTGGTAAGCTCGCCCCAGGCTGCCGGCCACGCAGAGCATCATCTCCGAAACTCACACACGTCTCATCCCAGCAGGAATTCTCTGGGGATGAGTTGCTGCCCGTGGCCAGGAGCCCTCACTGGTTTCCGAACAGGGGATGGGTTGCTTCCCTGGTCAGACACTCGCTTCAGGGGTTACTTGCCTGATGCTCGCCTGTAGCAGGGGAGCCTGATGTGTTCGAAGACCTGAATGTGAATCCTGGTTCTGTCCCTTACCAGTAGCAAGAACAGGACTGATTCAACTCCCTTCTCTGCCCTCAGTCTCCCCCGGAGGTGGGGGACTGTCTGACCCTGTCTGATTATGTCTCTGAGCAGTTGTGAAACTAAGAATCCAGTGAGGTTGTGTTTGGGAAAGCCCCGTGTGACCTTAAAAAAAGACAAATACAAGCAAAGTTAGAAACTCAATCATGTGTGACTTTGGACATGTCTCTCCCTCTCTGATGTCAATTTTCTGACTCTAAAAGGAGGGTTTGGGGGCGATTGGCATTCCCAGAGTGGTGATCCATGAAGGAAAAGGGTCTGCATTTAAATGAATTTGGTAAAGACTGTACCTACAAGGTATTCATGGTGTTTCACAGTGTGTGCTTGTGTACGCAAGGCCAGAAGAATCCTGCCAGAAACAAGTTCGTTCAGCTTCGATTAACCCAGATTTTGCTCATTTGACCCCACAACCTCATTATCATAGTGATGGCTTTTCCTGGTCCCACAACAGTTACTATTACTCTTATGATTATTTGTATTGAGTGCGTCAGTCTCTTTCCCTGCCACAAAACACCCATTGGGAAGTGGCCGGGGAGCAGATAAATGAGGACACTTAGGCTCTGGAAGACATTGATCCAAGCAGGTGCAGGGGGCAGGCGCAAGGCTGGCTGGGGGCCCAGGGGGTCACGCTCTGCCTCTGTGTCCTCCAGGTGCCTTTCTGATCCCGTACACCCTGTTCCTTATCATTGCTGGGATGCCCCTGTTCTACATGGAGTTGGCTCTGGGCCAGTACAACCGAGAAGGGGCGGCCACAGTGTGGAAGATCTGCCCGTTTTTCAAAGGTAAAGAATGGGTCCGGGGAAGGCAAGCATTGCCCAAAAGATTTCCTTGGCGCCCCTGGAGAAACTGCTCCAAAGGTGGGATCCGAGGCGAAGACCAGCTCTCTTGCGGGATTCACGGCTATTGGCAAGGTCAAGAGCATCCACCATTGCAAGTTACATGGAGTGCATTTGGTGCGTCAAGGACAGCTTAGCCTAGAAAGTCTGGAAGCCTGGGTGCCTCTGCTGCTGACTGACCAGAGGGTGTCTGTTTCCTGTGTGGGAAATATTTACAGAAGTGCCATAGGTACTCAACACATATGTCCCTCCCCTCCCCTCTTGCTCCCATGACAGACATGATAAGCTGATCATGGACCTTTCTGGGCTCAGCTAGAAACCTGTCTCACAATCCTTAATACAACAGCCACGACTGATTGATCACATTTGGGACTTGGAGCACATCTGGGGAAAATGCATAGCAACTGCCATTTCTTGGCCCCCATACGTCTGTGGGAAGGGCATGGAGTCAGAATGAATGTCTCTCAGGGCCCAGGTAGCACCAAGGGCCAGTATGATTCCTATGAGCCTCTTCTCAGCTGGTACCTGTCTCCTGACTACCTTCTATGTACTCAGTCATCAGATGTGTATTAGTTATGATTTTTTAGTTTAATTTCCAGAAATCTCACTCCAAGTGGCTTTAACGTAAAAAGAATTATTGGCTTATGATACGATTAAGTCTAAGAGTTTCTGCTAGCTTCAGGTATAGCTTGATCCAGGTCCTTGAATAATACTATCTGGAATCACTCTCCACCTCTCTCCATCTGAAGTCAGTGTTAGCATCAATCTCAGGCATATTCTTCTCAGGTGCTAGCAAAACTGGCCATCAGCAACAACAAGAGTAAATCCTACCAAGTTGAGCAGCGACAGAATAAATCAAAAACACCTTTTCATCCTCAGTAAAGATCCCAGAGAAGACTATCATTGGTTTTACTTGAGTCGTCTGCCCACCTATCAACCAATCCCTGTGGCTGTGGGGAAGCAGAACTCTGATTGACCAGGCCTGAGTCATGTGCCTAGAGCCAGTCAAGGAAGTGAGGGATTAGCCTCAGCTAAACCTCACATGCCAAGAGCACTTAAGGCTACTCCCTCAGTCAACAGGCAAAAAAAAAAAAAAAAAAGTCTACTGTAGGCAAAAGCCATAGAACGAGCTTCCGCATATTCAGGAAGATGAGATTGGCACACGCACGGAGCAGATGCTTGAAAGTGGGGCCCAGGGAACACACAGGGCTGACGTGCTAATCAGGGACTGCTTGTTTGGGGTTCCCAGAAGTAGGTCCTGAGACAAGGGTTTGTGTAGGGAGTTCTTTGGGGAGGGGATTCTAGGAAAGACTGTGAAGGACAGAGGGGAGGGTGTCAGCCAATAAAAGGTGTGTCTCAAGCCCGTTCCACCGTGAGGCAGGGGCCCATCCCACTAGGAGAGAGCATCGGCAGGCCTCACTGTTACTCTGCCCAAGGGGCGCAGGGCCTGGGTGCTCATTGTCCGGGCTCCCCGTGCACTCCAGCGCAGACACTCCGGCTGCTCCCTGGGGACATTTGGGTCCTGGCACGTCGGGCCTGCCTGATGCGTGGGCCGAGGGGCTCCAGTGGCCAGAGAGGGCACCCAGGCAAAGGGGTGGTGGGTTCCCAGGGCGCAGAGGTGAGGCTCTGACCACCTGCTGCCAGGTAGGAGGGGCAGAGGGGGCCGTGGCCGGGGCTGGCTCCCCGGGGGAGGTGGCTGTGGGGCCGGGCCCGGGGAAGCCCGTGCCTGAGCCCCATCTGCCCCCACCCAGGCGTCGGCTACGCTGTGATCCTCATCGCCATCTACGTCGGCTTCTACTACAACGTCATCATCGCCTGGTCGCTCTACTACCTCTTCTCCTCCTTCACCCTCAAGCTGCCCTGGACCGACTGCGGCCACGCCTGGAACAGCCCCAACTGCACCGACCCCAAGCTCCTCAACAGCTCCGTGCTGGGCAACCACACCAAGTACTCCAAGTATAAGTTCACGCCTGCGGCAGAGTTTTATGAGTAAGTCACCAATCCCTCGTCCTATCGGGCACCCGGAGACCTGTGCGGGACAGGACTTGGGCCACCCGTTAAGGAAAACCACAAGGGAGGAGGGGGTACCCCAGTCAGCATTTGTAGGGGGTACTGAGCAGCCACCACAGGCCTGACCCTGGGCTAGGAGCTGAGGATCCGGCCCTGGTCAGGGCAGTGGAGGACCCTGTGTTCCAGCACAGGAGAATGGAGGTTGGGGGGAAACCCTAGTAAACGGGTACGGAAACAAGAACGTGTTTTTAGAGAGTCGATGTGCCCTTCAGGAAGTAAAATGCATTTTAGGGAGTGTAAGTGCTCTTAAAGATCGAAAACCAGGTATATGGGGGGAAAGGAACATTAACTCGGGTGGTCAGGGAGGGCTTCTCTGGGGAGGTGACATGAACACTGATGAAGCCAGCCAAGGGAACATGCCAGGGGCTCTGCCGGCAGCTGATGGAGCTGGCGCTTGACCCCAGATGGGACTGATCCTGAAGCTGCCATCTGGCCCACCTGCGCTGCTGTCTCTCTGGGGCTTCCAGAGGAGTGAGTAGCTAGAGCTTGTCGGTGAAATTCAGAAAGCGAGAAGCAGGCCAGCTATGTGCAGCTCGGGGAAGTATTTGGACCATGTGTGCCTGAGAGGCACTGGACTGGGGGTAGAAGACAGAATATCTTTTTAAAAGACACATTGTATGTTGAAATCATTGTAGACACAGAAAAGTTGTGAAAGTAACACGTAGACCTCTTGTATACCCTATACCCAGTTTCTGCTGTCGACACCTTAAATAACCCTAGTGCAATGATTGAAACCCAAAAATTAATGCTCATTTACCATTAACTAATCTGCTAAAGGCCTTTTTTTTTAATTTGTCAGTTTTCCCACTAATGTCCTTTTCTGGTCCAGGATCCAGCCCAGAGTGCCACGGGGCATTTAGCTGTCGCTTCCCCTTAGTCCCCAATCTGTGAGAGTTCTTTGGTCTTTCCTTGAGTGTCACGACCTTGACACCTTTGAAAGGTACTGGTCAGTTATTCCATGAATTAGCCTTCAGTGTGGGTTGGTTTGCTGTTTTCTCCTGATTAGACTGAGGTTAGGCATTTTTGACAAGAATACCACAGAGATGATGCTGTGTCCTTCTCAGTGCATCATATCAGGAGGGACATGATGCCTCTTATTACTGGGGATGGTAACCTTGATCACTTGGCTAAGATGGTATCTGCCAGCTTCCTTCTGTGTGGAGAGAGCATTATTCCCTTTGTAATTAACAACTGTCTTCTGGGGAACCTCTCAAAGTTATGTAAATATCTTGTTTTTCATCATCCTTTTACCCAAAATCCTCAGCATCCTTCAATGATTCTTGCCAGCAAAGATTATTCTCATAGCATTTGTCTAATTGTGATTTTATATTCCCATCATTCCCTCTAGATTAATTGATTAGAGTCCTTCTGTAAGGAAGAGTTGTCACTTTCCCCCTATTTATTCCTTCATTTGATCATTCATGGATGCATTTTTTATTGAGATATAATTGACATATAACATTATACTAGCTTCAGGTGTACATGATTTGCTACATGTATATTTTGCAAAATGATTACTACAATAAGTTTAGTTAACATCCATCACCACACATAGTTACAAATTTTTTTTCCTTGTGATGACAACTTTTAAGATCTACTCTCTTAGCAACTTCCAACTATACAGTAGTATTGTTAACTGGACTCACCATGCTATACATTACATCCCCATGAGTTCTTAATTTATAGCTTCTGGAAGTTTGTACCTTTGGACCACCTTCACCCAGTTTGCCCATTCCCACCCCCTGCCTATGGAAACTACCAGTTCATTTTCTTTATCTTTGTAAAAAATTTTCTAGTTTCCATGTGTAAGTGGGATCATATGGTATTGACTTTCTCTGTCTGACTTATTTCACTTAGCATAATGCCCTCAAGGGCTGTCCCTGTTGTCACAAATGGCAGGATATCCTTTCTTTCCACATGATTGAATCTTTATATATATAAATTATATATGTATTTTATATATGCTTGTATCAATTTTATATAAAGCATAAAATATTGTATATTATATATTTTGTATTGTGTGTATATATATACACAATACACATACATATCTACACAATACGTATAGTTTTGTGTGTGTATAGTTTATATGTGTGTATATGTGTGTGTATATACATAGACATATATCGCACTTTCTTTCTCTCTCTCCGTGCATGCACACGCATCCATCCATGGATGTCTTGTTTCCGTGTCTTGGCTATTATAAATAATGCTGTGACCACAGGGGTGCAGATATCTTTTTGAGTTAGTGTTTCCACTTCCTTCAGATAAATACCCAGCCGTGAAATTGCTGGATCATGTAGCGGTTCTCTTTGTAACTCTTTGAGGAGCCTCCACACTGTTTCCCACGGTGGCTGCACCAGTTTGCATTCCCACCACCAGTGTGCAAGGGTTCCTTCTCTCCACATCCTCACCAACTCTTGTTACCTCTTGTGTTTTTGATGGTGGTCATTCTAACAGGTATAAGGTTATGGTATCTCATGGTGGTTTTTGATTTGCGTTTCCTCGGTCATTCATTTACATCCGTACAGGCTTGTGGAGAGTTGTTTTACTCTGTGGTTTTAATCCAGAACGACCAATATTTATTTTGTGGTTCCCCTGAATCCTGTCATCCTCAACTCCATCCATGTCTTGAGGTGGGTGATGGTCTACTTGTCTTCAGCCACCTAGTGTAAAACGTTTGCACGCTGGGCTCTTCAGAATGCAGCTTGCATTGTCTTTATTCTTCCGGCGGGGACAAGCCCCGTTTTAGCAGTCGAGACTCAAGTGTTAGCATAGAAGAAGGAAGTCATGTTACAAGCTGTGGTGTGGGACAGGGAATCCCACTGGGACCTTACTGACAAGGTGCATAGGGTCTAGAGTAGGATGTGGCAAACTGTTCTGTAAAAGACCGGATAGCAAATCTTTGAGGCTTTGAGGACCATATATGTCTCTTGAATATTCTGCTTTGTTTCATTCTATCCTTTCAAAAGATAAAAACCATTCTTAGCTCACGGCCCACAGCCTGGATTTAGCTTGGGGGCCACGGCTTGCTGACTCCTGGTCTACTGCAGTGCTGCCCCACGGTGATAAGAATGTTTTCTATCTGTGCAGCTCAAATGGGGGCCACATGTGGCCAGTGGAGCCATTGAAATGTGGCCAGCATGACTGAAGAGTTGAATTTTAAAAATGTTATTTAATTTTAATCAGTTTACCTTTAAATAGCCACATGTGGCCAGTGGCTGCCACATTGGCTAGTGCTGGTGCAGAGGATGAGAAAAGACAGATTCATAAAAGACAAAATGCCAGGACCAGCTTCCTTCAGTCCTATGGATTCTCTGCACCACGGCCCTGGGGATGAGTCCTGATTATCTGGAAATTGGGGTTCTTTTAGGCCAGTTTCTGTCCCTGCTATCTCAGGGAAGTGGGGCCAAGGAGATATGGTTTGGTCAGAAATGGCCTCTGAAGAGACTGCTGCCCCCCGGGGCTCAGGGGAGTTAAGTGCTCGGGGCCCAGGAGCTACCCTCAACAAGCCAGTGAAGAGAATTTGCAGGTCCCCAACCTGCATGTCCACCTCCATCCATCCGTGTTTCCTATGGACTCCAGCAGGCATGTGCGAAATTACACAGCGGGGAGAGGGTCCAAAGTTGTCATCACATGCAGATCGGAGTACATCTGCAGCCCCCCCAGGGATCGAAGCATCGCTGATATTTAAAGTAAACATCCATTTACATAACAGGGTCACTCCTGTCTCCCTCCCTACCACGCACGTGTGTCCAGCTTTCTGCTGACTTCTTTGCATGTATTATTTCAATTTAAGCCTCACACCAAGCCCACGAGATATCTGTAACTTTTCCCCTCAGTGCATACACGAGGAGGCTGTGAATATTTGCTTCATTTGCAGGTGAAACAGTAGAGCACTCACCCAGGGCCCCACGGCCAGGACCCTGTAGAGCCAAGGTTTGGGCCCAGGCAGCCGGCACTCGCAGGACTCCGTGAGCGAGCACCTGTTTCCGCTTTGCTCCCAGGAGCCTCCCTCTCCCCACCCCAGCCCCTGCCACGCCAGGTGGTGAAATCGAGAGCCCGCAGTCCTGACCTCTGGGTTGTATTGGATTCTAGCCATTATACATGGCCATTATTACTCAGAAACATGCCATAGGCACAACTAACATATGTCTGGCTTAGATTATGTCCCAGTCACTATGCACAGTGCCTTTTCACCCTGACCACTGTGGTCAGTCTAGAATTATTCTTGTGTTATGAATGAGGAAACAGGCGCACGCAGGAAACGACTTGTCCAGCGTCATGTAGTGTAGAAGTGACATCTGAAGTGGTTTTGAAGCCAGGCAGTCTGGGTGGAAAAGCCAGGCTCCCAGCCCAGCGATTCGGAACGACCCAGAGACATACAGATACCTGGACCCCGCACCCAGAGATGCCGGTTTTATCGGTCTGGGTGCAGCCAGAGCATGGCAGCTTCTCTGGTGATTCTGTTCTTCATCTGAGGGTGACAGTCACTGTCTTGTCCACTGTGCTTTCCTGTCTCAGAGCAAGACTCTTCCGGGATCAGGCTGACATCCCAGCAGCGTCCTGTTGTGGGAAAGTGGGAAGGGCCTCCTTCACTCTCATTCTTTTTTTTTTAAATATTTTTATGTGTTTTACTTATTTTTGAGAGAGAGAGCGAGACAGAGTATGAGTTGGGGAGGGGGCAGAGAGAGACGGAGACACAGAATTGGAAGCAGGCTCCAGGCTCTGAGCTGTCAGCACAGAGCCCGATGCGGGGCTCAAACTCATGAACTTCGAGATCATGACCTGGGCCAAAGTCAGATGCTCAATCGACTGAGCCACCCAGGCGCCCCTCCTTCACTCTTCTTCTGCAGAGCGGGGCCTCAGACAATCCCAGAACCTTTGGGGAGCTTGCGGATGGAGGTTTTAGGCCTCCTTACTTTATGAATGTGGTTTGGACCAGGAGGCGGCAAAGGAGCCTGGGCAGAGGGTGCTGCCGATACGTGTAATTGATTCCAAGCTCTCTCTTTCATCATCTTGTGCTAGTGGAAAAAATGTGATTTTTCTCTCTGCTCTTGGCAGCCCTTGTCCCTGTAAATTAAAATGGAGAACAGAAGTTTTGGTCGTCTCTAGGCTATTCATTATTTGGTTCCTCTTTTGATGTCCTCAAGGCCAGCAGGTCTGTCCCGCCCGAGACACCCAGCCAGAGAGAGAGAGGCCGGTTGGTTTTGTGACCCGGGTTACTTCAGTTACAGCCCTAAACTTCCTCCTGGCTCAGCTGTGAGCAGAATGTGGAGGACAAAGATGACAGTCTTACGTGCGGGACCTGGGGACTTGGGGCACGTTGTGGGGAGTGGCATCCGGGGCTTATTTCAGCAGCTCCCACCCCGCACGCCCTTCCCAGCACCATGAGCCAGGCACCACGAATCTCTACATCCCAGACCTGCTTAGTTTTCGGAGATGCTGGAGTTGGAAATGACTCCCCTCTAGCAGAAAAGAAGGTGGTGGGTCAGGTTTTAGGGCAGTGGCCGAGCTGGGATTCGAACCAGGTTGTCTGGATCAGGGCTCTCACCCCACACCCAGGCTTCTCCTGTCTATCTCCTCCAACCTGACAGTCTGCGGGGGCAGGTACTGGGGCCCCGGGTGCGGGTGTCTCTGCAGTCTCGTGCCCCTCTTTCTCACCCTGAACTTGCTTTTGTGTGCTTTGTAGTCCTTCAGTCATGAACTGCAACTGGATTTTTTTTAATGGCACATGGCCCTTGTATCTAAACATTTCTGCTTTAATAGAGTCACCCCACATCAGTCGGGGGAGCCGGCAAGTAGGACCCCCAGTGCCAACGCTGAGGAGACTAGGTCGTTTCTTCTCTTCCCCCAGAGCCTGCTGGCCAATGGTGTCACCATCTTGTACTCATTTAGGCTGATGGATTGAAAAAATCATCCAAGGGAACAAAACCGCTCTTCTCCCCAGGCCCTGGGCCCAAAGCCAAACAGCCCGCAGCTCAAAGAAACCCTGATGCTCTCTGTAACTTTCAAAAGGGCCCCCTTGGTGAACATGCTCCGGAGACAGAAAGCTTTACCCCGTGCCCGTCCCTGGTGGGGCAGAGAAGTCTTCCTCTATCCCAAAACTAACCCTCTGGGCTCAAATGTCAAGTAAGAAACTCAGCCTATTTGGCCCGCGGTCTTGGAAAAGCCTGGACCGTCTACTTCACGATGATTCATTTTCATTAAACTGTTGGAAAAGTACAGCAAACCCAAGTTACTTGTACTAAACCCCTGAGGCTTAGAGCCTGCTGGGGAGAGGCTGGGGTCACCTTTCTTTTCCTGGGAATCAGCTTGGGAGTCTGGCCTTCTCACTGGCGAATTCTAGACAACCCCTGCAAGCCCGACTGTGGATTTCACATGTGCGCGGGGGCATTTCAGCCATCTGGTTGGACAGTCACTCACGTCATTTTACGAAGTTTCAGAGCAGCTGGTCCAGTGCCTTTTTTCATGATTTTAATAGTCAAATTGGCCAAATGGTTATTGACACCATTCAACATTTGGCCCATAAAACAATGAGGAAGAATTAAGAGTCAGGTGGGTTCAGTACCTGATTCTGGTTCTCTGTCTTTTTGGATACGCCCACCATCTGTCTTTCCTTTTCCTTCCCTTTCCTTGAGCTGTTTCTCCTCTCCTCACCCCTACACCCCCTTCTCCTCTCCCTCCCCTCCCCTCCCCTTCCCTCCTCCTCCTGTCTCTCTCTCTCTCAGGACATAGGAGAGGAAACTGAGTCAGGACATGATTTTGAGTTGAGACTAACAAGGGGAGAAGTTTGCCAGGCAGACAAATTGGGCCGGGAAGTGTGTTCTAGGCAGAAAGGGACAGAAAGTGCCAAGGCCCAGGGCAACCAGAGCTTCAGATGCTTGAGAATAGACAGTGGCTGTGGGGCCAGAAGCCCAAGGCAGGGGGTGGTGAGACAGCAAATGCGCTGGGCAGGGGGCAGTTATGAAAAGTCTCGGGTTCTGAAATGCTCATGTTTTTATCCTCTAGACCAGGATCTCCTGACCTCCACACTTCTAGCATTACGGGCTGGGCAATTTTGTGTTGGGGCAGGGCTGTCCTGTGCATTTGGAACATTTAGTGACATCTCTGGCCTCTGCCCACGAGATATGAGCAGATGTGAGAACCCAGACATTGCCGGACAGCCCTGGGGAGGCAGGGGCAGAACCGCCCCCAGTGGGAGCCCCTGTGTGAGGTGATAAGGAGCCTTGGAGGCCTTAGGGGCAGGGGAGTGACAGATCAGAAGGGCACATCAGACAGATGGACTTAAGGGGCCATGGCGCGGGGAGATGGGGAGACTTAGAGCAGTGGGGGAGAGAATGTGGGTCTGGCCTGGGTGGTAGCAGACCAGGACGCAGGATTAGGACAGGCCAGACACTGAAACTGATTGCATGGGGGGCTGGTCCTGGATGAGTCCTTTAAAGCCATGACGTCTTCCCTGGGGGCCGCAGGGATAGGGGCCATCTGGGGAGTGGACATGTGGGCCCTTCTGGGCCCCACACTTGCTCACTTGCAGATAGACGTGTGTGCCCCACCACATACCCCCTCTGTCCATCTCTCACTCTGCCTCACCTGTGCACCTCCTCTCAGCTCACCTGTCCTCCCACACCCTGCAAAGAAGGCACCGGCCATGCCTCAGTGACTCCCTCAGACTAACCTAACTCCCCTGGTCATTTTGGGGGCACTTTAGCTCCTTTGCTGCTCCTGGAACCTAGGACTGGATCGTGATTGTTACAATAACCATTTGTTGAGCATTTCCTGAGTTCTAGGCATTGTCTCACATTCTGTATTTTAAGCCGCACGAGCGCCATTCTGCTGAACAGGAACAAGTCTCAACATGGGGAATGTTTGCACTGGGTTTTGTCACCCGCAACCCCACATGTAGCTTGTCCGCTGTGGTGTCCCAGGCCTCCAGCACTGCCCGGCTCACGGCAAATGTGCAGAATGAGTTTGCGGAATCGGTGAAAGGATTCAGGCCACCCCATCGCTGGTGGCAGGGCCAGGGGGGAGCCCAGGTCTGTCTGATCCCAGTTCTCTTCCAGGTTCTTCTGTTCGCTTTCACATTCTCGCAAATCGTAGACATCGGTTTTAATTGGGTGAGGAAATGAACGAATGAGTGAATGAAACATGCATAGCGTCAGTGGTGGCCTCCACAGATTTAAACTCCCGCCCAAGGATAAGCTAACCAAGTTGCCAGACTCGGGGTACAGGTTTCCCCACAAGGGTAGCATCTTCCGGTGCCTCTGCTCCCAGCGAGCGCCGTCATCTGCCTCCGATGCTGTGGGCTCCTCTGACGCCCAGGCGTACAAACTATTCCAGGCCCACATTTTATAAGCCTCTCTGGAGCCTTTGCTTGCCCTTAGGCACAGGAAGTCAATTTCACTTTGCCGGGAAAAGTAAAGACCGTTTCTGGAAGATTCAAGTTTGCTCTAAGGAAAACCTGTAATTCAAGTTTGTTGAGGGCAGGGGGTCTCAGCTTTGGCTGCCCAGTAGAATCACCTGGGGAATTTAAAAGATGCTGGTGCCTAGGCCCATTCCCCAGGGTTCTATTTCGGTTGGTTGAGAGTGGGGCCCAGACATCAGGAACGGTTAAAAAGTTTCTCTGTGTGATTTTTTTTTAAAGGTTTATTTATTTATTTTAAGAGAGAGTGAGTGAGAGAAAGAGAGGGAGCTCACAAGGGGGTGAGGGGCAGAGAGAGAAGGAGAGAATTCCAAGCGGATCTGGAACTCACACGCCATGAGATCACGACCTGAGCCAAAATCAAGAGTCGGACGCTTAACTGACTGAGTCCCCCAGGAGCCACTCTGCGTGATTCCGATGTGCAGGCTGAGAACCCCGCTTCGTTGATGGGCCTCCAAGTTACATTCTCTGCACCTCCTGTTTCTCGTCTGGGGGGAGTGGGCGAGGAGGGAAGAGAAGAGGGGTAAAGGAGGGATGGAGGAGAGAGACAGAGATACAGACAGGCAGAGAGACAGTCGGCTGCCCCCCCTCCCCCCCCCAGTTTACCCACTGTGGGCTTGTGACCTTTTGCCATTAGTGCAACTTCCTTTTGTGGTCAGGCACTACGGCAGGGAAGGATGGATTGCGAAGCTGCTTCTGGCCCGTAACACGAGTGTGCACTCATCCATCAGCCATGTTCTGAACGGACCGCTGGCTGAGAGCAAACCCCTGCCGGCAGAGACAAAGGGAAGTCAGGTTCCCGCAGGGGAAAGTGGCTGGTTGCCCTGGACAGTGTGAAAGGGTGAGGACTCCCCCGGGTCAGAGGACGAGCTGCTGAGAGGAGGAGCGAGCGAGGGCACAGGGGAGGCTGACCCCCTGTTCTTCCTGAGTCCTGTTCCTTTAGAAGATGGATGATTGAGTTTAGCAAGTAAGGTTGTGAGCCTGTGTTCCTGATCCAGCATTCTGCTCTGAGCTACCAGGCCTAAGGGCCAGGCCCGGGCTTAGCACCGGGGACCGGGGACCCAGGGATTGCCCGTCCACCTCCCCACCCTGGGAGAACCTTGCAGGCAGTCAGCCCTAACGCCTCAGGGGCGGGCATGGCCTGGAGAATGAGCCAAGGGTCACAGGAACTGGAAGGGTTGAAAGGTCCATGCGTAGAGTGATCATGGATGCCTCCCAGAAGAGGTGACATTGGAGCTGGGCCTCGAAAGGTGTTGGCAGTTTGCAGCCTCTGAGTGTGGAGTGTTGTGGAGGACAGGCAGGGGCCAATTCTGGGTGCCCTCGATGCTCCCTCACCTCCCAACACTTGTCACACTTTGTTGGGATTGTGCATTCAATGCTGCCTCTGTTGCTACAGTATGAGCCCCCCACGCAAGGCATCATTGGCAAGGAGTCCCCGCTGTGCTGCTGAGGCCCCAGGATTAGGCATGAATGTTCTAGGTGCAGAGGAAATAACTTCCCAAGCTGTTCCCTCAGCCACGGAAACAATTCTGCTTTCGTTATCTCGCAAAGATGCAGGATTGTGGGAGGGACCTCCCTCCCCTACCTGGTCTGCTCTTTTATCAGTTGGTCTTACTTGACCTGTGCCTAGATCCTAATGACTTTGATTAGCCATTAGCAATTGGTCATTTGGAGTGCAATTCTGCCTACTATTTCTTCACTGTAGATTGTGCGAGAGACCCTGCTATCCTCAACCCTCGTTTTTATTCTATTTGTTTTCCTTACTTTAAAATAGGATATACCATGTTATAGAGAAGCGCGTATCAGTAAGGGACAGTCCCAGGATGTCACAAACTGAACACGGCCATGTTACCAAGCACCCAGATCAAGAAACATAACTGACTCGCGTCCCAGAAACTCTACTGTGTCCCCTCCTAATCAGTACATCCATCCCCACCCAGGCTGCACCTTCCTGAGTTCTAACACCTTAGGATACTTTTGCCTGTGATGGCATGTGTGAGCAGAATCAGACAGAAAGTACTGACTTCTTTCTCATAGAATCATGTGGGAGGGGTCCGTCCACAGAGAGCCGGTGGTTTTATAATATTCCATTTTGTGAATATATCATCATCGATCCATGCTACTGTTGATAGATATATGAGTATTCTCCAATTTGAGGTTCTTGTGATTAATGCTGCTGGGAACATTCTAGAACATGTGTATTGATGAACATAGGTACGCATTTCCACTGAGTAAATACTCAGGAGTGGAATTGCTAGGGCACGGGATATGCATGCCTTTAGCTTTTAGATGAGAAACGTTTCTTAAGTTTCTAGACCAAAGGATTCATAAACTCAGCAACATGAACATTTTGGAATGGATAATTATTTGTTGTCGGAGGCAGTCCTGTCCATTGTAGGACGTGAAGGCTGTCCTGTACATTGTAGGATGTCCCTGGTCACTCTCTTCCTGATGCCACTAACACAGCCTCTGGACTTTTCCTGTTAATTACCACCATCTCTCCAGGACCAGGCATGCAGGTGGCATGCGAGAGATTTTTGTCACATTGAACATTTCTGTTATGGTTTAAAAAAACAGCCCGGAGTGGGAAGACTTCCCAGATGATCTCCTGGCCCGGGGCAGGATGGTCCCCGGCCCAGGCCATGCCCACACGATACAGGGCAGTGGCCAGGGCAGGCCAGTGATGGCTTCCATCAATGTGCGCTCTCGGGGGCTGGCGTGTGGTCAAGGCCGCAGTCCTCCTGCCTGACGACGCCATCTCCCCTGGTCCCCTCTCCTCTCCTCCGGGCAGGCGTGGCGTCCTGCACCTTCACGAGAGCAGCGGGATCCACGACCTTGGCCTGCCCCAGTGGCAGCTCTTGCTCTGTCTGATGCTTGTCGTTGTCATCCTGTTTTTTAGCCTCTGGAAAGGAGTGAAGACATCAGGAAAGGTAACACCTTTGTTTCTCTTTCGGTTCAGAGGTTGGCCTGAGAAAATAATTATGTTCTGGCTATAATGAGGCAGTTGGTAAAAAGAAAAGGCAGAAGTAGTAGGACAGAGCCTGGGTTTGCACCTACCCCAGCTCTGCCACTGGCTAGCTGGGAGACCTGAGACAAGTCCCTCCCCTTCCCTAAGCCCAAGGCTCCTCAGCAGTAGGGTGAGGGGGTGCACCAGGGCTCCCACTTTCCCGCCCAAGCTCCCCTGATAGCAGAGACCAGGGAATGGGACACAGCAAGGGGTTCAGGAAAAGGCCTAAAGCAACCTATTGCCATGTGTCTGATAAATCATGAATTCGGGCCTAAACCTTGATGCAAGCTTGCATCCTTCTCTGGAAGGTACCATTCCTTCACCATAGACTCAGTGTGCGTAGTCTGACACAGTGCTGAGTGCCCGGAAGGATCGAGGGCTCCTGGGGAGAGGGGCACGGGTGAAATGATGTAGGAGGGCCACCAGAGTTGGCATTCTGACACGGGTGACATTTCCTCCTGTCTCCGGTATTCAGTTCCTCAGGGTGGAGTGTATTCAGTTCATGATCCATGTTGATTCTGAGCCTGGGGAGCACCATGAGAATAACAACCCTATCTGGGCCCCCTGGGCTCTGGGTGGAGCTTGACTGTGGTTGAGAAATGTTCTTTCCCATGGGTTGATTGGCAGTTGTTGTATAGCAACGCACTCCAAGATGTAGTGATGTACAATAACCGTTTTATTCTCTCTCATGACTCTGTGGGCTGGCTGAGATCAGTTAGGTGGGTCTTCTGCACCACGTGGTGTGGCCTGGCTACACATCTGGGGGTTCGGCTGAGCTGGAACGTCCAAGATGGGGCGTGCTCATGGATGGCAGTTGGTACCAGCTAGGAGCCTAGCTGGAACTGTTAACCGGACCAGCTTGGGCTGTTCCCACAGAGCCTCTCCAAGTGGCCTGGGCTTCTCACAGCATGGCGCGGAGTTCCAAGAGCAAGTTCCAAGCAGACAAGCCCCAGTGGGCAAGTAGCTCTTCCAGTCTCTGCTTGCGTCATGCTTGCCGTTGGCCCCGTGGCCAAGATAAATGTTGTGGTAAAGGCCAGAGTCAGTGAGGGAGGGGACTGACACACGTGTGGGTTCGCTGGGGGTCGCGAGGCAGCAATCCAGGGTAATCAGGTAGGTGGGAATTTGCGAGAAGCTTCATTAGACAAGTGATTTGGAAAGTGGCATGCGTCAGGGCTATCCCTGGTATTCATAGAGTCCTTGGTTATGCCATCGAGAGCAACATAGTGGCAGGGGGCCAGTGGCCAGTGGCCAGTGGGGATGATATCTGTGAAGAAAGCCTTGCTGTGGAGCTTCCTGTCAGCATATTGGAGACACAGTGTCTGCCCCAAGGAGGAACCCAAATAAAATGCAGACCAGGGCTGGGGGCAATTCCGAGTTAGGGCAAAACCAGGCTAGGACCACTACCATCTCAGCACCCGGCACGTAGTAGGTCTTCAGTAAATATTAATTGAGGATTCATGAGTAACGGAGGTTAGATAGGAAGAAAGAAAGAAGGATGGGTGGATGAATAAGTTGGGGAGCCTCATTAAGTGTTCTTTCGAATTCAGTACAACTTTTTAAGCATTTATGAACACCTACTATGTGCCAGGCTTGATGCTAGTACTAGTGATGCAAGAATAAACCAGACAGATTCCTTCTCCAGGTGCTGATGGTCTTATGTGTATTACGGACAGACATAGGTCAACCAGTGCCACTAGTTTCTTCGGTCTTCATCCAGAGATACGTGTGTCCCCTCTAAATAAACAGTGATGGTCACAAACTGTGCACACTATTCTATGTCTTGTTTTTTGTTTGTTTTTTGATTTTTTGAGGGTTTTTTTTGTTTTTTTTTTTTTACTTTACCTTGGAGATAATTTCACATCAGGGATCAAGATTCATTTTAATGGAAATACAAACTGGATTTTTCAGCTGTCCTTAAATCGATTTAGTGGGTCGTCACAATTTTTTTTAACGAGAAAATGGCCTAGATAGTGGTAGAATGCATTGCATGTAGTAAAGGAAGAGCTGGCTCGCAGAATTTGAATTTCAGCTATGGCAATTCACACATTGGTACATATTTCATCTCGGTATACAAGATTTTTTTCTTCCCGTGAGTGGTCAAAAAGTGAGAGATGCTGCATCAGAACAAGCTCTTTGAACTGACAGGGGCCGTAAAGACCATGAAAAGGTGGCATTTGGCCTAGGTCTCTAAGGACAGGAGTAGGTAGGGATGTGGCAGAGGGAAGGGGTTTTCAGTGGAAGGAACTGCCTGAGTAAAGCCACAGAGGTGCAGAAACCCAGGCCAGTCTTGTCCAGCCTCTCTGCACCTTTCCTGGGTATCAGGAGCGGGGCTCTCCGGGCCTCTGCAGGCAGCCGAATTGCAGAAGATATTTGAGCTTTACTACTGCTTCTGGCCTGGGCATGAGGCCGCCACAGCTTCTAAAATACTGCATCCCAAGATTAAGTGCCCGACAGCCATTGGTGGAGTTGGTGCAGCACTTGTTGGAAGCAG
Organism: Cryptoprocta ferox; assembly: GCA_028646485.1. Taxonomy (NCBI): domain Eukaryota; kingdom Metazoa; phylum Chordata; class Mammalia; order Carnivora; family Eupleridae; genus Cryptoprocta; species Cryptoprocta ferox. The sequence continues at coordinate 29,340,630 of CM053563.1, forward strand.
AGGGTGAGTTGGCTATAAGGAGATTGAGGATAAGAAAGAGCAGAACTGAGCATGCTCAGTTCCTCTGGGCAAAGGCACCTTCAAGGAGGTAAGCCCTCCCCTTCAAAAGTAATGAGTCGGCGAGCAGACCAGGGAGTGGGGGGGTGGGTGTTGCCCTGGGGAAACTCCCCACCAAGTGGAAACGAGTCAGACTGAAGCCACAGCCCACGGTTTGCGTAAATCTCCCCAAAATGAAGCCACAGCCCACATTTTGCATAAATCCTCCCTGGCACTGGCGGCTGACAGGGAAAGGGCCCCTGGAAGTCCATGGGGAGGGAGCTTTCCAGAACGGGAAGCCTCACTCGGGACATTCCTGTGCCCTGTCTTGAATTGTTTTTATAAACCAGCTCATGGGAAAATCAAGAGCATTGCTTGTGTCTGCCCCTGACTACATCTGGAACAGGACGGAGCTGTCCTTAGCAGAGTCCACAGCCACAGACATGGCCCCGAAATGAATTGCAAATGTTCACACTTCCCGTCTTGGCAAATGAAGGCTCTGTGTCTGGGAGGTGTGACTCTTTGGGACAGCTAGGATGGTGGGGGTTAGGGCACGGTCTGAACCAGGGAGAGGGTCACCCCAGACCACACACCCTGACCTTGGCCTGTCGACCACCTTGGGGTAGAGGGCAGAGGTTTGGGAAGTGGGGAGTTGGCCCCCAGGGAGTCACTTTGGAAACACGGGCACTGTTGTTTGGAATCTGGGAGTCCTGCCTGCCCCCGAGTCCTTAGCTGACCTGGCTCTTAAACCATAAGCCCAGTCACCGAGCCCCCTAAATGTCAGACTGGAAGGCACATTCAGGCCATCTACTCCAACCTGCTTGTACACACGGGGAAGCCGAGACCTGGAAGGGGACAGGGTTTCACCGTAGTCTCTCGCATGGCTAGGACTTGACCCTGGCTCCCATATATACACAGTGGAGTGAGTGATTGACAACATGGCTTTGTAACCAGACCATCTGGGTTGGAGTCCAGACACCATCATTTCCTGCTGGGGGACGCTGGAATTAATGCTGCTCCCTACTGATATAACTGTGCCAATCTCCAGGGCCGCTGGGAGGCTGGAGGAGAGGTCCTTGGTACCGGGCTGGCAGATGGAAATTGATCAATAAGCGATCATCATCCTGCCTTTGTCTCCTTCCTCAGCACCCCTTCCAGCACTCTGTCCCCACCTCAGAGGACCGCAGGCTCTGTAGACTCTGTGCACTGGAGGGAGACACGGGCCCAGGCTCCCACCTGCTCTGTTTGCGTTTGTACTAAATGTTCAGAAACCCTGGGCTCCCTGAGGCCTGGAGATGAATCAAGACAACAGACCTGGCTGGGGGCGGCCACCATGCTCTGCGCGCTGCAGTGCCAGGCTCTGGGCTGTTTAAGTGGATGGGAAAAGACAGAACCCCCTCTCAAATTCTGGCAAAGTATGGTGGGGTTGGGGAGAAAACTAGACCAATTAATATAAAACCACCTGAGTTTTAGAATTTCTATTTTAAAAAATTTTTTTTAGTTTTTAATGTTTATTTGTTTTTGAGATGGAGGAAGGGAGAATGGGAGAGGAGCAGGGAGAGAGGGAGACGCAGAATCCAAAGCAGGCTCCAGGCTCTGAGCTGTCAGTGCAGAGCCCGACTCAGGGCTCGAACTCGTGAATCGTGAGATCATAACCTGAGCTGAAGTCAGACGCTTAACCAACTGAGCCCCCCAGGTGCCCTGAGTTTTAGAATTTTTAAATAGAAAGGTCATTTTGTTACTTGTAAGTTTCAAGTCATAATTTTTTTTAAGTTTATTTATCTATTTTGAGAGAGAGGGAGAAAGCAAGAGCTGGGGAGGGGCAGAGAGAGAGAATCCCTAGCAGGCTCCATGCTGCCAGTGCAGAGCCCGATGCGGGGCTCAAACCCACAAACTGTGAGATGGTGACCTGAGCCAACACTGAGAGTCAGACGCTTAAGCAACTGCGCCACCCAGGCCCCTACCCCTCAAGTCATTATTCTACCCAAGTCTTCCCACTAATGGTTCAATACAAGCTGGTCAAACAGGAAAGACAGACAAGGAGGCTAAATCCCAGTCCTTCAACGCTGGTATAGAAAACGGAATTTTTTTTTCATACCTCAATTTGGGGTTGAGCCCATTATCTAGGCCAGCAAAGTACTTTACCTGTAGTCATGTTTCGGAGCTTCCATATTCTCCCCAGGAATGTGTGAAGATTCTGGGAACTGCACAGTCCCAGGGCTCAGGGAGGAGGGACTCTCTGGGCCTTACGTCGTGGGTCCTCTTTTGTTTCAGCTGAGTTTTCCTGGGTCCTGCTTAACCCAGCCCTGAGCGGATTTTTACCGGGGGCACAGTCTTCTTTCCATAAGGCTCTCCATGGCTGCATCTGCCTACAGCAGTGATGTTTAAACCTGGGGGCTTTCGAAACAACTGAAGTGCAGGCCCCACTCTGGACCAGTTAAATCAGAAACCCCAAGAATAGGATCTGAACTTTGACATTTTTAACTATAGCTTCCTCCAGAGTATTTTAATGCGCAGGGGCTGAGAAGGGACAGCAAGGAGGCCCACACAACCTTCCCCTCTCCCTACTTTTCATCTCTGATCTTCCGCCTTGGGCAAGGGGGTGAGAGAAATGTCTCTTTTTAGTCTGGGGATGATCTCTTTCCATATGGGATCCCGGACAAGACAGTTTGTCTTTGCCCTCAATCTGTCCGGAGATAAAGAATGGCCAGAGATTCTGCTCAGCCACATCCCTTCTTGGGCAATGAGTTAGGAGGTTATGTTTGAATGAAGGTAGAGGAGCCAGAGAGAGGAGGGAGGGAAGAAGGACGGGTGGGGAAAGGAGGGAGGCGGGGGGAGAGCATAAACGTGGGTGTACTTAGATCTGCCTGGGGCAACTTGAAGGGGTCAGTAGAGGCTGCTCATGGAAGAGGAGGCGTTGGGTACCCGAGAACCTGGTCTTTGTCCCGGCTGACCCCACCTCTGTGGCCGTGCCACCCAGGTGTGCAGACTCTCCCACTTGGGCTCGAGCTGCAGGAGATGGAGCACGTGCTGTGTGATGGCAGGTGTGGGGAGGGCATGGCTGGCTCCCTGGGTAAGAGCCTGCCCCCTGCCCCTCGCATCACGGCAGAGCCCGGCTCTCACAGCAAGCTTGCCCACTGCCAGGTGGTGTGGATCACGGCCACGCTGCCCTACCTCGTGCTGTTCGTGCTCCTGGTCCACGGCATCACCCTGCCTGGCGCCTCCGACGGCATCAACGCCTACCTGCACATCGACTTCTACCGCCTAAAGGAGGCCACGGTCAGCGCCTGGGGACCACCCACCCAGGGGTCAGGGCTGGGGAGGGCTCTCAGTGTGGGCAGCAATTGGAAATCTGGTCCTAGGTCTGCTATAAGCTTGCGGCATAGCCTGGGATGGCGGACAGATCCTTCCCTTTCCCTCCTGCCGATTCTGCATCCGACTGATGCCCATTTGATTTGCACCTAATGGTCTCCCAGCTGTGATGGTCCAGGATCCTGTGGCTCCGTGTGGTGTTCTCTGCAGACCCCTCTTTCCAAGGGGACCAATACTCTGTCCTGGGTCCTGACACCTGCTATGGCCTCCTAGCCCCCTCCCAGCCCCCCCAGCCTTAATTCCAGGCTCTAGCCCCCAGCCCTGCCTCTCCCCCACGCTGCCACAGCCTTCCTCCAACTCACTGTGCTACCCAGAGACACAGACTAAGTGAAGATGGGGTGAATGTGGAGCGTTCCACATTCCAAAGCCGTGAAACGAGGTTGGGATCAGAGTCTTGGAGGTATCCAGCGCCTTGAGCATCCTCCAGCCACGGCCGAGATCATTTCCCCCTCCTCCCTGAAGCCTGCCTCAGCGACAGCACCTAGCATGGCCCCCTCACTATTCCAAAAGGCTTCTTCACGCTCTATCTGCACCCACGGTAATCCTGGAAGCTGGGAGCCACACAGGCTTAGGAGGAACACGTCCTGGTACACACCTTCCATAGTTATAACGCCCCAACGCACCACAGTGTTATAGTCCAATAACCAAGAGGAAAACCTATTCCCTTAGTAACTGTCAGAAAGATAACAGAGCTTTAGACTCGAACTAGTCTTGTAAATTGTGAGAGAAGCCAGGGTTCTGTTTGCTCTGCACCTGTTTAAATACCTTGTCATTCTGAGGAGTAGAAGCTGAGCCCATATGCTGTCTCAGGGAGCAGACCTCTTTTCCTCCATCAGATCACAGATGTAGGATGACGTGAGTGAGGTGACAGGATGCTGGCAAGTCCAACCCGCAAGCAGCTCTCTGCCCGAGTGGGCCGGGTGTAATTCTCCCCACTGTGTAGCTGGGGAAGCTGGTGAAATTGACCAGGGCTAGAAATTGGAGGGAGGCTCAGATCTCCGGGGGTCCAGCCACGTGCTTTCATCACCCAAAAGATGGGATCCGTAACCCCACTGCCCCCCCCCCCGAGGAAGTCACCGCAGGTTGAAGCAGCAGGGGTCCCCATCTCTTTTCTGAGATCCCGTCTCTGTAAGTCCTGAGGGCAGTCATAGCCTCCGCCCTCACTCCATCCGCATTCTAGCCTACAACTGTGAGTTTATAAACTTCCTTCGAAAATCAGGGCATTAAACAGAGCCAGTGACTTCCTTCAGGGTGAGCTCATTCGTGGCCACCGAAGGCTGGAGCTGCTAGAGAGACCTCTGGCTCTCTCCGTGGTCGCTTTGTGCAAGTTTCCGGGAAGGAGTGGTGTGGCCGCCCGCCGCTGGCTCAGACTCCATTTCCTCAGGTCTCAGCACATCCCTGGGGCTCGCCAGCCCCCCAGGAGCAGTGAGGTGGCCCTGTTCCGTAGGCAGTGGAGGATGGTGGCTTTTGTCTGCCCATTTCAGGTATGGATCGACGCAGCAACTCAGATTTTTTTTTCCTTGGGGGCTGGATTTGGAGTCCTGATTGCATTTGCCAGTTACAACAAATTTGACAACAACTGCTACCGGTAAGATCCTTGTTGGGGCTCTGGAAAACTCTAGACCTGGGGACCGACTCCTGCAGGAATGGGAGAGAGAGTTCCGGTCTGGGGCAAGTCAACTCCTCTTCCTCTGTGAAATGAGGCAGAGCGGACCTTCCATGAACTCCAGAGTGGGCGACCTCTGACATGGCCCAAGGGCATCCTAACGAATGCATTTCAATTCGGGACATCTCTTAAATGTGCAAGGGGAAGGTCGGGGAAAGTGAGGCCACGCACGAGAGCTGGGAGGTCATGGGGACAATTGGGGCAGAGGAGCACCGTGTGCCTTTCAAGAGCAGACAGCACTTCTGTCTGTCCATCTGACACCCAGAAAGGCAAGGGCTGGTCACCTGGGAGGTGAGGGCCTGGCATGGTCAGAGGTAGGACTGCAGGGCAGACTGAGAAGTCTGCACAGAGCAGTAGAGTCAGAAGATCACGTTCCAAGTTCTAGCTTGGTCCTAGGTCAGCATTGAGCCCTGCCTCCTCTGGGCCCAGTGCTGTGAGAGCTTCGGGCTGGCTTCCGCCATTCTGTCAAAGGCTTAAACAGAATCCTACCGGGGCACCTGGGTGGCTCAGTCGGTTAAGCGTCACTGATGGTGCAGAGCCTGCTTGGGATTCTCTCTCCCTCCCCACATTCTCTCTGCTTCTCCCCTGCTCAAGCTCTCTCCCTCAAAAATAAATAAATAAACATTTTTTTTTTTTTAAAAGACAGAATCACACCACCCTCTGGTGCAGGACAAAGCAGGAGGGACACGGGCCAACGGGGCAGGCGGCAGGCATGCCAGGGAAGTAGGGTGACTGGCCCTCTGTAGGGGGTCAGCAAAGGCACGGAGGGCAGTGTGAGGTAAGCCTGGCAGGACGGCTGGGGCTGTGACGGAGGGACACAGAGTGGAGGGCACGCATGGTGGGGAGGAGCCTGAGCGAGGCCAGGGAGGTGCATGTGTGTGGGCCAGCAAGTCGACTGGGATGTTTTGTTCTAAGACTGCGTGCTGGGGAGTCATGGAAGGTAAGGCAGGGAGGAAGGTTGGGTTTTTTTTTTTTAAGTTTATTTATTTATTTTGACACAGAGAGCACAAGTGGGGGAAGGTGCAGAGACGGGGGGGCGACAGAGAGAATGCCAAGCAGACCCCACACTATCAGTGCAGAGCCTGATGTGGGGCTCGAACCCATGAACCATGAGACGACGACCTGAGCCAAAGTCAAAAGTTGGATGCTTAACTGACTGAGCCACCCAGGGCGCCCCAAGTTTGGGTCATCTTAACGAAGCCCTTGAAGGTCTGGGTGAGAAGTTGAGAAGCACAGGGGAGCCACGGAGGGTGTGGAAGTAGAAGGCTGTTCATGTGATTCCCCCACAAAAGCTTGATACCAGCCCCTGGTCTCAAAGTGCTTCATCCAGAAGCTGTCGATCTGTTTTCTGCACTGCAGGTCCTGATCCCGTGGGGTGTTGGGGTCCCTGTGGCAGCAGAGAAACTGAAAGGGGGCGGCATTTGACGCAGTGATGGCATAGCCCGTGCAGGGCTCAGGGAGCAGGGTGGGGCATCAGGTGATGTAAATGACTGGCGCTTCTCTCCCCCAGGGATGCCCTACTCACCAGCACCATCAACTGTGTCACTAGCTTCATCTCCGGCTTCGCCATCTTCTCCATCCTTGGTTACATGGCCCATGAACACAAGGTCAACATTGAGGACGTTGCCACCGAAGGTGGGTGGGGGGTGGGCAGACGCAGCACACGGAGGGGGAGGGGCTGGGAAACCCAGCACGCCCCGGGCCGGGCAGCTTTCCTGTGGTTGTGGGAATGAGAGGGCTGGGCATGGAGCCTTCCGAACCTTCCAGCTTTCTCCGAGGCTGTCAGTTGGGAGCTCCAGGCAGTCCCGGACCCTGCGTATGTAACGGAACCTTCCCTGAGTCAGGCTAGGTAGGACTGATTCGGGACCACCACTCTGTACTCGCCCCTGTGCTGAGTACTTGGCATACATTCATTAGTTCTCACGCCGCTGTGGGTGTTAAGGTGTGAATCCACCCACTTTACAGGTGAGAAAACTGAGACTCAGGCTATGTGAGTTGCCCCAGGTCACCCAGCTAGTGAGCAATGGTGCCAGCGTTCAAGCCCTGAGCCTCCCGACTCTGGAGACTGGCCTTCCCTACTGTTTCTCGTAGTCTTACGGCCACAAAGAGGCTGAGGTCTGGGCGGGACCTCTGCTGGACCCTGAGGACCACAGACTTTTCAGAGTAGGAGGCTCCCTGGGGGTGTGGTGGGATGGGCCTCGCGGCCTGGAGCCCGGAGCTCTCCAGCAGGCCTGGCTGTTGGAGGTCAGCCTCCTCGGGGCCATGACAGACTTCGAGCTGGATCCAGCCTCACCTGTCATCCGCAGACCCTTGGTCGCTCTGCCACAGGTGATCGACCAGGTTCCGAGGGCCTGGCTGGGCTGACGGCCTCAACCACTCCTGTATCACCCGCGTCTCCGACCAGCGGGCCCAGCCCCCAACGAGGTCCTCGGTGTCTCTTACAGGAGCCGGCCTGGTGTTCATCCTGTACCCGGAGGCCATTTCTACCCTGTCGGGATCCACATTCTGGGCTGTCGTGTTCTTCGTCATGCTTCTGGCTCTGGGGATTGACAGCTCAGTGAGTGACGGGGCTCGGGATACCCCACCGCCCACACTGGGCCCGATCCTCCCCATCCCCCAACCACTCAGCCTGGCGTTCCCACTTGGTTACTGGTTGTTTCCAGAAAACCCTAATTAAATGCAGACAAGTCCTCGCTCAAAAAAAGGCAAGACTTAGGCCAACGTTGAAAACCAGTAGAAACTGTGATGGAGTCACAGAAATCCACATAAGAGACCTCATGTGAGCGAGCCCAGAGCCCTCCTCTCGCATGTAGGGGAGCTGACTGCAGAGGGGCCGCGGATGGGGCTTTTCTTTTCTAACCAAGCACTCTTCCCATTAAATCTCATCACCAACAGAACACGTTGAGTCTCATTAGTTTCTTAGAACCTTTTTGCCTTAACCCATATGCAAGATTAGGTTTACGGACCTCTTTGTGTCTGTGTCCGCCTTCGGTACATCGTGCCTGGAAGCCTGCAGGAAGTCTCGGGGCAGGGCTGGCCGATGAGGGTCCTCTTATGGCCTTTTCCTTTCAGCTGGTAGATCTTTCGGGGGAAGTGTGGTAAGAAGGATTCTGAAGCTGCTTCCAGGCTCGTAGGAAGGAATAGTGATTTTTCTTTTAATTTTTTTCTTAAAAAAAATTTTTTAACGTTTATTCGTTTTTGAGAGACAGAGAGAGACAGAGGGTGAGCAGGGGAGGGGCAGAGAGAGAGGGAGACACAGAATCCGAAGCAGGCTCCAGGCTCCAAGCTGTCAGCACAGAGCCCGACGTGGGGCTCAAACTCACGAGCCCTGGGATCATGACCTGAGCCGAAGTCGAGCGCTTAACCGACTGAGCCACCCAGGCGCCCCAAAGGAATACTGGTTTCGATTACTGCTGTCTGCCAAGGGGTCAGAATGTGTACAGGTAGAGAGTGGTGGCATGTGCGCCTCTTATGTGCCCTCCCAGGCGTGGGGTATCACTTGAGAACACACATGTTTATTACGCATAGGAGACCCTTTCAGATTCTGAGAGTCTGGCGTTTGAGGCGACCACTTGCTTCACAGATGGAAAGGCAGCCAAAAATCCTGGTCGGAAACTGCTGCCTGAAGTTCCAGCCACGGGAAACTAAACTCCCTTTTGGTAGTTGTTTCCAGAAAGCCCTTTGCTTATCTGCAAATAGATTACACGCGTGGGCCGTTGGGCATTGTATCCCCTGCAGTCTCCTGGGCTCATCAGTACGGGCTCAGGCCAAGTGCGTGGGACCGGAGACAGGTACCTGTGACCAGAGGGAGACGGGAGTTAACTCTTCAGCCTCTCCCACAGAGTTCTGGACTTGTGAGTTTGGTTGAGAACAGGGCAGAGTGGGGTGAGGATGAGGAGGAAGGCAAAGCCGCCACCAGGGTGCCCGGGTCCCCTGGGCTGGAGGTGGAGGGAACCTGGGGGCTGAGACCCAGGTGTGGGCAGTCTCTCATCCCTGCTCCTCACTCTGCCTGGCTCTGTGCAGATGGGAGGCATGGAGGCCGTCATCACAGGCTTGGCGGACGACTTCCAGGTCCTGAAGAGACACCGGAAACTCTTCACATTTGGTGTCACCTTCGGAACCTTCCTTCTGGCCCTGTTCTGCATAACCAAGGTGAGGAGGGGCTGGGCTCTGGGTCACCTGGAGCTTGTGAGGCTGCATTTCCATTCAGTCAGGTGTTCCCGGCCTTGGAGCTGGGAGGGGGGGAGGGCTGGGGTGAGCTCAGCGGGGAAGCGAGGTGGGACCGGCACCCCCAGCCCTGTAGCCCGACCCCCCAGGGCTAACACCCCAGTGTCCTCAGTCTCCCACCTCTGAGCCTGAGGAATTCCAGGCTACTCTTTCCACTGTTTAGTTGTCTGAGGGGAAGCAAAAGTCCCTGTGAAAGCCATGCCACATTTACCATCTGGAATAACGCCCCCTCCTCCCCCCCGGAGACCCAGCGACGCCAGACCTTTCGTAGAAAGCAAATATGTAACATCAAGACAATAGCACCACAACCCTGTCACCTGCCTTCTCAAACAGGGTCATGAGCCCGTGGGACAGGGGCCAGGGCAGTTGGGATGGAGGCGGCAGTCGCTCGCCATTTCTGGCCAGGATGGACTCAGGCTTTGTCTCTCCGTGCCCAGGGCGGGATATATGTGCTGACCCTGCTGGACACCTTTGCGGCCGGGACCTCCATTCTGTTTGCTGTGCTCATGGAGGCCATCGGAGTCTCCTGGTTTTATGGTACGTGTGGGGCCCCGGGTGCACGGAGAAGCCTCATCTCCCCTGCAGGTGCCAAGGGGCCCTCCTTTTATGGCGCGGCCGCTGCCTGATTCCAGAGCCCAGCAAGTCACTTTTCAGGGAACAGGTCTCCCAGTCCCCAGCTCCCCTTTGCATGAATTTCTTTTAACAGGAGGCTGCAAAGGTCCCCAGGGGGACCCAATGCCAGCTTTTAGCAAGGGACTCAGCAAGCTGCCGACCCGAAGCCGTGCGATTCGTTCTAGAGTGGGATCGCTACATTCAGCAAACAGAGTACAAGACGCCCAGTTAAACTTGAATTTCAGATAAACGAGTAACTGATTTAATGTTAAGTATGTCCCAGATATCGCATGGGATGGAGTTAAACTAAAATCTTTATCTTTCTGAAATTCAGAGATCACCCCGTGTCTCGAGTTTTCTCTGGCAAGCTTGTCCTGGAGCTGAATGCCGAAAAAGTTACAGATTGTCAAATGTGTTCTGTTTCCTTTTCTCCCCACGTGTGTCACATCAGAGGGTTAATCCACGTGCGTCTGGACTCTTCTGCCAGACTGCAGGCGGGCGAAGTCCTGTACACACTGTCATCAGTTTAAAAACAAATTTTTTAATGTTTATTTTTGAGAGAGAGAAAGCATGAGTGAGGGAGGGGCAGAGAGACAGGGAGACACAGAATCCGAAGCAGGCTCCAGGGTCTGAGCTGTCAGCACGGAGCCCGGCACGGGGCTCGAACCCACCAACCATGAAATCATGACCTGAGCCGCCCAGGCGCCCCGTCATCACTGTTTTAAGAGACAGGGAACAGGGCAAAGAGGTGGGCTTCGGAGCAGGCCGCCCGGGCTGTGTTACCTGGGGCAAGTCCCCTCTGCCCCCGGAGCACTGCGTTCCCCCTAAAAAATCAGAAAAGCACATAGAAGGTGATACTATTTTTTTTAACTGTTTGATTGAGATACAGTCGATGCACGGTGATATATCAGTTTCAGGCGCACAGTATGGTGGTTGGACAGCTGTGTACATTACTCGGTGCTCCCCTGGGGACATACAGCCATCATCTGTCACCAGACAACGTAGCTACATTGTCTTCCCTGTGCTCATGACTTATTTATTTTCTAACCGGAAGTTTGTACCTATTAATCCCCTTTATCCGTGTCTTGCATCCCGCTCCCGCCCCACCCCCTTCTGGCAACCACCAGCGTGTATTCAAGAGTGTGGTTTTTTCCTTTGTTTCTTTTTTACTTTGTTCCTTTGTTTTGCGTTTTAGATTCCACGTATGAGTGAAGTCATACGGTATTTGTGTCTCTGTGGAGGACATGGTGCCTTCCAGGTCCTTCCGTGTTGTCATAAATGGCACTTGCTGGGTGTGTCTTCCTCCCTGTTCTGCACCAGCCACGTGCCCGGCTGTCCTAAATGCCAGCGTGTCCGTGTCTTGCCCCCCCCCCCCCCCCGGCGCCTGACTCTCCGGGGAGGGCAGCGGGGCGGCCGGTGCTCCTCAGGGACCCGTGTAACAGGCCCGCCCTGTGTGTGCCCAGGTGTGGACAGGTTCAGCAACGACATCCAGCAGATGATGGGGTTCAAGCCAGGCCTGTACTGGAGACTGTGCTGGAAGTTTGTCAGCCCCGCCTTCCTCCTGGTGTGTACGGTGTGGCCCCGCCTTCCGGGGGGAGGGGCTGTGTCTGAGCTGCGGGGAGGGGCGCGGGCCTCTCTGCTTTGCGGGTGGACGTTCCGGGAGGCTGAGCCCGGGTTCGGCAGAGGCGACACCCAGGACGGTCAGCACTGTCCGCGCGCAGGGGGGACGCCCAGGACGGTCAGCACTGTCCGCGCGCAGGGGGGACGCCCAGGACGGTCAGCACTGTCCGTGCCACCACTCAGCCCAGCTCCAGGGTCACCTTGCTGCTCCTTTTCTCTGTTTCTGCCTCCCTTTGTCCCCTTTTGGTCCTTGTTTGCTTCGTGAATTCTTCCTCCTTCTCTACCTCCTTTCTCTTTTCCTCTCCTTCCTTTTCTCCGCTCCCGGCCCCTCGCTTCCCACGGATCCTCTGCCCCTTCCCTGTCCTCTCCCATCGCTCCCTGTCCTGCCTTCTCTTCGCCTCCTTCCTTCTGTCCCTTCCCACTGGCCCGTGTCCCCGCAGTTTGTGGTGGTGATGAGTGTCGTCAACTTCAAGCCACTCACCTACGATGACTACATCTTCCCGCTCTGGGCCAACTGGGTCGGATGGGGCATCGCGCTGTCCTCCATGGTGCTGGTGCCCGCCTACAGCGTCTACAAGTTCCTCAGTACTCGGGGCACCCTTCGGGAGGTGAGCTCAGGGCCGCCGGGCAGGACGGGAGGGGCATCCCCCCCCCATTCCTGATGAGATGCGAGGGGACAGACACGAGTTCACGGACCCCAGAGCCGCCACGACAGCCGAGTCATTTACCTCGCCCCACCTGAGTTTCCACATTGGTAGCCTGGGGATAACAATATGGACCCTGAGAAGGTACAGGGAGTGCCCAGCATGCTGCCCCTGTTACATCTGTGTCTGTGTCACGTGCATATATGCTCTGACCACCCTCAGTCCCTGCCGATGGTCTTGTGAGCAGCCGACACTCAGCCCTCGAGGCCCCTTCTGGGGTTTGTCCTGTCCCAGACGCCCCCACTCTCCCAGTCTGAGCTCACTGTGACCTGGTCGTCGAAGCTTTCACCTGCCTCCTCCCTAAACCTAACCCAGAGATTTCCAGAATACGCCTTCTGCTCTTGCTTGTACGCATCGTGTGTGCATGTACACGGAGAAAGGTTGAGGGAATGGTGCCTCTACTCCGAAATTATGTCTGTCCTATTCGGTTATTAATATGCCTTTTCTTTTATAAAGAATGGTGGCAGTCTTTTCCTCATGTCCTTACTTCAGAAGAAGAAGCTTTTGTTCCTTCATCCCTTCATGCCCTGACTTGCCAGCTATTTGGCGTGTCTGCGTGGCCCCAGCCGTCTGCTGGGCACTAGATGAAACCTCCCAGAGCTCACATGCTAATGACAGGACAGACGGACAAACGAGGGCCTCAGGAAGGGAGACACACAAGGACTTAGGGAAGAGGGTCCCAGGCAGGACTTGTCTGTCCCCTCCCCCAGCTCCTTGTGACATGTTTCCTGTCCTTGAAATCCCACATCCAGGAGCCTCTGGGTCACCGGGAGGGTCTGTGCTCTGTGAGCTCATCCTGGACCCAAGAACCATGATCTGCTTTGAGCTTTTTATTTTCACACTGTGGGAGCAGGGAGGGGGGGGGGTCCCACCGTGCAGTCATTGATCCTGACGCTTTCCCCGAGTCCCCCCACTGTGTCTGCACCCCAGGGAAGGCCTGCGCTGATCTGCAGCAAGGCGGGTCCGTCTTCTGGGCCCTGGCGGTGCTCCCGAGCCTGTCCTCTCCAACACTTCAGCTGCGGTTTCAAACTTGCCCGTGTGTGTTTGTGCACTCCCCCAAAGCAGAGACTGTGCGTCTCCTTCAGCTCTGCAGCCCCAGGGCCTCACCTCGTGTCTGACCACTGTAGTTGACCCGATAAACATGGACGGGACAAATGGGTCCAAGGGAACCGACCTGCTCCACAAACAGGGACAGTGTGTCTTGTATGGACCTCACACACTGTTCTTGGGGAACCTCGGGGCCAAACAGCAGGTGGCCTGTATCTGGGCTGCTGGGACATGCCCCTGGGCCTGGCTAAGGCCTCCTCCCCCTCTCCGTCTTCTCACAGAGGCTGGCCTATTGCATCACCCCGGAGAACGAGCATCACCTGGTGGCCCAGAGGGATGTCAGGCAGTTCCAAGTAGGTGCAGGCTGGACCGTCCTGGGCGGGGCCAGGCCCTAGCTCCTCCCCACTGTGTGCTGGGGGCATGGAGGGGAGGGGCGTGTCCCCTGCTTCTACTAGCTTCTACCTCCCCCTCTGCTCCCCGGTCCTGGGAAACCACACATCCGATCTTTCCTAAGCTTTATTGTCTCTGTGAGTTGTCACACGAGGCTGGGGTCTCTGCTCCTGCAGGAGTAGCCACAGGTGCATCAGTATCGTGTTGGCCTAAGTCCTTTAACCTAAAAACCCTTGGGGGGTGGGGGAGGGGGAGGGTCCTGGCGAGCCCCCTGCTTCAGACTTGCTGTGTGACTTTGGGAGGCTTCTTCGCCCTTTCTGGGCCTAAGTGACAATTAGGGAGTCAGCCTGCGTGTTCTCAGGGGTCTTTGGAGGGAGGGGGTGTGTTCTCTGCCTCCCCTGTGCTTCCGCTGCCCTTCTCGGCCGGCCCTGTCCCCTCGTCCCCACCCGCCTCTGGCCCTGCCATAAGGACCGTGCCGTCTTCCTCTGCAGCTGCAACACTGGCTGGCCATCTGAACCAGGCCCCAAAGAGGGACCCTGCAGTGCCGACGTCCAGGTCCAAGGCTTCGCTACCACCCCGGACACAGCCTTGGGACTCCTCTCCTGAAAGACGTTCTTTCCGTGCCTACCCCTCTTTTCCCCAGTTACAAATGATTTAGTGACCTGGTTTGTAGTCACCTTCTGTTCATCCGGCCTGGGGGGCCTTGAGCTTGGATTGGAAAGTCTGGAGGGAGAAGAAGTGACTTGCATTGAACCCCTTTTGTTTTGGGAAAGCGTCACCCACCTCGGGGTCTGGTCCAAGCTGAGCTCCGCGGCTCGGGCAGAATTCGCCACTCTGTTTGCTTTCTCTTCTGGGCCACAGCAGAAATCCTGCCTGCCCAAGTCAGGGAGAGGATGCTGCTTTGGGTCAGATACCATAAAACCAAATGCAAACAAAAAGGCCGGCCGGATCTGGGGCAGGAGAGCCTCTGTCTTGCCACCCAGTCGCCATTCTGGTGCCTGAAGCTTGGTCAGGGGGCGTGGTTTGGTTTGTCCCTGTCTCGAGTCTGTGGATAGATGCGTTGGAGGGTCATGAGCAGAACCCTTCATGGTTAGTTTTCACTCTGGCTAAGCTGAGTCTGGTTTGCGTGTGTTCTGGAACATTCTTCCAGCTTCTGCTGGTCAGAGGGTCCAGAGCCATGGATGTCATGAGGCAAAATGTCGATGAGCCGCCGTGAGGAGGTTTTGCAGAAGCACGAGATGAGCTCATAGAGGCCACATGCGGGTCTTGCTCTGTCAGGCACAAGGGGCCCAGAAACCCATCTGTGGCTTCTGAGATCTTTCTGGGGGAGTTGGGACAGGAACCCAGCGAGGCCAGATGTGTGTCTGTACTACAGAATTCTCTGCCGTCCTCACAGGGCCAGGTGGGCACCCAAGGGCACCCCAATAGGCTGTTTGTTTATTCAATGTCCACAGACACCTGCAAAGGCTTTCCCTAGGAATCCCGCCCAGCACGGACCAGGGCGCCCAAGTGACAGGGAGTTGGCCCTGAAAACTCCCTTTGTCTCTCTTCATGGCCTGGACATGGCATCTGAGGGCATGGTGGAGCCAAACACATAGCAACCTGGTCATTCAAGTCGAGGGGAAAATACTCTGAGCTGATGGAGCGAGTTAGAGAATTTCCAGGTTGACTTCTGCCACACGTTTGCAAGTGGCGCCCTCTGGTGGTGGTGGTGGTGAGTTTCAGCTCATTCAGAGAACCGATTTGTAGTTTGGTTACGTTGGTGGCATCTATTTGGGGTTTCTGTTTATGGTTTGAGTCTCTTCTGCCCTCATTGGAAATCTAGATTCAAAGGCTCTTGTGACTGGGAAGCCCCTGTTGAAGAATCTTGGGCCATAAAGAAAGAAAGAAAGAAATAGGCTGCTCATACTGGGAGTGTAGGAAGACACGCGTCCAGAAGGTACTTTGCATGAGACTGGGGTGTCCCTGAGCCCGATCAATCAATCATGCAGTTTGTGGAAGTCGGTTATGTGGGGGCAGCAGTGGGGCAGGGAGGTGGTCTTCTCTCTGAAAGTCCTGAGATTTCCCTGCTAAGTCAGTGCCCTTGGGTCATTTTTTGGAGAAAAGAGGGGAAATCAGAAGACTTTTGATCTTTTCGTGTAAAAAGGCCAGTTCAAAGTCTAAGACAGCCCACGTGGCAGGTGTCTTGGATCGCTGTGGAAGGCAGGGCCTGAGAGCATCCAACAGAGCTGAACAGTAAGATGAGAGTGAGGGACATGAGGGCAGGGCGACCCATCCCGGGTGGGATCTGGTCCCGTAAGTGGCTTCGAATCCTCCCGTGAAGGGTAATTCCTCCCTACGTGTTCCAGCTATTTACACAAAGTCCTTTCATCCCTGTCGCCTCCTATCTTCCCAGCAAGGGCTGGTTTCTGTCCCCATTTCCCAGGTGGGAACACCAAGGCCCAGCATATCAGCCGCTGTTGTTCAAGCTTTCTCAGCTCCTGAGGGACCCAGTCAGACCCTCAAGTCGGAGCCCCTGACTCTCAGCCCAGAGCACTTTGAAGTCCCTCGCACACTACGGTTTACCCCCACCCCCAGGGCTGTCATTAAAAAGTAAACAAAACGCAGTCAAGCGGCCAGGGAGTGTTTCTTAGCAAAAGAACAAAGTGTGGGAAGAAGAGCAGAGGGGAGAGGACGTCATTTGTTCCCATCCAGCTGGTTGCCAGAGGAAATCATTTAGCTGTCCCCTTTTCGGTGAACACAGTCACTCTGGGGGACAGCGGGGCGAGAAAGCCGAGTCTGCTTGGCTGAAAACGAGGGCAAACAGAGAAAGCCTGTGTGCGTCAGAACAGGGACACCTTTCAGAGGGAAGCTGCGGTTTTCTCCTGCATCTGCATGTGGCCCTGCTGCCTTCAGACGTCTGTCCCGAGGGTGACTCAGAGATGCGGTGCTAGCTGACCCAACACCAAACCAACGCCATGGTGCTGCCTTGTGGCGGGAGTTGGCCCCTGAGCTTGGGGTGAGGGGGGTCTGGCCCCGAGCCCAGGGCCCCAGGGAGGTGGGGGGGGGGCAGGAAGCCCTTGGAAGATCTCGCGGAGGTGCTGGCAGAACTTCGGGGCTCACCTTCCACCCACACTTAACAGAGGAAGAGTATGTGCTTTATCCTGAGTAATGTTTGACTTCTTTTCTGCGGCCTTTTTTTGATAGCAGAGGTTACCCGTGACGAGGGTGGTCCTGTGTACTGTATATGACACTTCTGCTGTTTTACCAGGTTTTTAAAGCATCATTATTTTCCACGACATGTAAATTCTCTGTTTAAGACCATTGCCTTCACATCTACTTGATGTCTAGTTATTTCGTGTCCACCCGTCAGCGGGTCTCCATTCTAGATGCGGATGAGACAAAGGAGAAGGGCAGCTGCCAACTCTTGCCAAATATCTTGCTGAATAAAGGTTCCCCCAAAGCTGCCTTAATTCTCAGAGGGCGCCCCTGCCCGGGTTGGGTGGAGGGGGCAGGCCGTCTCTGGCCATATGACCCGTTTTGCGGCACTGGTGATGTGAGACGGAAGCATTCTTGCCAAAGACGTCACTTCCTAGCAAAGAAGCCCACGGAGCTCATTTTGTTTGTTTATTTCCTTCGAAAGCCATGGGACGGAGAACAGAGAAGACTCGCGGTAGAAAGAGCACAGCATTGAGAGTCTGCAGGGACCTGGGTCTGTGGCTGCCCAGGGGGGTTCCTGGGGAGAGGTCTCCTCATCTCTCTGTTCTTTGTCTGTAAAAGCAAGGGTTGGATCAGATAATCAAAGGTCCCCACCAGTTAAAATATGCTCCTGTCTCCACGACAACATGCTTGTGATAAATATACAATGAGGGGAGGACCTCATTGACTGTGGGACTTTCCAGAATGATCCAGTGGCCAATAACCTGTTGAGTAGAGAAATGTCAGATTTCTGGCCTCCAAAACTTTGATTTTTCTGTACCTTCAGTAGTTCCTCTTTCTCCAGTGTTTCTTCCACCGATTCCAGAAACACTTGGTATTAAAAAATAATAATAAAAAAATCCAACCCATCTGTGTTGAGGATCTTGAGGGGAATCTGTCACGGCCTGGCGAGGCTCAGGACCCGCAGCTGTGCGGGTATCGGCATACTTACTGCCGCCATGTCAGAAACTACCAGAACGCTGGTGAACGTGAAGTTGTTTTGGGGGTACCTGCCCTCACCCCTCTGTTTCTCCACTTCTGTGTATAAACATTGGCCCAGTGGCGCCCTCTCTGTGTCACGGACTGTTCCAGTGTCATGCAGGTTTCTATGTCTGGTGTGGATTTATTTTAAAAGCTGTTCTCTTCACAGAAAAATCAGTGTACAGAATAATAAAGGAGATTTCCTGTGCCGTGTATCCAGTAGTGGGTTCTTTCGGTCACGAAGGTAAAATGCTATGAATTATGTAAGGCAGATGGGAGTGTCTGTGATCAGCCTCCAGCTAGCAAAGAAGAGCTTCTGGTCAGAGTGGTCCACCTTTCACCCAAACAACTCTTTGCATAACCCATGGAGCAGGAGACTGGAGGGCGATAAATATGTAATCCCAGCTCTGAGATGGACACAAATTTTTTATTTTTTGATTGATCGATTGAAATTCAAGCCACTAAAGTAGCTGCATTGGTTTTATTTCTTTTTTTTTCTTTTAATGTTTATTTATTTTTGAGAGAGAGCATGCGAGGGTGGGGGGCGCAGAGAGAGAGGGAGACAGAGGAGCCAAAGCGGCTCTGTGCGGACAGGCTGATCCTGCGCCCAGCGTCACGCAGCAGCATTAGGACAGGCAAACACACGCACCGAGGGTCTTGAGGTGAGGGGGGGTCTGACCGTGGAACTGCAGCTGGGCGACATCGTAGAGGAGGTTTTATGATTCTGACCGTTTTAACTCCAGAATCGGAGTTGGGGGTTATTATAATGAATCGAACAAAAGGCAGCCACGTTTCCAGCCTTCCCTTTGTGCGCGCTGACATTTAATGACTAAGTGGCCCTGCGGGTAGAGCGGAAGGGGGTTGGGGCAGAAGCTGAAAGGGCAGCTCTCCTGGGGGTGGTGGGGCACCTGCAACCCCGGCTGCCACCCTGTGCCCCCGGCTGACCGACGGGGTAGGAGAAGCCTCACTTCAGGCAACCGCTAGTGTTCTCAATTGTCCCCAATTTAATCACACCCCTGTCCTCCACTTTTGGAGGGATTGAGCTTCATTTTTATCTCCTTCCAAAGGCACTGATATGTGCCGTCGCTCTCTCTCCGGGCCTCAGTTTGTTCATCTGTATAATGGGTCAGGAGTTATTAAACCTGTTTATGGATGGACTTCAAAACATTTCGGAACCTTTTGAAATGAAACGCAAGTTTTGTCTTTGATGCGTTTGTGTCTATTCCTCTGGGAGAGAGAATGCGTACGTTCTTCAGAGTCTTGGATGTTGGAGACTCACGGGTATATATGCATATAACCTTTGGGGGCCTCTCTCTTCTGATGATACGTGGCGTCAGTCTCTGTTCGCCCCCTCCCCCCAACCCAACGAGCGTGACGACACGACAGAGCTTATTTCGAAATCTCTCTTACCCCGCTTTATGTTGGCTGTTCATTTTAATCCATCGCACACCCAACATGTCATTTGTTTTCCTGACAATGACCCTGTGAGGTATGGAGCAAAACGAACAAGGTGCCCACTGCTCAGATGAGGAAACTGACAGCTCGGGTTGAGAAGTGACCCACCCAAGGACACACAGCCACCGAAGGGCGAGTGTTTGCTCTCTGTGTGTGGGATGTCCTCTGAAAATGAGGTGGGCTCAGGGATCAGTTCCAACAGGTGCCCCGAGCTGTGGGAAAGGACAGTGGGGCTATGAGGACTTGAATTTCAGGTTGAGGACACATTGCAGATAAGTTTTGGTCACATGGCCTCTAGTAGGATAGTCAAGGAGGCTCTGAATGGGTCACTATTGTTAGGAGTCAAGGCTATGGAAAAGTTTCAGAGCCCACTTGGGACCAGCCACTCTGATGTTAGGACTGAGCCACATTAGGAGAGTCAAGGTTAAGCCCTGGTTGCCCCATCAATAGCGAGAGAGGGTTGGATCAGGTGATACTCTAAAGTCCTTTCTGTTTTTGACACTATGGGATATCTCCGGAAGCTGTCACAGTGCTGATGGACTAATTCACACTAACATGTGAATGACAACTTTTCCAGGCAGACACCAATAAACAGAGGTGTTTGTTGCTGCCTTTCATTCATCCTACAGATTTAGCGCAGGGGTCGGCAAACATTTTCTGTAAAAGTCTCTGTCACAACTATTCAACTCTGCTATGATAGCATGAAAGTAGCTCTGTTTATGAAACACGTGTGGGGCTGGATTTGGCCTGCAGTTTGTAGTTGGCTCTGGTCCAGTGGAAAGAACAAAGGGTTTGGAATGAGACTAGACCTGGGTTTGAATCCCATCTCTACTACTTCCTGCCGTGGAATCCCGGACACAGTTAAATCAAATATGTGAGGCTCTCTTGTATCTGAAGGGCAGGAATAAGTCTGCGTAAGAGAGTTATCGGGAGGATCAGACAAGACAACGTGCACTTAAGAGCAACATCCCTGGAACCGCAGTGGCTGGATCCAAACCCTGGTCCCATCACGCAAGAGCGTGAAAACTAGAGCGAGTTTCTGTAGCCTCCTTCTGCCTCAGTGTATGACTCCCGCACGAGAAAGGCAATAGTGGCCGCTTGATGGGGCCGTGGGGCGGACTAGGTGTTAGTGTTCTATTCAGAACAGCGTCTGCCCCTCAGCTCGCTGTATGTTCAGTGCGGATCAGCCCCACGACGGGCATCTATCTCCTCCCCCTGCCCCACCTCTGCCCATTTCAAAGGTGGCCCAGTTTGTCTGCAGCCAAAACAGGGTCTCTGTTCCTTTGTCCCCTCCTTCAGATGCTGCCTCTGAGGTTTGAACTGGGTCTGGGTAGCCAAACCCAAGTCTCCCTGGGCCCCAGCGCCCGTAACCACCTGGGCAGGAGGTTCGAGCTTCAGGCAATGCCGGCGTCTACCAGCCAGCCTTCTGCAGGCCCCGCCTGCCCCACCTGCTCTCTGCTGTCAGCCCCCATTAGGCTGCTGGCACGGGAGAGGCTCCCCCAGTTGGGCATCGACTCGGGCAGGCCTTGACCTCAGCCTCCCACCCAGAGGAGGAGCAGACAGAGGTGTGGTGGCCAGAGACTCCTGGAAGAGCTGGAAACTAAGTGGCTTTGGGTGTCTTGCTTATCAGCTCCTGGCTCTGTCGGCCTCAGGCCTGGGAGGGGCGGGGCTGGGCCAGACCAGCAGGGCATGAAGGGAAGGGGATGGGCTGCAGGAAATCAAGGGAGACCATCTCTGACCCCTGAGAAGGCCCAAGCGAAGTCCATTGCCTGGACGTACCCAGGAGCTACGAATGGATTGTTTCCGCCACAGAGAATGACCCACTCGCCCTGTAGCCTCGGGCTCCAGTCCAGGGTACCAGCTGAGGATGGGCAGACTCAGAATCAGAAGAGGAGAGGCAACCCCTGGCCACAGGAAGCCTGGCGCAGACTTGAAGGCCATGGTAAGCCCAACATTGGGGCACCTACCTGCTGTCCACTGAGCACATTCCCAGGTCTCTGCTAAATTTCTCTTCTTGCGTCACAGCCCCCAGACTCCCCGGTAATTGTCATTGAGCCCTGGTCCCCACGTCCAGTCCCATGACAGTAATGACAACCTATCAGCAGAGAAGAGTGGGTGGTGGGTGGTATCTGAGGCATCCTCACAGGTAAGGAAGGACAAGGCAACTCCGACCTTTCACATGAGCTGCCAGAGTCGGATCAGGGAGCATCACAGCGAAGATTAGAATTGTTAATTAGACAATTACATTTAGAGAGGCCCCCACTGAAGTTACGGAATTAGAAGGGAAACAGGACACAAGGAGTCCCTGGGGTTGTTAGAGAGAATGGCCCCCTCCTGGTCTCACAGCCATGGATTCCTGGAGGTACTGAGACCTTAGGAGCATCAGCACCTTGGACAAGGCCAATGCACTGAGTTGGCATTTAATTAGCCAAACATTGGCTTATCCAGTGCCAGTTACTGTTCCAAGTGCTTTGCAAATTTCATCTCATTGAATTGAATGAGGTAATATTATTATCCCCATTTACAAATGGGGGAAACTGAGACACAAAGAGATGAAATACCTTACCAGTTGGTGAAACTGGGGTTTGAACCCAGGGAGTCTTGTGTTCTTTTTTTTTTTTTTTTTAATGTTTATTTATTTTGAGAGACAGAGACAGAGCACAAGCAGGGGAGGGGTAGAGAGAGAGGGGGACGCAGAATCCTAAGCAGGCTCCAGGCTCTGAGATATCCGAACAGAGCTCAACATGGGGCTCGAACCCACGAACTGTAGATCATGACCTGAGCTGAAGTCGGACGCTTACCCGACTGAGCCACCCAGGTGCCCCGGGAGTCTTGTGTTCTTAATCACCCTGGTATGCCATCGTCCCTGGGCCCTGGCCGTAGAGGCATAACATGATTCAGCTGGTAGGGGCATGGGTCCTCAACTAGTTCCAACACCCTCTTCATTACAATCTGTAATCTGTGCACACATATATAATTTATAGACACACATTATATGTGTATATATACACACAAACCTATTTAAATATGCATGCACTTAAATGCCCCCAAGGTGCTAGGAAGCAAACGACTTGTCCCAGGTCACTACAGTAGGAGAGTTCACCTTGAACAGAGATTTCCTGTCTCCCAGAGAAAATACCTATGCTGCCTTTCGCTGAACACACCCTCACCCCGTGCTCTCTGGTGCTTTGTGCCAGATACAGGTTCCACTTGGGCTCCCCATCCATGTCCTCTGTATGTTAGGATGACAAGCATAGCAGGACTCTAAGTATGGTCCCTTAACAAATGAGATTTTTCTCATCCTCTTGTGACAAATAAGCAATTGGGCAGGGGGAGGTCTGTTCTTCAGCAGGAAGAAGAGGAGTGTCTTTGCTCTCAGAGAAGAACTTTAGTCCTGGCCTCTGTCCAGACATGCCCAGTAGCCTGGGGTGACTCTGGAGACACTGAAGAAAAGTCATCAAGAGTTTGGACTACTTGTAGCTTTCTGTTTCACCATCCATAGCACGTGGTTCTCATGCTCATGGGGGGGGGGGGAGGCAAATCCACCGGCAGACATCTTGCCCACCTTTCAGGCAGGAGGAAGGGAAGTAAAGAGAAAGGGGGAAAGGCAGAGGCCAGCTGTGTCTGTGATTCTTTACTCAGAAAAAGAATGCGTCTCCTAGAACCCTACTTGGATGTCTGCCTGTATCTCATTGGCCAGATTCATGTATCATGGCAATTTCTAGCTGTCGGGGGTCTGGAATTTGTAACTGGGTACTTTGCTGCTCTGGACGAAACCAGGGCTCTCTTAGGAAGAAGACAAGAAGGATATTGGGAAAGCACTGGTCGTTGCCTCCCTTCCTGTGGCTTCTTCACCCCTGGAATCCATCATCTGCTGAGAACGCTGGGAAGGGTGGACCTTGTGGAAAGGATGTGAGTGGCCATAGCGAAGGGCTTCTCTGTCCCATGGCTTAAGATCAATTACTCTCTTGGACTCAGGGCTCAGGTCTTGCAGGGGGAGGACAGGCAGACGTGGGGCTGGCTGAACAGGTGGGGATGTGAGTCTGCTGACAGAAGGTTTTCCGCCCATTCCAGGTTCCGGGTCACCTTCTCTGCCCTGACCGCACCTTAGTAGCAGAGGAAGCTGATTAAAATAGAATATGGGCGCTGTGGCCACTAGATGGCACCAATGCACCTCCTCCTGCAAAGCAGAGGCCAAGGGAAGCCCGGAGGACGGGCTTTGTTCTCTGGACCCTCCTCAGAGTCCGTCTCAACCTTCCACACTTCCCTGAAGCAGGGGAGCGAAAAGTAGTTCTTGTTTGGATGAAAAGATCCATTTGGTTTTGTATTGTTATATCCCAGGTGGATTTATTTACTCTTTCATTCATGTATTCACTGATAAATGAGAACCCTACCTAGTCCCAGTGCGTAGCAGGACAGAACTAGAGCGTACAAAGAAGGAATGACCCTGTCGTTGAGACAGCTCTCAGTCTGATAGAGGAGGCAGATGGTGTGCTGATCAGGAAACATATATTAAGCACCTACTGCATGCTTATTTGTAGCCCACTGGTATCTCCCCAGTGCCTTCAAAGTAAATCCAGACTATCCTTCCTCATTTCATCCCCTCTCTCTGTTCTGGTCACCCCATACTAGCTGCAGATGTGTCCCCAAGGACACTCTGTTCCCCTGGGCCTCATCCCTGGGCCTTTCCCCACATCTCTGAAACTGGCCAACTCTACCTGTCCCTCATGATGTCACCCCTAAAAAGCCTTTCCTAACCTACCTCTCTCACCAAACTTACCACCATTGGTTGAAATGAATCTTCAAGGGACCAGCAACTTTGGGGACAGAAGACAGCAACCACCGATATTTATCTCTCCAGTGTCTAGACGAGTATCTGGCACGTGGCCGGCCCTCAGTAGGTGGTTGGGCTTACAGACATGAGGGAGACAAGGCCATCTCAAAACCTGGCAGAGAAATCATGCGCAGAACCCCACCTGGGGAGATCACAGAACGTCCCCGCAACAGGCAATACTTGGACTGAGTCAGGAAAAAAATTCCAGGTCATGAGAATATCAAAGGGGCAGCATAGATGCACGCAGGACCGCAGGGAGCTCAAGGATCTGAAGAAATTTGCAGTGGAAATTTCCAAATAGAAGGGCTGCAGAAGAAAGTAAAATCTAGAAGATGAGGGCCCTCCCATGCTGGGATAGGAAGATGGAACTTTTTCCAGGGGGCAATGTGGAGCCATTAAAACATTTTAGATTGGAGTGGAGTGGATGGGACCATACTTGGGTGTCACATAGTGTATCAGGAAGTGAATGCTGTGTAACAAACCACCCAAAGCTTGAAACAGCAGCCGTCTATTTGGCTGATGGGTCTGTGGGGCACCCAGGAGGTTCCGCAGATCTGGCCTGCCTCAGCTGATCCTGACGGGGCTCACCCAAGTATCTGCAGCTGTGCTTGGCTGGAGGCCGACTGGGCTAGGATAGCCTCTCGTGGGATGGCTCCCCTCCGTGTGGCGCCTCATTCCTGGCAGGCTGGCCTGGGCTTGGTCACATGGCAGTCACGTGGGCTCAAGGGAGTGTGTGCACACGTGCCAGCCCTCTTGAGGCATCGCTTCTGCCATATTGTATTGTCAACTCCAGTGAAGAGGCCAGCCCGACTCTTACTGAGTGGAGCTGCAAAATCAGAAGGCAAAGGGTGTGGATAGCACGGAGAATAAGGGCAGGGAGGCTAGTTAGGAATTTTTCACCAGCCCAGGCGAGAGACAAGGGACAGAAGCTTTGCAGACAGTGCTGTGCGAGCAGAGTTTTCCGAGCACTTCTGAGGTGCCTGGAACTGGATTCGTTCCGTTGGTGGCGGGGGAGACCACCAGGGCCGGGAAACACTTAATCTCAGTTTGAAGTAGGAATGAGACTTGAGGAGCCCCTGCGCACGCTGCCCTGGCACAGTTAGGGCTCTGGAGGCTGCAAGAGACCAGTCTGACTGCTGCCCCTGGATGTGTCAGCTCAGGCATAGTCACCCCGGTGGGGACGGGGTTGGGGGTCTCAGCCGCCTTGCAGCCCTGGGATCCGTCCCTGAAGCAAGTGTGGCTATAGGGACACTTCCCACTAGAGGGCAGCAGAGATCCGCCAGTCAAATGGGTGCCTTTGGCAGGAACCCGACGAAAGCGACAGATCAGGACAAGCCCAGAATAGGATTTCTGAAGTGTCCTGTTTAGGAAGGAAGGATTGCTTTGCACTTGCGGACCCCAGCTCTAGAGCCAAAGTCCACGTCCCACCTGTGTCACCAGGGTGGGCTTCATAGGTGCGAGACCCATGCCTTCACTCAGGACTCCAGGCTCATGGCGGCTTTAATACTCTGCAGTCGCCATCATGAAATCCTTAATAATTTTTTAAATTAATAGTTATCTTTATTTTGCACCGCATTGTGTACGTGGTCCTGTCTGTCACTTACCAGTTGAGTTTTCTTGGGCCTTGTGTTAAATTCTGTAGGGTTGATAGCAAGTATTTGCCTCAAAGCGCGGCTGTGAAGATTATCTGAATTAACATGAAAAGTACTTTATTATGAAGACACATAATAAATATCCAATAACGTTTAGTTACTGTTGTTATTACAGGACTCAAAGGTATGATCAGCAGACACCTGAAGGCTGATGTCCACGCTGACCTTGTAAAGTCCCATCTGACCACTGTCTATCAGCCTGTCCATCTAGTCTCATTGCCTGGGAAGGCCTACGTTGTTGTTGTTGTTGTTGTTGTTTTCAATCTTCAGGAACCTGGGAACTCTCCTTTATTCTCTGGCTCATCCATTCCACCATCCATCCATGCACATATCCAGCACACACACTGTGCAGGGCCCAGGAGACACGGAGACTTGTTCAGAGTCCTGCCTGTGCGAGTCAAGGTCAGTGGTTCTCCACTCTGGCCGCACACCAGCTAAACATAGGGAGCTTTAAAAAAAAAAAAAAAAATCCTGCTGTCCAGGAGTGAGAATCAGGATGAGGCCTGGGCAACGGCATTTTTTAAAAAAGCCGCTCAGGTGATTCTAATGGGCGGCTAACATAGATATGCTGTTGATCAATCCTGAAGTGGCCCAGGCTACAGGAGGGGCTCAGACAAGTTTCTGGAAGCAACGGCCTCAGGGAGCGGCCCAGGAGGGTGCTGTGTACATTGAAGAAAAACTGTGGATCTCTGGAAGGGTCAGTAGGGGCCACATGCGAGGTCCACAGGGTCACCATGGCACCTCCCTTCTCTGCCACTGCAGGTACATACGTAGACTGTGCTCCACATGGACAAGAGGGGCCTTGCATTCTGGCCACCCCACATCCTGCTGTTGGAAGTTGTTGAGGGCCCAGAGACGTGGGGTGGAGGCCCAATTATCCTTGGCAGCTCCCAGGGCCACGCCATCCTCACCAGAGGCACCTTCCAGACAACCATGCCCACCCCATTCATCCTTCTCTCTCTGAGCCCGAGACACAGACACTGACGTGGTCTCCAAGAGAACGTTTATTCCCTAAATTGGCCACAACTCCCCCTCCCTGGCCTCTGCCCTCCCCCACCAGACATATTCCCAGCCTCCTCCAATAAGATCCCTCTTTGCTCATAAACACCTTCTAAAGAATACCCCAGACTGGGCTCCAAGGCCAGCCAGGCCACCCATTCACAGTTCAGCGTGTTCTGTGTGTGGTGGCTTTTTTGCTGCCCCCTTGGCCAGGAGCTCGGTCCAGAAAGCCACTTCCTTGTCTTTCAGCTTCTGGGCTGGCTGCGTGGTGGCTCCAATCTGCAGGTACCCTTCCTTCTGGTCATATGCCGGCCAAGAGGGCAGCCCTTCCCCATTGGGGTTCCTAGGAACAGAATCAAATGAGAATCGCCCAAAGCGACGGTGGGGACCCAACAGCACTTTGAGATTGGCAGGACTTCTTGGTTTCATTTCCACCAAGAGGCTCCCCCACCTCCAGAGGCAGGGAGCCCACCAAGTCCTAGGCAGCCCGTCCCGTTTCAGAGAACTCTCATTGCTCATTGTCAAGGTTACAGGGCTGGGAGCTCCCTTTCCGAGGAAACACACCTGCCTGCCCCAACCCTGCTCCATCTCTGCCACCAGCCTCACCCATTCCGAGCAAAGTTGGCCCAAAATTTCATCATCATCTTGCTGAGTCTGATCTCCTCTTCTGGGGCACCTCCTGTGGGGAAGAAGAAAAAAGCCTTTGCTACTCAAAGTGTGGTTTATGGCCAGCAGCACGGGGCAGCTTTTTAGGAATGCAGAATCTGAGCCCTTGCTCCAGACCGGCTATGTCAGAATCTGCACTTCAGGATCCGGGTAGTTTGTGTGCACTTTAAGCTTGGGCATTACTGATCAGGACTCGGGGGCTGGAGTCAGTCATCGGTGCCTCGGCATCCTGCACCTCCCCTCACCTATCAGGGTCCCCAGGGCCACACCCAGGGTGTCCACTGCAGAGACCCACCTCGGGGCTGCTCTCATTTGGGCCTTTGCTCAGTCTCCTTCACCCACCCACGTTCTCACAGAATCTGAAAAATCATTGATGTGCAGTCACCCGAGCAGGAAATGTGTCAGTTACAAACAGCCCTGAGGTGGGCCACACACAAGTCATCTGTAACTGCTCACAGGGAAGTCACTGGAGATATTTGTGAAAGGCGCCTGGGTGGCTCCGTCAGTTAAGCGTCTGACTTCGGCTCAGGTCATGATCTCACAGGTTGTGAGTTCGAACCCTGCGTCGGGCTCTGTGCTGACAGCTCCGAGCCTGGAGCCTGCTTCAGATTCTGTGTCTCCCTCTCTTTCTGCCCTTCCCCCCCCCTCTTTTCTGAAAAATAAATAAACATTAAAAATAATAAAGTGTTATATATGTTATCAAATATATTAAGTTGAGAAAGTTAGGAATTTCAGGTAGATGGTTGGATAGACAGACACACACATGCACGTTAGCCCCAATTCAAGGTCAACACCAAATTCTAACCTTACTCTCACTCACAGTGGGAAGTGAGTGGTGACATTCTAGCCCTTGAGCAGGGCCCTGCAGGTGGCCCACCATGTGGCTTATTGATACCCAGGCCTGAATTCTTAGAGTAAAAATGGGGGCACATGGATACACCTTCTCCATCAGATGTTCCAGGGCAAGAGAAGCATTGGGAATCTTCATAGTTCAGCCCTGCTCCGATGTCTCTGGGCAAGTAAGGCCCAGAGAGAAGGGGGCACTTGGCCCATGGTCACCAAACTGAGACTTGAACCTGGATCTTCTAACTCCCCAAGTTTGTAATCACCAAAGGGCCATCACCTTTTAAAAATGGTGTCCCGAAGACGGAGAAGAGCTCATCCCCGTGGTCCCCTAACAGCGTCTTGGGTTTCGTGTCTGACGAGAAGCTTGGATGATACTGGAACTCATACATGTAGGTGGGGCCTCCGGCGTCTGTGAAGACACGGGTTCATGCACAGTTCACTTCCCCAGACGCACACATGGATGGTGCCAAGGGGGGCCCTGAGCACTCAGGGAATTGGTGGCACACCTGAGCCCTGGGGACACAACAACAGCAATATTGATAGCTGCCCGTCGAGAGGGCCCCCTGTGTGCTGGCCACTGTGTGGCCCTGCAGAAAACCCTCAGTTACCTGCATAACAGAGAAACAGAGCTTTGGAGAAGCTCTGCGGTTTGCTTAAAAACTCCTCCACAGTTGGAGGAGGTGAAAACTGGCTTTAGGCCAGGTATTTGTTGAATGAATCAATGAATGAAGACTGAATGAATGAAATGTTGAGATGATGAGTAAATCCATGCAAAACAATTATCATTTTAAGGGCCTTGGACCAATACACACAGACCCCGTTGCCTGCTGATGGGTTCACAAGCAAGAACATCTCTATCCACAGTTTACGCTACCGTATTTCATTGAAGATACGCTGGTTTTGATCCCTTTAGAGACTCTCTGCAGCCCAACAGGTGCAGTGGCAGAAGCGAGAAGGAGGGCTCTGAGGGAGGACAGAGGTGGCTCTCTCCTGCTTTCCCGGCCCCCACTCTCAGCACCCCCTCTCCAAGCCCCTAGAAGGCAATGAAGCCCTCAGTTTGCCCGCGGATGGCTTCAGTCAGAGCTATCCACCCTGCTCCTTCAGGGCGAAGTTGGGGGACACCAGCCTAGGGTGGTCATGGATGGACCTAGCACTTTGCACGGACCCTAACGCCCACAGCACAGTGACTGATGGAGAAGGGTTGGGTCCCCATTCTGGCTGGAGGAGAAATTATACAGCTTTTTCCCCCTTTGGGTGCTGTAACAAACTTGGAAAGTGCAGAAAAAAGGAAAATGAACAAAAAGATCACTTATAATCCTACTACCACTTGAAGACACCTCTTCATTGGGATGATAGTGTATATGTCATTTTGTAATATACTACAATCATGTCTCCATATCATTAAATATTTGTCTCAAAATGACTTAATGATATACACCATCCCCACATGAGGATGTAGAGTAATTTATTGGAATGCCTCCCTGACCTCCATCACTGCACCCTGCAAGAGGTGTTGTCTGGAAGAAGCAACGAGTCTGTGGTTCTGAAATCCACGTGTTAAACAGCTGCTTCAAGGTCAAGCAGAACTCACTGAGAGAAGCGGGAAGTAACTTCCCTCCACCACTCAGGAGTTTTAGAAAGCAGCTCCTCGGCCACAGAGCAAAGACCTTTCGTGAATGAGAGAACTTCTTGGGGCAGCCAGCAAGCGGCACAAAAGAGAATTCTCCTTTTCTCTCTCTCTCTCTCTCTTTTTAACTTTCTGCCTAAAACCAAGGGGAGGTATAAAATTCCTACAAGCGCAACACAAGTCTTCAGAGGAAAGTAGGGCACAGATTAAGATAATTAGGATAATAGGATAATAGGAGAAGTAGAGAGAAAGACAGAGTTAGTAATCTGTTTGCCATTAAAACATAGGGATGTTCTCTTTATTTTTTGCAAGGAAGAGCTTGGGAAATTGGCTGCACTATTTATTTTTTAATCTGAGTTTTGCAAGTGAGAAAATTAAGATATCCCAGCCATGCACTGGAAAACAATTTCACAATGTGTATCAAGAACTTTAAAATGCTCTTACAGCCCCACTTGGGAACTTCACTTCGTTTTTTGGGTTTTTTTTTTAATCTTTATTTATTTTTGAGAGACAGAGAGAGACAGAGCACAAGCAGGAGAGGAACAGAAAGAGAGGGAGACACAGAATCGGAAGCAGGCTCCAGGCTCCGAGCTGTCAGCACAGAGCCCGACGCGGGGCTGGAACTCCCAAACCGATATCATGACCAGAGCTGAAGTCGGACGCTTAACCGACTGAGCCACCCAGGTGCCCCGGGAACTTCACTTCTAATAACCAATCCTAAGCAAATTATTAGAGACTTGGTTAAAGATTTCTGCACATAGGCTGAGCATAATGTTTTTTTTCTTGCATCACAATATAAGCAGCCAGACTAAATATCCAATAGGACACGAACACTAAAGTAACTTTTGATGCATCATTCTGTGAAATAGTAGATGTTTTTGAACACAAAATAGTGTTCTGTGAACAAAAATATGACATATGATATCAAGTTAACTTCTAAATTATATGTAAGACATGGAAAGATTATTTGAATAAAATACATCAAAAATGTATCGCAGGGGAGGCTGGGAGGCTCAGTCGGCTGGGTGTCCGACTTCGGCTCAGGTCATAATCTCAAGGTCCGTGAGTTGGAGCCCCGCGTCGGGCTCTGTGCTGACAGCTCGAAGCCTGGAGCCTGCTTCCGATTCTGTGTCTCCCTCTCTCTCTGCCCCTCCCCTGCTCTGTTCTGTCTCTCTCTGTCTCAAAATAAAAATAAATGTTAAAAATTTTTTAAAAAGAATGTATAACAGATGTTTCTTGGTGGAGGAATTTAGAATAATATCTAATTCCTTCTTCATGTGTTTCCATATCTTCAAAACTTTCCACAAGTGTAGGATATTAATTTTATATTCAGAAAAGTTCTTTTCGTGTATTGAAAAGAGATCGAGACAAATACAAAATGAAAGAACAACATTGATAAAATCTGTGTAGTCCTGGCAAAAAATTCAAAGTCATGGGATGCCTGATAGAAAACACAAGCCCAGTATGGCTGGGACCAGCAGACGAAGCAGAATATAATGCCACAAGCCAGGCATGCATCCAGGGGCAAGACCAAGGTTATGAAAGAGCAAATTTGGCCCCAGGCGGCCCCTGGCTGAAGCGTTTCATCAGGACCCCCAGGAGGAGGAAGCAGTAACTAGCACCTGTACCTCACTATACAGAGGGCTTGGGGACAGGGTAGGTCAGCTCTAGCTGCTTTTTTATCATTCAAAGAAAGTCCTGAATTTTAAAATCCCTCCAGCATGGTTAGAGAGAGAGAGATCTGTGTCAAGAACAATTTCCTGGCTTGAGAATAGGTGAAGGAAAGGTCCTGTGAGAACCTCATAGAGATGCCCAGAAGGGATGGCTCCTCTCTAGATGAGCTTATCCATCCCTGGATCCATCCCACAGCCTTGGATCCGTGCCAGAAGGTTCTGCGGCACACCCAGCACACACCGGGATGGACAGAAGCCAGCTGTAGACATGGACGCTCTCTAGAACACCTGCCCCACACCTCCTGCTGCTCGCTTCTTTTGTTTTTGTTTGCATGTGTGTGTGTGTGTGTGTGTGTGTGTGTGTGTGTGTGTGTGTTGGTCCTAGACAAGCCTCCTGATTATATGCTTGGCTTCAGTCTACCCCCAGCTCTACCGGTTAACAAACTAGTTTGTAGCTAGCTCTGACCTTGGAAACCTTCCAAGACATATCTTCTAAGACCCACCCTCTTGCCCCACAGACCGCTGTAACTTGAGAGGAGGGGGTCCCTGCGGCAAGTGCAGGTGGTGCCTCACCACATCTCCAGCTTCTGGGCATGCCGGCCTGACCTCCCCCTCAGGCATCCGTAGCCTGAGGTCTTTGGCCTCCGAGAGACCACACTCCCCATATGTGCAGCAGGTGAGAGCTCCAGGGAATTACCAGCTCCTTGGGAACAGTCCTCAACTCATGACTCATGAAAGTGAGAGAATGAATACCTCCTCCCACTTGCCACTCACATGGAATAACCCTGAGACGTGACTAGAGATGTGACAGCTCCAGGTGTCCAGGGAAATCTGATTGGCTTCCTTCTCCTTTCGGTGTCCCTTCTCCATTCCTCTATTGGTGTTTTCTGGGATCACCTCCCAAATAAGCTACTTGCATTCAAGGTCTTTTCTCAGAGCTGGCTTCTGGCAGACCCAAAGTTAGATAGTGCTCCATCCCCAGCCACATGGAATTGGCCTTGGAGGCCTGACCATTTCCACATATCTGTCTATGCTGAGCAGTGAGTTGGACCGACACTGAAGCCAGTGGGCTCGGTGTCCCTCTCCTGTCCAACCTCTGGGACTCACCTCTGTGGTAACGGGCCATAGTCACAGATGGGACACCAAATAGTAAATCTCCAATTATGTTCAAGAACAGGTCTTTCTTTTTGACAGGGTCATCTGTGCCTCCCAAATATTTCTCAATGGCCAGTGGAATCAAGTCCTCAGGGATGCCCTGAAATAGAGCAGAAGTAAATGTGGCTGCCGCCCCCACCTGAGGGAGCGACACGGAGAATGGCTTGCATGAATGCTAAATCTCTCCAGCATTATGCAACTATTGCTACCTTGCGTGGTGAGGTGGGAAGGGCAGAAAAATGGGGGCAGAACCCTCCAGCCCCAGTCTTCATCCTGCCATTGAATTGTTCAGCTATTTGGGGCAAGGCTCTGCCCCTCCTTGGGTCTCAGCCAGTTCCCATGGTTCCCCAGACTCTTACAACAATGGGGTAAGACTTCCACAAGAGCGACATGGCCGTCTTCTGGTCCAGCTTGCCTTCAGAGAGTGGGTAACCCATGAACTGTTAAAACAAGAGTGACACAAGAGTGAATCATCAAGAATTAGCAGAAAGACTTACCGACCAACCAAAGTTCACTCTGTCATGACTTGACAAGCATGGATCCTTGACGAGTTGGGTAAAATCAATGAAACAAAGGGACTTATTATATCCAGAAACTCAAGCAGTGCAAAAGGATAAAGTAAATATGAAGAGAAGCTGTCCCAGGCCTTTGCAGTGTGTGTGTGTGTGTGTGTGCGCGCGCGCGCGCGCGCACGCATGCGTGTGTGTCCATCACAGGCAAGAATCCCCACACTGGACATGGAGACACACAGGACAGGTTTAAGCCTGGCTAGCGTCAAAGTAGAAGGCTCGGACACAAAGAACACAGACATCACAAATATCCCCACCTGTCTGAGATGACCAAGGAAGACTCAAATCCTGCCATTATGGTTTTGGTCTGTCGGTGACCTCTGAAATTGCTGTGCTCCATCTAAACCTCCTATAGAACTATAGAACTTGACCAAACTCTAGCTTGACTGCCAGTGCTTAAGATCTCATCCCTAGATGATCCCAGTGCCGGTTAATGGGCTCCTGGCCACTACCGGAATTTATCACCGATTCTGGCCAAAACCTGGCCATAAGGTGATAGGTCCCTGAACCCCCTTTGAGAGCGGCTGCTTTAGAAAGCTTGCAATTACAATTCCTCCTCTGCCCTTTGAGATGTAAATCTCCCACCCAAAACTGTGTTCTCAAGGACCTTCGAGCCACCTCTTGAAATGCAGACATGGGGCCACTATGTCTCCTTTCTCTCTCTCAGTGTCTGCGACTCCGGTGGGCACCTTGCTGCAGCCCGAACATCACTGCCTCTGGACAGAGAGACAGAAATCTGTTTCTGGATAAACGCCACTTAACAAATTGAGGTGGCCTAGTCCCGTGGAAAGCCCCCCCTCCCCCACCCTCCGTGCCTCTGTCACACCCCCACAGTGCCTTTCCCTTGCCACACCTAGGCCTTCAAATAGGCTCCAGCCTTTTGTTGCAGGGGCCTGAGCAGCTTGCACTGGTCTGTCCTCCCTGCTGTGGGCATAGAACTGAATTAAGACCTGTCCTCACCGCTTCACCTCGAGTCAGCTGTGTTTATCTCTTGACAGAGGGAAAGCACTTCTGACTCCTAGAACTTACATCCCAGAGGGAGCAAGCTCCTCTGCTCCTCTGACTGCCCCAGTTAGATGACCAAGAAAAAGAGCAGGTGTGAGATTTATGGAGGAGCGGGGGAAGCACCAACCCACGGGGAGGGGCTGCAGGGGCTCAGGCCTCCCCCCTTAGCTCCGAGTCCGTCCCTCTCCCAGCCTCGGTCTGCCCATCTGCCCAGTGAATTTCCCTACAGACCCTCCCAGCACCTACACTGCAGGATTCTTAGATTGGAAGACAGTCAGAGTGTTTGGGGAGGGGGTCCCCAGGAGGCCGTGGGGCCATCCTGGAGAAGCTCCCCCACAGAAATGTCCTCACCTCCCATGGAAATGTGAGGGGGACAGCTGCCCTGGATTCAGAGGGGGGCCTCGAGAAAGAGGAGATGGGAAGGCTGATGTGATGGGCGGGGCAGGGGAGCCTAAGGGGACCCCATATTCTTACCATTGGAAGAAGCCAGCCAAACTCATTCTTGTTGATTCCAATGATAAAGGGAACAAAGTTGAATTTCTTTTCAGCCAGAATCTCTTCGGGCATCTTTGGTAGCAGTACTCCATCCACCATGGCGGTCAGGAAGGGATGGCTCTGGGGAGGAGGGCATCATGGGGTCTGGGCTTCCGCTCTCGAGGCCACACCCACGTCCCCCTCTCCACCCATCAGAGTGGGAAGCCAGCACTCCACATCTGCGTGGCCACGGGCGGTGGCCACAGAACTCAGGCTCCTAACAAAGGGGGCCGAGCGCATGTGACCCCAAAGAGTGGAACGTGAACTTGGAACTAGCAGTGGTAAGTGTGAGCAAGGCAAAACTCACCCAAACTGAAATACATGCATACACATCTCTACATAGTTCCATATATTCATATATATAAATATACATTAAATTTATTAAATATATAAACATGCATATATATTTTAATATTAAAACCTATAAACATATACATTTTATATACCTTTATATAAATCTATAAAATATATCTCAATTTGCAGTGTACATTCGCCTGTGTGGGTCAGTTCTGTTATCCGTGGTGGTTCAGTTTCTATAAAGCCACAGTGAGCTCTGAACTAGCAAATGCGGGGTCCCTGCTGGTGGGGAACTATGATGTCAGGTTCCTGCAACCATCTGGCCACATTTTCATCAACTCTGTTTTCCGTGTGCTTAAAGACACTTTATGGAATATGCATTGCTTCCAAGTAACGAATTATATGTAGTATTTATTTATAATAAAACACCAGCTGTGAAGGCCCTCAGGAACGTGACTGGAACTTCCTGAGCCTTCAGCCTCGCGGCCGTGTTGTTAGGCTTTCTTACCAATGGTCATCTCCTAAAACCACGAATGTGGCTGATTTCCCACAGCTTTTGTCACATACTAGATATTATTTTAGCGCCTTCCCAAGCAGCCTCACAGACGGATTGGCAAGTAGGCCCTTCCTGTTCCTGGATGCGCCTTATTGATCCCTTACGCTGAACTCACAGTCCACAGCACAGTCAGCCGCCCTGAAGGAAGTTGATCTAACCCAAGAAGGTGCCTCACAGCCTTGAGCAAGCCCTCAGGACCAGGCCCCCCTCGGGGACAGTGCCTCAGGGGTCATTTGCGACAGTGGAATCATCAACAGCAAGCACAGAAATTCGGAAAATGTGGCCCTAAGTAGACAGTGAGAAGGCCACAGGTCATTAGCATGAGACATGACACAAGAAGACAGGGTGGCTTTGTTGCATGGGGAACCTACCCATGGTCACTCGGGCTTCTTGCCACTCCGTGTCCAGAAATGACAGTAAAAAATGTCGGGATTATCGATTTGGGGGTCACACATTTATTTTAGTGAGTAGGTGAATTCACAAATACAGAATTCACAATTAATTGGAATCGATTCTATTTCTCCGTCTATATTTAATTAAACACAAGCTGCTATTGATAAACAGTTCACTTTGAGGAGGTAGTGAGCTCCCCAGCACTCAAGAAGCCTACACTGAAATCTGATTCCTTTTTAGAGAGGAAAAGCATAAATAAAAGCATCAGGGATGGGCTCACATTGCACTGAAAAATGTCTCCATTTTAGGTGTTACCCTTGATGACGGTCAGTTACACGGGCACGGAGGCGGCAGCACCTGCCTCACACGGCACCAGCCGGCAGCTGGCTCTGGGCATGGTTATACTATTTGGCCACAGTCATTATCAAGAGCATGGGTTTTGGAGCCTAACTATCTGGACTTGAACCCTGGCTCTGCCACCTCCTGGCTGGTAACTCAGGAACGTTATTTCATCCGTCTGTGCTTCAGTTTTGTCATTGGTGAGATGGGTCGGAACTGAACCCATGCAGAATGCCCAGCACAGCGCCTGGTCACGGAGGCAGCTCGATTCACATTAGATACAACTCATAGCACTCGCTAGTGGGGCTACTGAGCCCTCGCCAGCCCCACGAGCTTATTTCCAGCTCCACACGCCATGTGCCTTGTTCCCCCCACAGGATGGCCGTGGAACTGGCCGATCCCTGCATCTGCCCTGCAAGGGCCAATGAACGGATGACGGGCCATCCCTGGCAGTCATAGGAGAAGGGAGTCAGCAGGACAGGCACCCACAGCCTAATCCAGTACGGGCATGGCCTGGGAGGGTCCAGATGGTGCGGCACGTGGCTGTCACACGGATGTGTTCTGAAGGGATAACTCCATGGGGGCGAGGGCATTTGTCTCATAAGAAAGGTCAGCCTTTTCAGAAGGAAGTGACATGCCCTGACATGTGTTTATAAGGGTCAGTCTGAAGCACTGGGGGACAAGGTCGGTGGAGAAGTAGACGTGGACGACAATCAAAGTACAGGAGAGGGACAGCGGGGCCCTGATCTGATCGAGGTGGCGTCCCGTGGAGGCTGACTGACAAGCAAGACCAAGAACAATACTATCGCTTCCAAGTGGCTGTCCTGGGTGGGCATCAGGCATTCCCAGGCTCAGGTCAAAATCCCAGGGGCATGCTGCATCCCCCTCTTTCTCTTCTGCCCCACATCCATCCATTAGCAAATCCTACCAGCCGTGACTTGAAAAATATCCAGATGCCACCCTACCGTCTCACCACCCCTCTGCTATGGGCCCAGCCCAGGATGCCATGACGTCTGGCCTCAACTACGGCAGTGCACTGGCCTCCCAGCTGGCCCCCCCCGGGGCTGCCTACCCTTCCCTACCTTCGATTTCAATGCAGCAAAAAGAGCCCTTTTGTCAAACCCAAGGTGAAGTCACTCCTCTGTTTAAATCATTCCCAAGACTTCCCCATCTCACTTGAAATCAAAATCAAATTCATTTAAAGGGAACCCCCCCACCTCCCTTTCCTTTCTAGCTTCAAGCCTATTCTCTCCTCCAACTCCCTCCAGACCAGCCACACTGGCCTCCTGCCTCAGGACCTTTGCAGCTGCTTTTCCCTCTGCCTCCGACACTCTTCCTCCAGTTCTCCTAACAGCTGCCTTCCTCTCAGCCTCCAGAACTTGGCCCAGATGTCACCTTCTTGTTGAGCCTTCCCTGACTCTGCGATGCAGATTCAAACCACAGTCTATCCCCATTTCTCACTTTCTTTTTCTCCATAACAGGGACCACTGTTTGTTAAGGTGCCCTTCCCTCACTCCAAGACGGCAGGGGATTGTATCTGTTTTGTCCATTTCATTGCTATTTCCCCAGCTCATCAATCAGGTCCTTTCACACAGGAAGTGCTAATTAAATCTTTGCTGAACGAATGAATGAACCTCCTTGAATCCTCACAGCACCTTTAAGGTAGGCGCTAGGGTCTCCAGGAGAGAGCAGAGAGCACAGGACTGTAAATGCTGCAGAGATAATGCCTCAGAACCTGTCAAGGTGCGGGACGGCAGGAGGGGAGGAGGCAGGAGACAGGAAAGGCTGCTGCGGGGTTCCGGTGTGGCTGGGAGGAGGCTGGGAGAGCCTCCAGACTGAGATTTTCAGCCCCTTCCGGACGGCCCTGCAAACAGTGTAGTTTGGACAGGTAATCAACCCCACAGCCTCCTGGGAAAGACGTGGGCTCCTCAGCGAAGGCTCCTGCAGAAACTCCTCATTCAGCTATCTCCACCACCCCATATGGAAGTTTCTAGTCCCGGCCCTCTCCTGAGGGGCATTTTTGGGAGCAGGAAATGTAAATAAGAAGTGGGCGGTAGGCTGGGGCCAGGGTGCTCTGGGCTGGGAATCAGGAGAACCCGTTCCAGTCCCATGACTAGTGCACTTCGCTGTGTTATCCAGGCAGGTCACTGCCCCTCTCTGAGCCCCAACAACGTAAACACAAGGAGTTACCAAGAGCCCACAAGGGAGGGTTCATTCATTCATATCTGACTAGAGCTTAAAGGTGTCAAGAGTTAAAACGTGTAATCAAGAAACCAAAAGTGCTTACCTCTCTGGGGTCTCCATATAAATCAAGAGTGAAAAATTTCTGTGAAGACAAAGGCAGAGGGTGTGGATGAGAAAGCTTCTAGGGACAAAAGCCGTGACAGGTGAGCCAAAGGTGTCAGGTTCTCCCTCCCGGTGCCGCCCTGGCTGGACCAAGAGGAAGTGGGCAGGACACTGGCTCCACTGAGCAGGGACACAGGGGTAGGTGTGGGACGAGGGAGCGGAGCACTGAAGAAAACATCTGTTGTTTGTGCCTGCCCTGCCCTCCATCCATTTCCCCTGCTTGTTCCCCCAGGCAACACTACCCCCGTATTCCTTTGGGGGACCTCCTTTCCCACTCTCACTCCATAAACCCAGGCATCTATATGTGACCTGGGTGCCCCATCTCCCTGACCATAGAGATTAGTTCAGGTATGGGCACAGGCCCAGGTTACTCCAATGGACTTTACCCCCCAAACTTTTGCTGGCATTATTGTGAAAGTTTCTAAACGGATAGGAATGTAAGTCTAGACGCTGTTGCTGTCTTTAATCTCCCCAAGGGACAAACTTGCCTGAGAGGAAAAAAAAAAAGCCGAAGAATAGGGCAGGTATATTCTTAATAATATCATATGTGCATCTGGATCCAGCCATGCCTGAAGCCATGTATTCCTGAACTGTGGTTTAGTTTTAAGTTAGTTTCATGAAGATTTTGTTACAACACATTTCTTTTTCCACACAAGGCACTTTGAGAGGAGTCTCCTCTTGTATCAGAAAGTCCTGACTTAAACAAGCTCACGGAAATTCACCCCACCCCATGCTCCTCTTTGCTGTATATTTGCTACACTGTAGCTAACAGGTCTCACCAGTATGTAGCAAGTGACCAGTAAGGTGCTCTTTATTAGGAGTTGTAACTTTACCAGTCAGGGGTGTGTGTGTGTGTGTGTGTGTGTGTGTGTGTGTGGCTGGCTGGATGGGTGAGTAGATGTATGGTTATTCTAGAATCACAGTCGAGGAAGAGTCTCAGAAAAACTAGAAAATTGGGCCACCACTGGGATATAATTGAGGTCGTTTCTAAATTAAGCAAGATAAATTGTGACAACCTTCCTTAAAATCTTTGTTCTTAATATCCCATCCTCAAAATTCAGAACAGTAGTTATCTCTGGGAATATGTAATGCTTAATTTCTTAAAAATACATTTGGAAACAAGAATGGGAAAATAGTAAGTTTTGACTGAGGTGAGAGATTTTTATACAATTTGTTCATTACGCCGTTTTTCAACTTTGCAAAGTTGAAATAAATGTTTGAGATATTTCATAATAAAAAAGAAAAAAAAAGAGGGACACCTGGGTGGCTCAGTCGGATGAGCATCTGACTGTAGTTTCAGCTCAGGTTATGATCCCAGGGTCGTGGGATCGAGCCCAAGTTGGGCTCTGCCCTGAGCGTGGAGCCTGCTGAAGATTCTCTCTCTCCCGCTGCCCCTCTCCCCAGCTTGCACACTCTCCCTCTGTCTAAAATTTAAAAAGAATAAAAGAATAAAAGAAAGCCCTATTCAGATCCAGAGCTGACACTGTCCCAGGCAGTTTTCTGGGACAAGGGAACTGCCGAAATAATGAAGCCTGAGGTGAAGATTACAGGGCGGGGTGCTGGTGCGGCCCGAGGAAGGATACGCCTACCATCTTCAGCGATATCTCCAAGAGCTCCTCTTCCGTCTTCTGGCGGAGGCAGTGAACAAGGACAGCTGAGGTGGTGGTTTTACACCCACCAAAGACAGCAATTTGCTGCAGAGATCACAAGCAACAGCAGAATTCAAGAGCCATGTCCCTTCCCTCCGTCAATAAAGAGCTGTTCTACCCCAACCATCATTTTTAAAGACAGCAGGGGGGAGCAGAACGTACTCTAGACCAGCAGGTGGGGGTTGGGTCCCGTCGGGCCAATTAGACAAGCCTTGTCCCCGTTACCCTGTCTCTGTTAAAATGGGCATAAGGATCCCCAAGCTGAGCGTCTAAAGGGAGGGAGCACAGAGTGGGGCGTCAGAGCATGGGATCCAGAACCACACTGCCTAGTTTCGTTTCAGGAAGCAGTTTGTGATAACCTCACCCTACACCCTTCTTTTGGATTACGTTATGACATCAGATACCTCTGCTGCAATAGCTCTTATCAGCTGAGATTTTATAATCTGTGTGATTATGTAATCATTAATCTGTCTCCTCCATTACAATGCAAAATTCAGGAGGCAGTTAGATGTCTGGCTACACCAAAATTATGTGATGAACGAATGAATGAATGAATGAATGAATGAATTCTCCAGGAACCCACCCCAGCCATGAGGCATTTAAGGAGGAGCCACTCCAGGCCCACCTGCCGCTAGTAGGTTCACCAGAACTGAGACCCTGAGAGAGACCAGATGTGGGGACTGCCCACTGTGTGGCCTGGCACCCCACCTTGGCACATTTTGGGAAGAGCGCTCAGAGGACAGCACACCGTGCTGGCAGTCCAGAGTCAGCGCTCGAATCCCTGCTCTGGCCTGATCACTTGTTGACCTTGGCAAGCTGCTTCCACTGTCCGCCCCAGTTTGCTCAGTGTTAAAACTGGGAGGCTGGCTGCAGTGTCTCCTTGCCCTTCTACTTCTGTGACTCTGGACCCCATGGCAGGAAAGTCCCCTGAAGACTCCAAGAGAGCAGAGCAAAGGGTGTCAGGCAATCCTGCATGACCCACCTGAGCTACATCCTTCATGTCTTTCTTGACCAGGACATTCGTGAGGCCCACGCCACTCTCGGAGATGGCCCGGTGGAAGAGGTTCTTGGCCAGGGGAGATAACACCTGGCAGGAGGGGGGACAGAAAGAGACTGTGCTCATGCGGAGGGGTCTTCAAGGGCTAGCCCATCCACAGCTCTACCCTGGCCAGTCCCCTGAAGACCCTGGCGCTCAGTAGACAGATCCTCGCCTAGCGTGGCCTGGTCTCAGGCTTCTCCAAGCACCTTAGCTGGAGAGAGCCAGCAGCACAGAGTGGGGGAAGAAGAGGGAGGGTGCAGCATGCGCTGATTATAACAACCGGAAGTATCTAAAGACGGTGTGGCAGCGCCTGGCCACACTTGAAAGACGCAGTTCTGATTCCCCCTTTCCATTACTCAGGATTTATCCTAACAAAAGCGATTCCAGTGTCATGAAATTGAGTGAATAAACCATTTTCCGTTCTTGCCGTGGAATACTGTGCAAAACTAGACCACTGAATACCACGGAATCTACAACAAAATGATATTAATGGAAGAGTACTTAATGTTCAGGGAAATGTTTCTGTTATAGGCTATGCTAAGGAAGGCTTTTGTTGAAAAAATCTTTTGTGGATAGATGATAAATAGATCAATCACAGAGATAGATGAATGATAGATAGATAGATAGATAGATAGAGTGAGTGAGCGAATCATGGGGGGAAGAACTAGAAAAGAAATTGTCAAAATGTCCATGGTGGGCTTCCCTGGGTAATGGGGTTATGGGTGAATTTTTCCTTCTTTGGGTTTATTTGTACTTTTCCTGTTTCTCCACTTACTACACTATAAAAACATTTCCTTCTGAGAATTCCACAAGGAAACCAATACGTATGTTAAAAATGCAGAAATGGTGCTGATCCTCTGCTCAACAGTGAGGGGGCTGGAGGCTGTTTAGTGGCTCCCAGCACTTCTCATCTGGTTTCCATCCCTGCTTCTCTCAGTGGCTCCCCAGCCCCATTCCCCACACCAGGCCCCCAGGGGCCCAGGGGCCCACACGGCTGCCCCATCCCTTCCCATCCCCACTCCCACCACCCTTTTCCTGGTCACATGCTCCCCCCAGCCCGGTTCCACCTCTGCCCTGCTCTTGAGTGCTCACATCCCCTGACATGCAGACCTGGCTTCAGTCCGAACAATGACACTCTGTCCAACTCTCATTCATAATCTATGCTCACCCCTGCTTGCCAGGAGATGTGAAGTGAGTCCTAATGTTAAGATGAGTAGGAGGGAGAGAGAGAGCTGGAGCTCAGCCACGTTAGAAGAGGAGGAACATCACTGCTGTGGCTGGGGCTGGAGACTCTCAAGGCCCCAGGACACCAGTCTGGGCTCTGAGCCTCCTGGGGGCCAAGGAGAGTTCGGCCGTTAGCTCTCTACCGTCCGATGCCGTGCAGAGCAGGGGCAGCCCTGGATCCAGGTCTTGGAAGGGAAGGTGCTAATAGGATAAAAGGCTCCAAGGAGTCGCATCAGCAGCTACATGAAGGCCAGGAACACTTACAAGAATAGAGACGCTTACACCTCCTGCTGACTCTCCAAAGATGGTGACAGAACCTGGGTTCCCTCCAAAGTTGGCAATGTTCTCCTGGACCCAGCGAAGTGCGGCCACCTGGTCCAAGAAACCCCAGTTCCCCCGGCTGTGTTCGTCCCCTGTGCTGTAAGAACGGGGTAGGGGTGGGGGCACAGACTTCATGGCAGGGCTCTCTCAGGACCGCGGACGAGGCTGGGGGCTCCAGGTGAGCCTCCCAGTAAAAGGGCTGTGGGCCTCCACAGCCCTGACACAGGGTCCTCTCCTGTCTTTATCCTGTGGCCTTGTTCTGTTGCAGGGCTCCAGAGTCATGCAGCTGGCATCTATCTACTGAGTGTCCACTTTATGCAAAACGCTGTTCTAAGAGCTAGGAGCACATCTGAGAATAAGGCAGGCGAAATCTCTGACTATACAGAGCTCACACTACAGATCACACACAAACAGATAAATACAGAATATGATGTCAGGCAGTAAAAGTATTTTTGGGGAAAACAAAACAGGGGGAGGGAAAAGGTGGGGGTGGAGCAGCTGGGTCCTATCTCAGATCACATGACCAAGAAAGGCCTCTTTGCGGTGGTAGCATTTGAGTAGAGACCTGAATGGATGAGCACAGGAGCCTTGCACATATCCAGAGGATGGAGTTCCAGGCTGAAAAAACAGCTAGTGCAAAGGCCCTGGGGTCCAGTGGACAAAAGTATGAGCGTCGGATATGCAGCTAAAGAGCTCTGTGGCCTTTGGTAAGGCCTCTGATGTCATCATTAGTAATGTGGGGATCCATTTCAGGGCAACAATGAGATTTCATTTATGTCTTCAAAGATCACTCTGGCTACTGTGTGGATCAGACCTAGCATCCAAGTGGCAGGGTTATAAACGTAGCTGGTTATTACGATCATCTAGGAGAGAGACACAGAGGACTTTGATTAGGGGGCATAAGGGTGGAGGTGAGAACTGGTTGGACTCTGAATATATTTTGAAGGTGGAACCAAGAGGATTTGCTGACCCCGACTGGATGTGGGGAGTGAGAAAAAGAAAGTAAAGTCTTCTATCAGGAGCAGGTGGAAGGCGGGGCTGCCAGGAACCGATAGGAGGCACTGTGGGGAGAGTAGAAAAGTGTGGGGGAAGAAGCAGTGGGGGTCAAGGGTTAAGTTTGTCCCCGTACAGCGTGGGACCCTTCAGCCGTCCAGTAGAGGCGGTGGCAGGTGCAAGGTGCTCGTTAATGCATTAAACATCTGGATTTCCAAGGAGAGGCAGGAGCTGAATTAGGGAGCTTTGAACGTGGCTTCTGAGGGCACCCAGGGAGCCAGTGGAGATGGAGAGAGATACACACAGAGGTCAGAGGATCACGTGTGAAGAGTCACGAGTGGATGTTGCCAAGTCTGGCCCAAAGTCTGGTGACACAGTGGTGTGTTTGGAGAGGAATTTTGACCAGGGTGGGGTGGGCAGAGGACGGACCGGGAGGTGCAACAAAAGCAGTAAGGGCCAATGTAGCAGTTTGACTGTAATGGAGAGCAGAGGGACGGGCCATGGATACATCCCGGGACAGGACTCACCTGGGGTAGCCCTCCTCCAGCCCTGGGGGTCTTTCCTGGGAGAAGCCCACCCCTCCCCCAGCCCACCCATCAGCCATCTCAGGATCAGAGGTGCTGTGGCTGGGAAATTCAGAAAAGGCTCACAGTAACTGTGTCTTGCAAGAAAACTGGTTCCTGCCCTGTGGAGGAGACTCAATGTGGAAGACACTTTGCCTTCTTCACTCAGGCATGTGCTGAATTCCAAAAAAGGAAAC
The DNA here is from genome assembly GCA_028646485.1 of Cryptoprocta ferox. Taxonomy (NCBI): domain Eukaryota; kingdom Metazoa; phylum Chordata; class Mammalia; order Carnivora; family Eupleridae; genus Cryptoprocta; species Cryptoprocta ferox. The sequence goes on from CM053563.1 coordinate 29,385,394, forward strand.
AGGATGAGAGGGCCTGACATTCCTCCCAGGGGGGTTGTCCCCTGGCGTCAGATGCACCGACAACCTTCAGCTCCAGACACCCACACACTCAGGATGCACTGAGTTCCTGCCCCATCTAGGTTCCTTCCTTCCTTTCCCATGAGGTCAGGTGTGTAAGTGCTCCGCTCTATGCTGTCTCGACAGATGTGTGCGGTGTGCTGGGACAGCACAAGTGAAAAAGAGAGGAGTATTTCAGAGGGTGTAACATTTGGATTGGGGCCTTGCAGAATGAATAGAAGTTCATTAGGTAGAGGCGGCTGGGCAGCTCAGTCGATTGAGCGTCCGACTTCGGGTCAGGTCACAATCTCACGGTTCGTGAGCTCGAGCCCCACATTGGGCTCTGCTGTCAGCACAGAGCCCGCTTTAGATCTTCTATGCCCCTTTTTCTGCCCCTCCCCCCTCTCAAAAATAAATAAACATAAAAAAAAGAAGGAAGAAGTTCATCAGGTGGAGCAGGCATTCCAGGTAGAGAGAATATACCAGAAGCAAGTGGACCAGGGTGGCTGGGGAAGGAGAGGACTCGGATGCTTCACTAGGAAACCTGGCAAAGGTCCCCTTGAGGGCTGACACGGCCAGAGCTGCATCCTTGCATCCTTGCTTTGGGGGCCAGTGTGCAGTAAAGACTGTCCAGTATCTTACCTGAAGAATCCCCAGATGCCCAGGCGGTACTGAATGGTCACCACCACCACGTTTTCATGGGCAGAGAGGACCAGCCCACTATAGGTTGATGCCCCGCCCAGTATCAGACCCCCTCCATGGATCCACACCATCACCTGGACAGGAAGGAAGCAACCATACTGGTTAGAGGAAGCACAGCTGGAAAGGACCTCAGGAGGGTGTCTAGCTTGGTGGCCCACCTCTTGGCCGTGACCCAGGGAGGCCAATCCCCGAAGTCCATCAGTCCCCAGCAAAGTGGGAGCAGGCAGGTGCTCTTTTCCTCTGTGCTCCCAACTGGGGCTCGGGCCACCACCCCACTCTGTACACCCCACTCCACGTCACCAGGCTCTTCACGCTGAGAACTTCGTCATGGGAACAGCCAAGGCTGCGAGTGCCATGTTCTCCCCAGCATCCAACACCCCCGTCCTCCTCATGCCCGGGCGGCTTCCGCAGCCTGGCATGCCCTGCCTGCTGCAGCCCTGTATTTCTTTCTGCCTCCTTTTAGTTACCTCGTGTGCGGTGAATTCAACAGCTCTGGCACCTGAATGACTGTCTCGAGAAGTACACATGCCTCCAGGGGGATTTCTTTCAAATACACCTTCCTTCTGCCTCCTCTGCATCCCCAAATCCCACCCATATTCCACAGCCCAGTCTAAAAGCCGCCTCCTCCAGTAAGTCTTCGTTCATCTTTCTAATGTGATCTGAGAACCTACTATATGCCAGGGACTGTGATAAGACTTGAGAATGAGGGTGGACAGGCAATTCATAATGCTTGCCTCTGGCATGTAAGCGCTCACACAGCCAGGAAGTAGAGTGCTTAAAAAATAATACTTTAATAATCTTATTAATAAAAAAATAATTTGTGGGGGGCGCCTGGGTGGCTCAATCAGTTAAGCATCCAACTTTGGCTCAGGTCATGCTCTCGCGGTTGGTGAGATGGATCCTTGCATCAGGATCTGTGCTGGCAGCAAGAAGCCTGCTTGGGATTCTCTCTTTCTTAAAATAAATAATAAACTTAAAAAATTTTTAATGTTTTTTTTTTCAGAGACAGACAGAACATGAGGAGGGGACGTCAGAGAGAGAAGGAGACACAGAATCCGAAGCAGGATCCAGGCTCTGAGCTGTCCGCATGGAGCCCAACGCAGGGCTCGAACTCACCAACTGTGAGAAGTTCATCAGGTAGGGGTGACTGGGTGGCTCAGTCGACCCAGAGCCAAAGAGTCGAAGTCAGATGCTTAACTGACCAAGCCTCCCAGGTGCCCCAATAAAAAATAAACTTAAAAAAAAAAAAAGAATTTGTAACAGAGACTGTGCCAGGTACTGTTCCATGAGGTAGGGTCTAATGTTGTCCCATTAACAGACAAGAAAACTGAGGCATTTAACCTGCCTGAGGTCACAGCTAATAAGCAGCAGAATTTGGACTTGACCCACCCAGTCTGGCTCTGGAGTCCACCTGGTGCAGTGGGCCGGCCCTTAGGGCAGGAGTAAGGGCTTCCCTTCAACTCTAACTCCTGCTTCGGGAGTCTTGGCCTCGTGCGCTCGCCAGCCACTGCAACAAAGCTGGACATGCGTCATCGAATATGTGATCAATGGTGTTCTAAGGAAACAGAGCGATGTCTCTGCTAGTAAGAGTCAGAACCAAGGCTTAAGGCCAGACCCTGCCGTCCTGCGTCCATGAGCAGGGGTTCCCCGCCCTGTTCCTTCTATACCTCCGATCCCTGCCGACCTCCGGGCAGAGGGACTGAGTTTGCAGTTATCTGCATGAAGGCTGAGGCAAGGGCTGGTCAGTAGTGATTTGCTGAAGAAGCTAGTCAATGTGTGAGCATCACAGATGATGAGATCCTCCCAAGTGGCTGTCTGGTGACGGTTTTTTGTCCCTCCCTTGTCCTAACCCCCAATCGTAGCCATGCATGTGAGGGCCCTGAGCACGTAACAGAGCAATGGATGAAGGAGTGAAATGTCCCATCTCGTTGAGCCGAGCATATCCAGTGCTAGCTTCTGCTCACAAGTCCACAGGCGCCCTCCCCACCTTGCTCCTGGGCATCATGTCAGGTGTGCTGCTGGGAGATGGCAGGGTGCGAACATCCCCACACCTCTCCACCCCAGGGATTACCTCCTTTGCCAGGAGACCTTCCTCCAAGCCCCAGCCTGAGTCTGCGAGTTGCCCCACCTCTGGGCATTCTTTATTCTGGAAATGCTGACTCATTGGGTCATCAGTCCATGCCAAAGACAATTAAGGAAGGAGATTAACTACAATAAAATCCCAGATACTTGACCGGAGGCAAAAGAACAAGCTTCTTGGATTGCCCCAGGCTCTGCCCCTTACGTCTCTCAGGCAACCCTGAAGTTGATAGAGAAGAGTCCTAAGTGCCCAGGAAAGGTCACCCACAGGCTCACTTTGTCAGTCTGTGCCAAGGAGCACTGGTTTGAAATTCAGAAGGCCTATGCTCTCGTCCTGCTGATCCCACAGCATGATCTCACCTCTCCCTTTCTGGGCCTCAGTTTCTCTACCTGTAAAGGAAGGATTGGGCTGTTGGCTTAACTCAGAGAGTAATCATTCTTGTCCTTCTATCAGCAAGAAACAATTTGGCAAAATCACAACGTGCATGATGGAGGCACAGCAAACTCCCCCAAAGGCCCTATGTCTGTCACTAGGGGAAACCGAGGTATAGAGATTGTGGGGGTAAGGGAAGCAGGGGGCAGCCACACCAGAAGACCCACAGTGCTGGAAGCTTCTGCTTACCGGCAGCCTGCTTTTCTTCCTCAAGTCAGCAGGAGTGTAAATATTTAGGTACAGGCAGTCTTCAGAAAACTTGAGAGGAATGTTTTCCTTTGTGTTGGTAAAGAGCTCTGAGAGCACATGCCCTGCCACCGCGTCCTGGGAGCACCTGGGGAGGGGACAAGAAAGAGGAACTTCAGAGCTCTTCAGAGCAAGGTGTCTTCTGCGGTCAGGACAGGCCTTGGGCTGGCAGGTGTAGGCTGGTAAGTAAGGTTGTTCTTACCAGGCTGGAGACACTGGAATGGTTCAGAGACTCTCTTGGGGGAGGTGGGAGACCCTGAGGCTCACTGAGGTCTCCCAGAACTATGTATGGTAAGAAGGCCTGGCACCTCTCCCCTTCCTGGAGGCTTTGAGATGCCCTGGGTCTAGGAGAGGAAGCTGCCAGTATGCTGACCCCTGGGGAGAGGACCACTTCCTGCGTGCCGCAGAGACATCCCAGCTCTCTGTGTTCCGGTAATGTGTCCTCCACCAGGTAAGCGTGTTCTAATTCATGGTAGACTTCCACGATCCCTGAGAAGGCACTCAAATGGCAGACATTTAAGGCCTGCAACAGGTCAGGGATGAAATATTTGTGGGGCCATAGCAGGAGAACTGTGTTTTAGTCCCACTTCCCTCTCTAATTTTCTGGGAGACCTGGGGTGAATCCCTTGTCTGCTTTGGCTTGAATCTGCCAGGTCTCTGTGAGGGAAGTGATTTCTATAAGCGTCTTGCAGGGGGCGCCTGGGTGGCTCAGCCCATTAAGTGTCCAACTCTTGATTTCAGCTTAGGTCATGATCTCGTTGTTCTCGAGATCGAGCCCCACATGGGGCTTTGCAGCAGCAGCACGGAGTCTGCTTGGGAGTCTCTCTCTCCCTTTCTCTCTGCCCCTCCTCTGCTTGTGCTCTCTCTCTCAAAATGAATAAAATAAACATAAAAAAAAAAGAAGGGGGCACCTGGGTGGCTCAGTCGGTTAAGCATCTGACTTCAGCTCAGGTCATGATCTCGTGGTTCATGAGTTCAAGCCCCGCATCAGGCTCTGTGCTGACAGCTCAGAGCCTGGAGCCTGCTTTGGATTCTGTGTCTCCCTCTCTCTCTCTGCCCCTCCCGTGCTCATGCTCTGTCTCTCTCTCCTTCAAAAATAAATAAACATTTAAAAAATAAATTAAAAAAAGAAGGGTCTTGCAGCCCTGACGTGCTAAGAATCTATTCAACCCAGGCAAGCACTATTGGTTTCCATAATAACAGATCTTAAAGATCCAACATAGATTAAAACTGGTAATAGTTATGGCCCTCCCAGCATGCCAGGTGCTATGTTAAGTACTCCTTAGGTACTAACTCACTTAATCCTCCCATCAGGAGCCCATAACACAGATTCCATTATTATCCCCATAGCACAGAGAGGTTAGAGAACTACCCAAGGTCACATAGCCAGAAAGATCTATATGTGCAGTGCATTATATTTCTTTTTTTTTTTTTAATTTTTTAATGTTTATTTCTTTTTGAGAGAGAGAGAGTCAGAGCATGTGGGGGAGAAGGGCAGAGAGAGAGAGAGACACAGAACCCAAGGCAGGCTCCAGGCTCTGAGCTGTCAGCACAGAGCCCGATGCGGGGCTCAAACTCACAAGCTGTGATCATGACCTGAACTGAAGTCGGATGCTTAATCGCCTGAGCCACACAGGCGCCCCTTAGTGCATTAAATTTCTAAGGACATTATAAGCAACATTTCCGGATCTCAAGGCACCAGAAGGCAGGTATCACTGCCCCTGGTAAGCAGATGAGGTACACGAGGCACTAGAACACGTGGATGACACAGCTGTCAGGTGCAAGCTGTTAAGTGGCAGAGCCCCCAGCGATGACTCGCTCATTTCCATCCTAAGGGAACTCTCTCCTGATCACCGAACCAGGAGCTCAATAGTCATAAAAGAAGAAAATCAAATGTCAAAAGAGAGAAAAAGAGTTCAACGTGACTAGTATTCAAATTAATGAGGAATAAAGAGCAAAAATAATAATAATGATAATAGTAAGGATTATTATTTTGCCTGTCAACAGCCCCAAAGCATTGTTTAATAGCCCCATGCATTGCCAAAGGTCTGGTGAATGGAGGTGTTCCTAATTAGCAGGAGGAGTGCAGTAGGATCGTTTCTGGAGAAGAATTTAACAGAAGGCACATGCTCTTTTACTCAGAAATGTCATTTCTTCGAACTTATGCAAAAATACTCATTAGTGTGCATAAAGATTTAGTCGCAGGGGGTTCATCCAAGTGTTATCTATACTATCAAAAACACCTTAATGACCCCAAATGAGAGCCTGGGTAAATAAATTATGATTCAATACTCAGTGTCACGCAGCTGCTCCATGTCAGGCTATGATATCTGATGACAGAGAATACTGTTCATGATATATTTATAAATGAGCAAAGCAGGCATCTAAACCGTCTTTATCATGTGAGGTGATATTGTGCTTTATCATAAGAAATGTGTATCTGGCTTCCATCTTATTTCTGGAACAGACTCCCTAAAACCCTTGGCATTTCCTCTGTGAAGAAAGCCATAAGGATATTTTTTGTTGTGTTAATAAGGTGACTTTTGATCACACTTCAGATGGGGGCTGGTTGCCAAGAAAACCAACCACCTATTAAAGGCCTGGAAATTTCAGTCCTGCCCCCTGGCTTCTGGGGAGGTGGGAGGGGCTGGAGGTGGAATCCTGGCCAATGGCCACTGGTTTCATCAGTCATGCCTACATAACAAAGCCTTCCCAAAAAACCACAGGACAGGGTTCAGAGGTTTCCCAAGTTGGTGACCCAGAATGCTTTCAAGGCCACTGTGCTGGAAACCAGAAAGACAGAATCTCCTTTATTTGGGACCTCACTCCACAGATCTCTTTGTTTGGCTGTTGATTTATACCCCTTAATAATTCTGTAATAAACTGGTAATCCAGTGGATAAACCAGTTTCCCGAGTTCTGTGACCATTCTAGCAAACTGATAGAAGGGGGTCATGGGAACCTGTGATTTATAGCCAAGGTCACCAGCACAAGTGACCACTCGGATTACTGGTGACTGGCATCAGAAGCAGACAGCAGCCTCGTGGGGCTGAGTCTTCAACCAGGCAGAACAGTATAAAAATCAGTTGAATTGTAGGACACACAGCTGGTGTCAGAGAACTGTTTCTTGATGTGGGGGAAAAGAAGCCCACGCATTGGAATTGAGTGCAGAATCTTAGGGGTTCTGTGTTTAAGGGAGAAAATATGCAACAGATGAAAGGCCAGAAAAGCAGAATCTAGAATGTGTACAGCAGTTCTCTCTAGGTGGAGGAATTGTATGTGATTTTCATTTTCTTACCTTTACTTACCTGTACTTCCTCCCTTTTCTGTGGTAAGTATGTATTACTGTGGGGAATAAGCTTAGGAATTCCCTGGGCTTGCACCGATGGGTTAACAAGGCATAAAGAATTAGAAAGCCAGAGGAGGCTCACACCCAAATTTGGGTAAACAATATTAGGTAAATAGGTATGGAGAGGGTGAAGCAAAGGCCCCAGTATAGAATAAAAATATATGAGGTAAACAAGATTAGGTATTCAGGGCAAAAACGCCCCCCAATTTAGTACTATAGCAGAAAGCTGCTTTCACAGGAAGGAAGAACCAAATTAGGTTAACAGGTAAAAGAGCTATAGACCGCTGCAATGTGAAGTTGCCCAGAGCAGAGCCAATTAGCAAAAGAAAGGTGCCTTGTTGAGCATGCTCTTATCTGTCATATCCCCAAGGCTAGTTAAGATAAACCAACAAGGCTCCTAGTGTCTGCGTTAACAACCATCTGCCCGGTGCCAGGATTTATTTTATATTTACCTAAAATCTTAACACCGTATATCTTCAAAATCTCCTTTCCCTCATGCCCACGAGTTAATGTTCACAGTTTCATTGTTTATTTGTGCATGCCCATCACGTTTGTAAGCCTTCTGATCTTAGTAAGTATGGAATAAGGACCCTTATTCAGGGCTCTTGTCTTCTCCCGGACATTAGCCATCTCTTGCATTTTAATCCTGAGTCCCACTTGCTTGCTAGACTAGAAAGAATTCTAGACCCAGAGTGTACGACATATTACATTTGCAATCAGGAAATAAAAATGGCATACATATTTTTAAACTTTTTAATGCTTATTTATCGACAGAGAGAGAGAGAGAGAGAGAGACAGTGTGAGCAGGGGAAGGGCAGATAGAGATGGAGACACAGAATCTGAAGCAGACTCCAGGCTCTGAGTTGTCAGCACCAAGCCCAGCGCGGAACTCAAACTCATGAACTGCGAGATCATGACCTGAGCCAAAGTTGGATGCTTAACTGACTGAGCCAAGCCTCCCCGGCATATATTATAAAAAAAAAAAAAAAAAAAAAAAAATGGAAGGATGGGAGGGGGAAGAAGAGAAGAAGAGAAGAAGGGAAGGCAGCAAGAGGGAAGGACCCTGAAAATTTCCAGAATGCCCTGCTGAGATGAATAAGGTTGGAATGGAGGGGAGCTGCAAGGCGTCTTTGCCTAAAGCTTGGCCAGGGTGATTGGGACACATCAACCACTGCTCTGCTCCTGACTAGGCATTTAGACACACCTGGGAGTTGAGAACTTTCCCAGCCAATTCCCCAAAGCACTCCCCACCCACACACCTCCTTCATCCACCCTGCTCCCCAATTTTGGCAAAGTTCGAGACAGGAGAATAAACAGAATCATTACGTCTTATCTCCCTCACTGGCTCAACTTCTCACTCTTTGCCAAGACATTTATCATATTCTAACATATTACATAATTTATTAAATTGCATACTTTTTGTTTGTTATCTATCTCTCCCCACTAGAATGCAAGCTCCGTGAACACAGGGACAATTTTCTGTTCATTCATGGATCCTAGGATCCTATAACATGCTCAATTCACGTTTGTT
>CM053563.1:29394268-29494043 GCA_028646485.1 Cryptoprocta ferox
TATATATATATATATAAAAAGATTGTAAACCTAGTCCCTGCATGCTAGGGCTATGCTATAAAGGTTTCCTTCACCCTTTTAAGAGTAAAAAAGGAAAAAGGGTGAATCAGAAAGACATAAAAATCATGGCCCCAGAAAGTTAAGATTGAATTATATTCTTCTGGAAAGGATCCAGCAAACTCAAACTATTGTAGATTGTATTAATAGACATCTGGGTGATACAGTGACCTTGAATGAGAGAAGGGTTTTGTGTGGTTTCTTACTCTAAGCACTGTTAGAGGTTATATATATTAATGCCCAAACCACCCATGACTTCTTCTGATTGTAGAGGGCGTCAAGAGGTGAACGGGATTTGTAGTCTCAGAGAAGAGAGCACATTATCACTGGTGCAAGGTGGATTTGCAGGCCTCTTGAGGAGGTCATTTAGGTCCGATGGGTGAATGGAGGACAAAAGATATGAATGGCGAGCTAAGGAGAGCTGGCTTTCACTTTGGAAACAGGAAGCCATCAAAAGTCTTTAATCCTGGGAGTGCCAAGAGGAAAAGGGTGTTTCTGAAAGTAGAATCTGGCAGAAGCAGGCAAGCCACTGGAGAGGTCAAGAGGGTTCCTTGTTAATGTTCATTGGAAGAGTGGGAGGTGAGTTCTCCTCTCCAAAGAATGCTAAGTTCTCTGCCTGCATGAGAAAGCTTGCCTTTTGGGCTCCCACAGGCCTCAGCAAGAATGATGACATAAGCTTCTTCAAAATGCCAGACTGCATAATGGTTTGCTCAAATCTCAGGATCTACCAAGGCTGGCCCTCAGCTCTCACTTTAGAAGGTCCAGGGGGCCATGAAATCTTTAGAATGCCTAGTGGGCTGGTTGGCAGCTGGGGCTGGGGAAATGTAACCCCATCCCCAAATCATGATCTGCTCTGTGCCTACCTGTCTTTGTATGGAAGCAGGTCCGGAGTACATTGGGGGTGAGCATAAGGATGCTGTGGAGGGAAGGATGAGTCAGTCAACCTCCTTCATCATAACACCTATGTTATGGGCCTTTCAAGCTACACACCTACAAAATGTCATTTCAACATACCAATGAACACAAACATCAAAACATGAAAATTGGGCGCCAGGGTGGCTCAGTCGGTTGAGCGTCCAAGTCTTGGTTTCAGCTCAGGTCATGATCTCACGGTTTCATGAGTTCAAGCCCCGTGTCAGGCTCGAGCCTGCTTGAGATTCTCTCTCTCCTTCTCTCTCTGCCCCTCCCCCACTTGCACTGTCTCTCTCTCCAGAGAAATAAATAAATAAACTTTAAAAAAAAAGACATGCAAATTAAAAGCAGACACTCAAATTGCCGCTTTCAAACTGGCAAGGATTTCTACCACTACTATGTTAGTGGTTGTGCCAAATATTGACAAGAGTGTGGAAAAACAGGAACCATTGTTATGAGTGACAAACTAGTACAAGCTTTATTTGGGGCAATTTGGCAAAATCCATCTAAACACTTCAAAGGGGCACCTCCACGTCCTTGTTATTCTCTTACCAGGAATAGTTCTCAATGAACCCAAAGATGAATGCATCAGATGGTTCACCTCCATGGTACTAACAGTAGTAAAACCTCTGAAATAACTTGAATGACCAACTATAGTGAATGGTTAAATAATTTATCAAGTATTCCTACTATGGAATGCTATGTGGCTGTCAAAAAGGTAAAAACATACCTATTTTCAATTGTTCATTAAAAAAAAGTATGTTGCCAGGGCGCCTGGGTGGCTCAGTTGGTTAAGTGTCCGACTTTAGTTCAGGTCATGATCTCATGGTTTGTGGGTTTGAGCCCTGCGTTGGGCTCTGTGCTGACAGTGTGGAGCCTGGAGCCTGGAGCCTGCTTCGGATTCTGGGTCTCCCTCTCTCTGCCCCTCCCCCACTCATGCTCGCTCTCTCTCTCTCTCTCTCTCTCTCCCTCTCTCAAAAATAAATAAAAGCATTCAAAAATTTAAAAAAAATTGCCACTTCCTATTAAAGAAGGATCAGTACCTGTATTTATTTACACTCCCTCCCCACACTCTACTAAAAGGTCAAAAAATAAAGTCCACAAGCATGAGTACAAACAGAACAGAAGACGGGATGACAATGACATCAGCATTTTAGAAGTGGGAAGGTGGACAGAGGAGTGATGACTGCTTTCAGAGCAGAGAAAGGGGAAATCGATGCATGAGGAGGGATCACCCTCCCAACTGGACAAACACATTCAAAATGTAGCAGTAAGTAAACCCTCTGGGTTCAGAGCTACTGGGTATCTGTGAGAGCGGGAGTGCAGATACCCCCCCCTCCCACTTATGCAGATGGAGCTGCAGCTGTTCCCTCTGAGATCCACGCCCAGACCAACGTTCCCACATGGGCTCTGCCTCTGCTAGTCCCAGAATGGATGGAGTCTGGGGAATCCAATCCCTTGATTACAAGAGAACATCAGAAGAGCCTTGGCAACATCAACATAGTGTGGTTTCTGTCCAGAGATCTGAGTGCCAAAAGAGAGACGTTCCCTGAGGTTCAAGGTAATGGCTGCAGTAACAATGACCCTGGTGAAGCCAATGCCTGGTAGTTACTAACTAGTGGCCACGGAGGTGGACAAAGTTGTCCTTGCCTTTATATTACTAACTGACCATCAGTGGTCCACTTTTCCCACTGAGTAACTTATTTTCAGGAATGCAATTCTGTACATCAATTGTTGCATTATAACAAAGCTCAGAGAGGAAATATAGTAACAAATAAGAATAAAAGTGAAAGAACCCTTTAGAAAATGCCAAGTATTGACAATATGGAGCAGCTGGAAATTTCTTACTCTGCTGGTATCGGAGCAAGTTTGGCACCCACTTTGGCAAACTTTTTGGAGTGTCTACTGAAGCTGACATGTGCATGAGCAAAGCCATTCTTAGGTAAATATCTAAGGGAAGGGCATGGGTGTAGTCACTGAAAGACGTGTCCTAAAATATTCATGGGAACTCTTTTCATAATAACCTGAAACTAGGAATTATCCAAATGCCTAACACTAGCAGAATGGATAAATTATGGCATATTCACACAAATACCGACTACAGCAGTGATACAAAACTACAACCACATGCTGTGTGGATAAATGTCATTCATGATATGAGAACACACCCCTCCCACTTCTGCCTCTCTGTGACCTGTAGCCAGGGCCACAGGGCTGAGAGTTGGGCCTTGGGGTTGGGCAGAAAGGTCTGGAATCCAAAGGGCCTTTGAGGGAAGAGGAGCAGGAACAGGGAGCCACCAGGGAAGGGACCCCTCTCTGCCCATCCAAGGCAGGCTCCTGGGATCTTGATGGGAAAGTAAAGTTAGGAAAGAAAAAAACCCTGCTGGCCCCAATCTCTGCTCTGCCTGTGAGTGTAGTCATTGAAATTAGACTTTTCAGGCAATGGGCTGGAATCTTCCCCTTGCCAAGTGTTACAGAGAAAGGGGACAATGATAAATGGTGTTGGTTTATAACTTAACTGTTTTGTTTTGTTTTCTTTTTCTTCCGAGTTCTGCAGTATCACCTCCCTAGCACCCCAGGAGCCTCAGAGAGGAGGAAAGCTTTTTTTCCCCTTTGATAATGCTGCCCTCTGCTGCACATTAGGAAATTCACAGGCAAAGATTTGGTTTGTCTCCAGAGTTTAGTTTGATTTGATTTGATTTAGTGATTCAGGTCCAAGATTATTTAAAGAATATATATTTTCTGTTAAAAACAGTAAGTTGTTTAATTTAAAATAAGGAAGTAATTAAATGTTTTCTGTTTTTACACTGATGGAAAAGCAGAGGTGACTGCAAAACACATGGATCTGTACTGCTGCGGAGTAGGAAGTGAAGTGACCCTCCAGGAAGTGACTTTGTAGAATATAAGAAAAGCAGTTGAAAAAGGGCAGGGCCTTTGCCCAGGGCCATCTGCTGCAAACCCAGATGCCAGGAGTAATTTTAAAGAGTAAAAGTACTCGGGGTGCCTGGGTGGCTCGGTCAGTAAAGCGTCCGACCCTGATTTAGGCCCAGGACATGATCTCACGGTTCATGGGTTCGAGCCCCGCGTGGGGTTCTGAGCTGACAGCATGGAGCCTGCTTCAAATTCTGTCTCCCTCTCTCTGTGCACCTCCCGTGCTTGCTCTCTGTCTCTCTCTCAAAATAAATTTAAAAAAAAAGTAAAAACACTCATTCCCAAAGTTGCTCATCAAACTATATCCATAAATGTCCAGGAGCAGATGAATAGCTAGAGATTGTGATGTACCCACGTCAGGCAGATGTGAAAGCTGAGTTGTTGAAGATCCTCTAGCAACTTGGAATTTATCTACCACCCTGTGAAAACTCAGCAGCTCTCAATCATGGGTGTACATCAAATGCCCCCCAAAATAAAAATACAGGTTTCCAGGTCCCATCCAAGAAGTTTCTGGTTTGGTTGGACTGGGGAGTGGGTTGGGCATTGGAATTTTGGGAAAGCCCTCTGGGTGATCCTTCTACTTACCCCTCTGATAGGAGATTCTGAATTAAATGAAAAAATCAGGATGCCAAGTGACATTTATATTTCAACTTTAACTCAATACAACTTCGGATCACGTGTGGACAAGAATAAGGAGGAAAGAGGGCCCTGTGTCTAGATGAGTTGGAAATATGCTCCCTCTTGCAAGACACCTACCAAAATTAGAATCATATTTGAGGATGCCGGGACTGTGTGCAGTATATAAATAAGTGTAATGTCATTTAATATGATAGTATTTTAAAAAATGAGTTGAGTAGTGTTTTCTAGCTGTTAGTTAAGCCAAATATCAATGTAGAAATTAGCCTTCTGCAGCTGCACAGGCAACTGAATTTCCAGCTTGCTTGTGTGTGGCTTGGTTCCTCTCCCTAGAACCATAAAATGCCCCAAGGGTTGTTGATCTATCCCTTCCACATCCACCTAAGCCAGAAACAATCCAACAGATTTGGACCATATGCTGAGGGAGGCAGGCAGCATGGCAGAAAGAGTCCTGCTCTGGAAATACAAGAGACTCAAGGCCTGATTTTGACTTGCTGCTAATTCACTGATGATCTTGGGTGAATTCCTTCACTTCTCCATAGATTTCTGTAAAATGAGAGGCCAGGAGTCCAGGCTTAAACACCTTCTGGGGTCAGGTAATATCAATGAGTGAAATGGACCAGGCACAAGACAAAGGGGAATAGTGAGGACTGTGGAAAGTTGAGAGCTCATGCCTTTGTAAAGAGGTAGCCTCTTCTCAGTTCCTGAAGATGTGTTCTATCAGAGTCACTGAGCACAGTTGTGCAGGTTGTGCACTGCACAAGGGCACTACTTCAGAGGAGGTATTTTTCACATCATAAATGTACATATTTATCAATGATTTCCTGGAGAAAATCTGTCTGTGGAGGGCTTGAAGGAAGAATACCTTCTAGTTTGCTCAAAGGTGACGTAAGGGCTCACAGGAGCCCTGGGTATCATGTGGGAATGCAGCTCCAATGTTGCCAGATTTCTTTTTCTTCCTCCTCTTCCACCTCCTCCTCCTCCACCTCCTTTTTACCTTCTTCTACTCTGGAGAAGCCGGAAACATGGCTTTTAGAGTGAAATTCCCCTAATTTCATAATAACTGGAAACTAATTCCAAAGCATTTTTGACATTTGTGGACTAAACAAAACACTTCTTGGGGCCAAATTCAGGCTAGGAGTTGGAGATCTCGGACCCAGAGGAATTCTACATTTCAGACCCAGAGGAATTACTGACATTTCAGAAACCCTCCTATTCTACACATATATGTAATCCTCAGGCAATCACAAAGAAAAACTAACCCTGGTAAATTACATGAATAGGATAGGGATTATGTGGTTTTAATATGAATTATATGGATATTAAAAGTCAAAGTGCATCTTTTGAATGATGGTTTGTACAACATTCTCCCCACCTATCATAGGGTTAACTGTAATTCATCCTTTCTTAATATAAACGTTATTTCTTCAGAGAGAACCTCCTAAGACTTCCATCTAAATTAGGTCCCTCCATTCTACTTTCATAAACCACCTTACTCTCCCTAAGTGAACTTACCAAATTTCTATCATCAGATATTCACCCGTGTGAATGTTTGCGTGTCTTGCTTACCACTATAGCCCCCGTGGGGATATGTCTGGTACATACCAGGCACCCAGTATAGGTTTACTGAAGGATGGATTAGTCTCAGCCCCATCAGGCAAACATCTTTTCTCCTTAGGGTCTCCCTGACCTGACCTTACTACCTGGCATCTGACTTCTGGGCCACTGACCTTGGACGACGTCTGGTTTCCATTGCTGAGAAGGAGGCTCTCTGGTCTCCCCCGCCCTTCCCCCACATATCCCTGAGCAGGAGGAAAGACCCAGTTCAGGCCACTGATGTTCAGGGCATCCAAGTTTGGCTTGTGGCTGAAACTCGCTTGGATCGGAGTTGAGCACTCACATTTCAGGTAACACACACAGATGCCTTCTCTCATAGGAAGTGCACTTCATCTTGAATGCTGGGGGCTGGGGGAGTGTTCTCAGCACAGAATTAAATTCTGTTGCCTGTACATATTTTACATTCTGATTTCGTTTCATCTGAGTAACAAGATCATTATGACGCCAAGTAATAGGCCAGCCATCCTGCGGATTTATTCAAGGAATCTGGTAGCCTTCCAAAGCCAGCAGCATTGTTTGACGTTGATAAGAATTCCCCTAAGGATCACCCTCAAGTCCATAAAACATCAGTGAAAGCAGCCGATTCCACAAAGTAGCTAAACACAGAAACGGAGCTAATGATCGTGGGGGAAACTGCGGAAGAAGGAAAACCAAATCGCACAGAACTTCCCGTGGAGCAGAAGAGAAGAAGCCAGGCAGGAGCAGAGAAAGGGAGAGTTAGGAAGGAGGAGGACTGGGGAGGGCTGTGGAAGTGGACACTAACAGGGGGAAGGTATTGGTCCAAAACTCCACCTCCTGCTCCTTCAGTTTCTGTCCCACGGTCACGTTCAAATCCAGCTTCAGGTACTGCTCGCTCTGATTGTAGGCCGGCCACAGAGGCACGCCTTCCCCGTTAGGGTCCCTGGAAGTGAGGGCAGAGACGGGGGTGGGATTTCTACCTCCGAACACCCGGTCGCGGCCGCAGGGAAAGCCAGCGCGGAGGGTGCTCACTTACCCGGTCCGAGCAAAGTTGGCCCAGTATCTCATCATCTTCCTGCTCAGCAATTTCTCCTCCTCGGTGGCTCCTTCTGAAGGAGACGATCACAAAATCTGGCTCTCACAGGGATTCGCCAGAAGCCCAAGGTGCCTCGGGTCTGCTGAATCGCCTTCACACCCCCCTTCCCGCTGGGATCCGCTCACCGGCCCACCACTCAATCGTTGTGCTCATTTTATATCTGCACCTACTGGGGCCCAGCGCAGCCAGGGCTCGCCTAAGGAATCCCGGCTTCCAAATGGAGGAGGTGATCACATAGCTTCCCTGTCTAACCAATGCTCTTCCAGCCATTCCCATGAGGCTGCAAGTTTCCTGGGGTCAGAGACCACCTCTCTCTCTCTTTCTACCACTCCCACCCTCAAACAAGTAATTAATTATGGCATTTCTCTATTTGAGAAAGTAATACTTGCTCAAAGGACAAAATCCAAAATGCAGGAAGAGTATCTGACAAACGTTAAGTTTCCCTCCCAACTCTTCCCTCAGATGCAACCATTACTACCAGCTTCCTGAGTGTCCTCCGAGGCAGACTAGACATATGCAAAGATTTTGGCGGACACCTTTTTACACACTCGGTATAATATGAACATATATTCTGCGTCTTTCTCTTTTTACTAAAATTGTATCCAGGAGATAGTTCCACACTGTCGCCTATAAACCTTCCATTTATTGTTCTATAAATGTATAATACATAAATATGTATATATACAATTATACATGAATATATAATTCACGCATCCAATATTCTCTTGGTGGATCTTTGCATCGTTTCCAATCTTCTGCTGCGATGTGTGCCTAAACCTTTGCCTGTGTATAACTGCACAAAAAAATTCTAGAAGTTGAATTGCTAGGGTAAAGACTATCTGCATTTTAAATTTTCCATTAATATATGAGATTGTCTGTCTCCCACACCTGCTCAAATATATTATATAAAATGTATTGCTCCTCCCCCTTGATATCTGAGAAAAGGATTTCTCAGTCAAGGTTAGTGTCCAGTCCTCTTGTTATGGGTGAAGTCGAGTGGATTTTCATGCTTAAAAGTCACATGTGTTTCTTTTTCCATAAACTGTTGATTTATATACTGCCCGTATTTTTAGTGGGTTGTTCTTTTCCCATTGATTTTAGGAGCTCTTTATATATATTATATACCATATATATTTATAGAAATATATACCATTTATCTCTATCTCTATCTATCTATATTTTCTAAGTAGGCTTCATGCCCAGCATGGAGCCCAATGAGAGGCCTGAACTCACGACACTGAGATCAAGACCTGAGCTGTGATCAAGACTTGGACAGTTAACCAACTGAGCCACCCAGGCGCCCCAAGAGCTCTTTATTTATTTATTTATTTATTTATTTTTTTAAATGTTTATTTTTTGAGAGACAGAGCCTGAGCAGGGGAGGGGCAAAGAGAGGGAGAGGGAGACACAGAATCTGAAGCAGGCTCCAGGCTCCGAGCTGTCAGCACAGAGCCCAACACGGGGCTCAAACTCACGAACCATGAGATCATGACCTGATCCGAAGTTGGACGCTCAACCGACTGAGCCACCCAGGCGCCCCTCCAAGAGCTCTTTAGATATTAAGGAATTTAGCCTTTGATACACATGTGGTTCATTTTTTCCCGTTTGGAGATTCCTGTGCCCATCACATAGTATGAGCTCAGTGATGGCTGTTGAGTAATAGTAACAGGGACACTTATTAAGCACCCACTGTATGCATTATGAGAACTGTTTCATTTAATCCTTAAGACAAACTAGGAGGTAGATAGCTGTGTTATTACCTGTATTATAAGGATGGAAACGAATACATCACATAATGAATAAACCTCAGAGCACATACTCAGGCGAAGGCTCTATCCTCATCGTCAAGAAGCCAGTGTGAACTGGCTTGTGAAACCTGTATTGTGAAATTTCTTCAACAAAATACTTTAGTGATATCTATAGTGGGTAGTTCCTACAATTTTTTCTACTGATAACCTCATATGACAGGCTTCTTATTTTAAGCACTAAACAGGTCATAAGTTCAGGAATGAATGAGCTAAGCTTGCTAGCAACAGTTCACAAGCATCTACATTAGATCACCTGGGTCCAACTACTTTGGGCTAGAATTATGAAAAACGTGTTTGTTTGTTTGTTCCTTTTAAAGCCCTGGATGGTGCCCTGGATGGTAGCCCTATCAGCGGTTCTGGAAAGGGCAAGGAAGATGGTCAGAGAGAAGGAAGAAAGTGGTTCTAATTAAAAAAAAAAATTAGATCGCATGAGTCCCCCCGAGTGCCCACCCCTTTAGGCTTTAGTATGAAGAGAAACACTTATCAAGCAAATGCTGGCAACTCCTTTTCATCTTAGTTTCTAAAAATAAGAGGGGGGCATTTTCCAGGGAATGGCTGTGTTTGCAAACCATAGATTAAATCCTAACCCACCAGTCCACTAGACTCTTGCAGAATATTGGGCGGGTGAGGGGCTTCGTGCTAACAGCGGGGAATCATGTCTTCTCCAGAGCGCATCCCAAGCTCCAGTCCCTGCAAGGGCAGAAGCCCCCAAAGCCTGTTTCTTACCGAACATGACAATGTCGCCTTTCAGGAAGGCTCCTCCAAAGACGAAGCGGATTTCATCAGAGTGATCGGCTTTCACGAAAGCTGGCCTTGTGTCCTTTAAGCACTGGGGCCGGTGTTGAAACTCATAGAAGTAGACAGGTGCGCCAGCATCTGCAGAGGCAGGAAAGGGCCTGAGGCCGGTGCGCATGCGCAGTGGAGCAGGGGCCGCACCACGGCCCCACCCAACTGATCCTGGCCCCACCGACCCACGGGTGGGACAGTTCAGAGAAGACAGGTGACTTGAACCATGCTAACTTTCCTCTTCTTCGTTGGAGGCCAGCACTTCCTGCCACAGCAGCCCCTACGCCCCTGGTGGCAAGAGCTCACCAGCCCTCAGGGCAGTCTGAGAGGGCAATAGTTTTACTTCTCTAAAAAGCCTTTCTTACTGAGCCAAGACCCACCTCCCTGTGACTTCTTGTCACTGACCGTGGTTCAACTGTCTGGAGGCAAAGGGAACAAAGTTATTCCCTGCTTTCAACATTCTTTCATCTCTCTTCAGCTGAAGTTCCTTGCTTTGTAATTCCACCCTTCTTTCCCTGCATCGCCAATTTTCTCTACTGGACAACTGCCATCAGTAGCAAACATGCTTACAGAGTCTCCCATTAACATGCATACACATATGTGCAACACACACGCACTGCCACACACACACAGGCACACACAAACACACGAACTCTTGGTCTCAGCTTCCCTCTGGTTCCTGGCTTATCTCTCTAAATCTCTTCTAGCAAGACCTGCCCTTGCTCATTGTCTCTGCTTCCTCTCCTCTCCTCCTCTCTCTCCTTCTCTCTGTTAACTGAAGT
Source organism: Cryptoprocta ferox (assembly GCA_028646485.1). Taxonomy (NCBI): domain Eukaryota; kingdom Metazoa; phylum Chordata; class Mammalia; order Carnivora; family Eupleridae; genus Cryptoprocta; species Cryptoprocta ferox. The sequence continues at coordinate 29,404,852 of CM053563.1, forward strand.
ATCATTTATGGGCAATAAAAAACACAGATTTTAATTGTACAGTTTGATGAGTATTTACAAATGCATGGACACACATGTAATCACCACGCCACAGTATACAGAGCATTTCTATCACCCTAGAAAATTCCCTTGTGTGTCTTTGTAGTCACTCTGCCAATAATCAATCAATGTTTTTAGTCCTGTCACCACAGATTAATTTTGCCTGTCCTCGACCTCCATGTAACCGGAATAACACAATATATATACTTTTTTGTGTCTGGCTTCTTTTCCTCAATGTAATGTTTTTGAGATTCATGCATGTTAGTGCATTTATCAGTAGGTGATTTTTTTTTTATCACCAAGTATTATGCTACTGCATGGATATACCACAATATATTTATCCACTCATCTGATGATAGACTTTTAGGTTCTTTCCAGTTTGGAGGTATTATGGTTAAAGCCGCTAGGGATATCCATATACAAGTCTTTTGAAAGGAGACTTTCACTTTTCTTCAGTGAATATCTAAGAGTAGCATCGTTGAGTAAAGGTAGGTGTACATTAAACTGTGTAAGAAACCGACAGCTTTCCAGAATGGTTATACCATTTTACATTCCTTCCAGAAGTACATGATACTTCTGAATATTCCATATCCTTGGCAGCAGTTCTGAGTATGGTTTGTGGTGGTTTTTTTTAACTTTTTTTAAAATTTTATTTTAAGAGCGAGAGAGAGAGAGCATGGGAGGGGCAGAGAGAGAGGGAGAGAGAGAATCCCAAGCAGCCTCCACACTGTCAGCGCAGAGCCCAATGCGGGGTCAAACTCACCAACCATGAGATCCTGACCTGAGTTAAAACCAAGAGTCAAGGCTAAACCGACTGAGCCATCCAGGCGCCTCTGTGTTTTTAATATTAGCCATTCTAGTAGGTGTAAATGGTTTCCTCATTTGAAGTTTATTTTGCATTTCCCTGATGACTAATAATGTTGAGTACCTTTTCATCTGCCAAAAGGCTTTCATATATCTTGTTTTGTGAAGTACCCCTTCAAGCCTTTTATCCATTTGTAATTGGATTGTTTGTCTCTTCATTATTGAATTGTAAGAGTTCTCATATTCTGGATATGAATTTTTTGTCAGATAATTATGTTCTGAATATTTTGTTCCAGTCTGTGGCTTGCCTTTTCATTTTTGTAACAGCACTGTTTTTTTTTAATGTAAAATACACATAATGTAAAATTCACCACTGTAACCATTTCTAAGTGTGTAAATCAGTGGCTTTCAGTATGTTCAGAATGTTGTGCAACCATCACCAATATCTAGGTCCAGAGCATTTTCAGCACCCCAAACAGAAGCTCCACACCCTTTGTGCAGTCGCTCCCCGTTTGCCCTTCCCGCCTGTCTTTCGGAAACTGCTTTCTGTCTCTGTGCATTTGCCTATTCGGACACTCATATAAATGGAACCACACATGTGGCCTTTTGTGTCTGGCTTCTCTCACTTAGCATGTTTGCGTGGTTGAACAATGTTGTAGCATGCATCAGCATTTCATTTCTCACTACAGCCAAATAATAATCCATTGTACGTAGACACCACATTTTGTTTATCTTTTCATTGGCTGATGGACCTTCGGCTTTGTTACCACTTTTTGGTCTCTCTAAATAAGACTGCTATGAACATTTGTGTCAAATTATTGTTTTCCATTGTCTTGGGCATATATCTAGAGTGGAATTGCTGAATTATATGGTGATTTTATGCTTAAGTTTTTGAGGAACAGCTAAACCATTTTCCACATTGCATATACCATTTACCATTCCCACCAGCTGTATATGAGAGTTCCAGTTTCTCCACATTCTCAATAACATTGTTATTTTCTGGTTTTCATTTGTTTATTTGCTCTTTTATGACAGCCACTCTATTGGTTATGAAGGGGTATGACACTGTGACTTGATTTGATTTGCCTTCCCATTATTAGCTGTTGATCACCCTTTCATGTGCTTATTATTAGTCATTTGTATATCTATTTTAGAGAGATGTCCATTCAATTCTTTGTCCATTTTTGAATTGAGTTATTTGGCTTTTTGTTGAGTTGAAGAGTCCTTCATAGATTTCAGATAATAGACCCTTATCATATACAGTATGGTTATACTGTATGGTTTGTGAGCATAATTCATTCTGGAACATGCTTGTAATCCCAAGCACTTGTATATCAAAGCAAATTTCCCCATAAAAAATAATGGAAACTCAGATAATTCATTCCACAACCTAAAAATATTCATATAAAAAAGATTACAGTACTGTAATATAATACAAAATAATAAATAAAATACAAAATATAAAGAAAAATAAATTAACCTGTGCTTACCTTTGAAAACCTTCACGGCTGGTGTGAGGGAGACAAGAGAGAGGTGGGTTATCGTGTAGGATGACTTTCACTATCACTAACGAAATCACTACTATCTATTGGCTCAATGGAGTCTTTTTCTTTTCATGCAAATTTAACAAGGAACCTATCCAATGACACTTGTTTTTGCCTCCTTTTGAGGATTTCACAGAAATGTGACATTGCATTGTCATTAAATAGATCCATCGCTCACACTGCTACAGCCTTATTTGGATGGTGCTTTTCTACAAAATGTTTCACTGTTTCCCACATTCTACATATCTTCCTAATCTCATTTGAAGTGAGGGATTCCTCTGCCTTTTTCTCCTCCTCTGCTGATGAGATCTCCTCCATAACCTCTTGCTGTTGCTCACGATGCAGATCCATCAGTTCGTTGTCGGTTAGCTCCTGGCCATGTGTCTCCACCAGCTCTTGAATGTCATTCTCATTCACCTCCAGCCCCATGGTCTTACTCAAGGACATGGCCAACTGATGGCTCCTGTTCATGAGCAAGCCCCTCTAAGTCATATCCAAGAATGCAATCAGGCCACAGTTTTCTCCAAGCAGAATTGAGGGTTCTCTTGGTGACACCATCCCAGGCTTTATCGATGATTTTGAGGCAGTTCACAATGTGGAAATATTTTCCCAAAACTCTCAGAGGGTAAGGTTTGTTCCTTTGGTCACAACAAAGCATCGCTGAAATAGTGCTTTGGTGTAAAGCTTTTTAAAGTTCGAAGTGACCTGCTGATCCATGGGCATGAAGTGGTGTTGGGAGGAAGGAACTTGACCTTAAGGAACTCGAATTCCTCCAGTAAGTCATCCTCAAAGCCTAGAGGATGATCAGGAGCATTATCCATAACCAGCAAGGCTTTGAGTGGCAGATTATTTTCCAAAAGGTATTTCTTCACTGCAGGACTGAAGACCTCATTGATCCACTCAATGAACAAGATACAAGTGACCCAAGCTTTGCTGTTGGACCTCCATATAACATTTAACTGGCTTTTCTGCACCTTACATTTCTTGAAGGCTTGTGGATTCTGAAAATCCAGCTTGCATTAGCACAAGATAGTGAGACGATCTTTCATGGGCTTGTGACTGGGCATTGCATTCTCTTCTGTAATGTATGTCCTCTTTGGCATCTTTTTCCCAAACAGCCTCATCTCATCACAGTTAAATCATGTTAAAAACTTACTCCGGCAGATAACACTTGGAAACCATGAGCTTCTTGAACTTGGTAGTGAACACGTCAGCTGCTTTAGCATCTGAACTCAAAGCCTCTCCATGCCTCACAACACTATGGATGCCACTTCTCCTCTTAAAGTTATCAAACAACTCCTTCCTTGCCTTGAAGACTTCTTCATTTTCTGTTGACATATTTGACAGTTTACTTACGAGGTCAGTGTATAAGGCCTTTGCCTTCTCGTAGATAAAGTTCTTGGTCACAGTATCACCTGCTAGTTGCTTCTCATTTATCCAATCCAGAAGCAACTTTTCTACCTCTTCCAGAACATGTAGTCAGTGCTTTACTATTCTCCTGACTCCTTTTGCTGCATCTAGCCCCCTTATTTCTTCCTTCTGCTTTAATATTGTGCAAATGCTCAACATAGACTTCCTATAAAATCTTGCAATTTCGGCCACTCACATACCTTGTTCTTAACTCTCAATGATTTCCTTCTGAACTTCCACCGTAATCATCTCCTTCTTCTTACTGCCTTTCCTTCCAACGTTTTTCTGCATGGGGACCATTGTGTATGCTCACACAGATGTTGACTATATACAGTATTAATAAGCTTTTGTCATATACCATATTTAATGTAACTGGCAAAAAGGCAGCAGAGGAAAGGGTCTACACCTCAGGCAGCCTGACCTAGAATGAAGTAAAGCATTCCTAAGCTTACTCTTATATGCAAAAGCAAAGGACTGTCCATAGGTGCTTTGAAATGACAAAAAATATACTAGTCCCAGTTGTGGGCACCTTCCAATGTTTTGAAAAATCACTGATTTCTGCCAAACACTGTGGCCTGAGACTGAACATCTGAGCACGGGAGACGATCACCCACAATCCCGCAGCAAGAGACAGAGAGAGAAGAATCAATGGCTCAGTGTGATCACGTGATGTTTGGCGTCATGTACTACTTGTATTGCAAGACATTGCTCATTTATCAAGTTAAATTTTATTAGAAATGTTTGCTTGTCTTGCGGAACACTCGCAGAACAAGTTACTCTCAATCCCAGGTTTTACTATATATGATTTGCAAATATTTTCTCTCATTCTGTGCGTTGTCTTTTCATCTTCTTTATATTGTCCTTTGATGCACAATAATTTTTAATTTTGATGAAGTCTAATTTTTTTCTTTTTTCATTATGTTTTTGGTGTTATATCCAAGAATCCATTGTTACTTCCAACCTATTTGTATCTTTAGTTCTAAAGTGAGTCTGTTGTAGACAGCATACAGCTGGACTATGTTTTTAATAATCCATTCATCCTGCAATCTCTGTCTTTTGAGAGAGTCCATTTATATTTAGTGAAGTTACTGATTAGGAAGGATTTATTTCTGCCATTTTACTGTTTGTTCCCCAATGTCTTATATATTTTTTGTTCTTCAATTCTTCCATTACTGCCTTCTTTTGTGTTAGATAATATTTTCTAGTGTACCAGTTTGATTCCCCTCCTGTTTCTTTTACTATACATATTTGTAGTTATTTTCTAAGTGGTTACCCTAATCTAAGGGATTAAAATTAACATCGTAATTTGTAATAATGTATTTCAAATTAATACCAACTCTGTCTCGGGAATGTACAAAAACTCTTCCTCTTTACAGTTCTGTGCCTTCATGTTGTTGTCGTCACAAATTGCATCTTGATGCACTGTATGTCAAAACATAGATTTATAATTATTGTTCTTTACACCTGTCTTCTAAATCATACAGGAAGAAAAGAGATGTCGGAGAACCAAAAATAAATTAATACTGACTTCTATCAGTAAACATAAGTAATGTGAGTACTTTAGGGGTGTTCTTTTTTCTTCTTGTGGGTTGGAGATACACTCTAGTGTCCTTTTGTTTCAGCCTTAGGGACTCCCTTTATCAGTTCTTATTAGGCAGGTTTACTAGTGACAAACTCTCTCAGATTTTGTTTATCTGGGAATGTCTTGATAACTCCTTCATTTTTCAAGATAGTTTTGACAGATATGGAAGTCTTGGTTGGCAGGCGCTTTTCTTTTTCTTTTTCCCAGCACTTTGAATATGCCATTCTGGCCTCTGTGGTTTCTGTTGAAAAATCCACTGTTAATCTTATTTGGACTACTTTGTAGATGATCAATCTATTCTCTCTTACCTCTTTCAGGAATTTCTGTTTTGGGTTTTTGACTGATTGTAATGTATCTCTATGTATATCTCTTTAAGTTTCCTCCTATTTGGGAGTCACTGAAATTCATGTATATGAATACTTACATCTTTCATCAAATTTGAGACATTTTGATAATTACTTTTTTAATATTATATTTACCTCTTTTCTCTCTCTTCTCCTTCTGGAAGTCCTATCATGCATTTGATGTTTGATGGTGTTCCACAGGCCTCTTGAGCTCTGTTCATTTTTCTTCATTCCTTTTTCTTTCTGATCCTCACATTGGGTAATCTCTATGGTTTTATGTCCAAGTTCTCTGTTTATTTCTTCTCTATGCTCAAATCTGCCATGGAGTCCTCTAGTGAATTTTCCATCCCAGTTGTATTTTTCAATGCCAGAATGTCTATCTGGTCCTTTTTATAATTTTATAAATTTTCTTTATTGTTTCTCTATGTGGTGAAACATCATTCTCATGGTTTCCTTTAATTTTTTATATGTGGTTTCCTTTAGCTATTTGAGCATATTTAATAGTTGGTTTAAAGTCTTTAGTAAATCCAATGTCTGGGGTTCTTCAGGGACAGTTTCTATTAATTCTTTTCCTGTCTATGGGCCATACTTTCCCATTTCTTTGCATGCTTTGTAATGTTTTGTTGAAAACTGGAGATTTTGAATATTATAATGTGGCAACTCTGAACATCAGATTCTACCTCCTTCCCATGGTTTGCTGTTACTGGTTGTTGTGGCTGCAGTTGTTTGCTGGTTTAGAAACATTTCTGTCCTACTTTTGACTATTCCTGACCATGTGAGGCCCCCAAAGTCTTTCTCCTATTATCTTAGTGGTCAACAAATAATTTTATGGGTCAGCTGAGGTTTTCATAGATGCCTAGAACAAACAAACAGAATATCCCAGTCTTTGAAGATAGGTAGTGCATGTGTGTTACTCAGCCGGACAGTGTACAACGCTTACATACTTTCCACTTTGTTTGAGCAGAGCCTGCAGGTCAGCCAGATATAACAGCCTAGGGCCATCTCAGGCCTTTTCTGAGCATGCTCCCCACTCTGAATATGCATGAGGCCTTCTAAATTCCCAGGTATATGGGAAACTTTTCAAGCCTTTATTTCCAGAGCATCTCATTGTCCAGCTTTTCCTCCCAAATTCTGTTGTTTATTCCAACTATTATTCCTTGCCCCTAGTGGTAGCAGCAAATGCACTTAGCTTTAAATGTTTATGAAAAATGCCCTCCAGGTAGGTGTCTAATTCCTGAGAGAGCTCTATGTTAGGTGAAATAAAAGCAAGCCCTTTAAGCTTAGTTGTTCAGGGAGCCACCAGATAGGTCAAAGCAAACAACCACAATTCTTTGAGAATAAGGTCCATTTTCTCCCTCCAGCACTAAGAGCCTATACTATAAATGTGAGTTGCTGTCCTTAAGGCCCTCGCCTAGCTGGTGGCAGGAAACAGTGCAGAGAAAGTTAAAATGCCACAAACACTCTCACCGAGACTCCAGGGTCCACATCTTGATTAAATGTTCCTTTGCTTCCTATAAACCCTTGATTTATTTCCAGAGTTCTGACAAAATTGATTCTGACAGTACTTGCCAGTTTCTTCACTGCTTTTGTGGTGGGATAGATTTCGGAGTGTCCTCCTCCACCATTTTTGCTAACATTGTTAATAGTGGGTTTTTTTGATGAGAAAAAAAATTATTTTGCTTAAGTACAATTTGGTCTTTTACTCTTGGGTCTTTAAGTCACTTCACGTTGATTTTTGTGTATAGTGTGAGTTAGAGGTTCACTTTTTCTACATAGATATCCAGTTATTCCAGTTCTGTTTTTTGAACAGAATTTCCTTTCTCCATTGAATTATCTCAACATGTCTGTCAAAAATTGGCTAACTGTCTATGTTCTGGACTCTCCGCTCTGTTCTATTTGTCTATTCTTTAGCCAGTACCAGACTTTCTTAATTACTATACTAAAAAATAACACTTGAAATCAGATAACTTGTAAGTCCCCTAACTTTGGTATTCTTATTCAAGATTGTTCTGGCCATCCTTGCTCCTCATGTAAATTTTTAAAATCAATTCATTCATTTCTCCAAACTCACTGGTAAAAATTTGAGATTGGGATTGTATTCTCTGGAGATCAGTTTGCTCATTTTCTCTTGAATCCATTTTAACCAGGCTTTTACCCCCGTCATCTTATCACAATAGTTCCTGTTGAGGTCACCAGTGACCTCTGTGTCCCCAAATCCATGAGTCCGTTCTTGGTCCTCATTCCCTTGCCACCTTTGCAGACCTTTTGATACAGAATCCCACAGTGTCCTGCAACTGCTACCCTTGCCCTGTTTTATTTTACTTGTATTACCATCTAACACATATATATTCTATCTTTACTTGTTTGTTAGCCTCCCCAACTAGGATGTGAGTTTCATGGTGTCTTTGTTTTTTTCACTGATGTAACTTTAGGGAACACAATACTGTCAGGAATACAGTAGGCTCTTGAATTTAAAAAATGTGGAAATAGGAGGAAAGGGGAATGGAAGAGAAAGAGAAAGAGAGAGAGAAGGAATAAGGGCAGGGCAGGGGTAAGGAGGGAAACAAGGTTTGTGTCTCCACAAGTAATACTCTCTCTCTGATTCCTCCACTACTCCTTATAGCTAAAATGTTTGGGAAGACACTTTCAGAGAAAGGAATCTGGGAAACAAAATTACGGGGAGGTGGGAATTTTCTGCATGGTCCTGAAGAAAGAGAAGAAACAGAAACTACAAGAACTGATCAACGTCCCTGAACTCTGAAAGGCACGGCAATCGCAAAGGTCAGCATGCAGGGTGATATCCCAGATATCCTTGGGAACTCCCTCTCACTGAGGGAACAGAAGGGTGGAGCAGGGCCAGTCATCAGGCAACAAGAATTCCTGCAGCCACTGGCCTTGCTGGGCTGTGACCCTGCTGTGGCAGGACAGGAGGTAGTGCTCAGAGACTTACCTCTATGATACCGAGCTGTGACCACCGCAGGGACCACAAAGAACACATCTCCAAACAAGTCCAGAAAATTATCTCGTATTTCAATCGGGGAATGCTTGTTGTAGAAGTATTGATCAGCCACAAGGTACATATACTGGGTGGGGATGTGCTGTAAAAAATCATGGCCACAGGAGACCCAGTCAGCCACATCCATTAAGCATTTGCCTGGGCAGGCATGATTCTGAGGTCTTTACATGCATTGTCTCATTTAATCTGCACAGTGACCCCCTGATGCAAATATCAAAATTAGCCCCATTTCACAGATGAGGGCACTGAGGTTGAGAAAGGTTAAGTGGTTGTCCAAACTGGTACAACCATGATTCTTTCACAAATCTACTTGCAGCCAAATTTCATGCTCCTAATCACAGTGCACATGCCTCTCTGAGATGTCCCAGAAATAGCCATCCCTGGGCAGAACTTGCTACATGGTTTGCAGGGCAACCTTGTTCAAAAATAATACCAGTTTTAAGATGGTGACAACATGGCATTCAACCAAGTATAGAACTCTTCTGGGTGTAGACCTTTGTGCCTACACAGGTCCCACAGCCAGGAGGCCAGATTCTGGTAGTAGCACTGCCTCCAGTCCTTTGCCGATTTGAGCTAGTTGTCTCCTGGAGTTGAGTTCCCTCATCTATAAAAAACAGGTTGTGCAGAGGATTATGTGAGATACGAAGAAAGAAACATGGTGTCTGGCACACAGCAGGTCTTCTGTTCTATTGGTTTCCCTAAGACCTATTGCCAAATCCCTTAATAGGGCATTCCATGCCTTCTTGACCTGACACTGGGCTGCCTCCCAGTCTTCAATCCCTTGCCCCCAGCACAAAAGCTAGAGGGTGCAAAGTAAACTTCATGAAGATTCAGGTGATGTTCTTGGGGATCTGGGGAATGTTGGGATAAGTTATGGCACCTCAACCACCGCCCCCACCCCCCAACATGAAAACAGGCATGGTTCTGTAGACGTTTCTCTGGAATTTGGAGGCAGTATACAGCACACCAGGGAGCACTGCTCAGACTCATTCATCAGGTCCTCTGAAGGCTGAGTGCTTTGAATCAGGCCCAGAGCAAGTCCAGGCTCTGGTGCAAGTGCCTGTGACTTGGACCATACGATCAGCAGACCCCTAGGTGCTCGAGGTATCCAAGGTGGGTACAGATGCTCTGTGTATCCTCTGGTGAGCCCCAGTGGGATACTCACAGTACAGACCCCTTGGATTCTAGAGCAAGGCTATGCCTTCTGCATCAGAGAACAACTTAATCATTTGAAAAGTACTTGCTCACCACGTAGGAGGGACTGCATGCCCTTCCAGTCCTCCTGCACCTCCCCACAAAGCCAACTTCCCACTCCTGGGACCTGGCTCAACATACCTACTCCTCTTGAAATGCCCTCTGCTCAAATGTTCCCCTTTCCTAAACCAGTTCAATGACCTCCTCCTCCATGAGGCCATCTCCAATTCAGCCTGCGAGGTCTCACTGTCTGACTTATATATTTTAAATATCTCTCAAACCTTAATCCCAGTTTGCATCACTAGATAACTAAGACCCATCAAACATTCCCTCTGAGCCTTGCGGCCTGAGGGATCCCCTGCCTCTGGTCTGGCCCACTCTGTGGCCAGAAGGCTCTTTCCAAAATGGAAATCGAATCACGCCACTCTTCCTCTGTTCCCAGCCCTTGGGATGAAAGCACATTCCTCTCAGAGCATATAACAGCTGCAAGCACCCTCCTGTACTGCAGTCTGCCCCTGCAGCTGACCTCACCACATTCCTCTGCTTCTAAACTTGGGTCCTCCGGCTTGGACCTCTAGCTCCCCTGGCCCCTGTTCCTCTACTAGCCAGACAAACCTAACTCATTCTTCAAGGCTCTTCTCCCTGAGGGAGCCCCCTGCTTTCTCCTGTGGGCACCACAGGGCCTCGAACATTCCTCTGTTCTGGTTTATAGACACTGGTGAAGGGCCTCCTCATTCCATCCACCCCACAGTCTCCAGGTTCTGCAAGCATAAAGGGAGTGCCCACTTATCACTGTACCTCAGTGCCTAGGAAAGCGCTGGGCTCTCAACAAGCATCCAGTCAATGAATAAGTGTATGAAAGGACCCTGCTACAGGGTTCACACTGGATAAATGTTTACAGCCAGAAGGAGGGAAGAAGAGAAAGGAATTCATTCCTACATCTAGCATCTGGCTTAAGACCTGATACTGATATATCTGTGCAGGGAGTGAATGAATAAATGGTTGAGTCATGGTCCTTGGTCTCGCTAGAGCTTAATACAGTGCCCGGCTGGCATGTAGTGAATACGGGTCCTTAGTTCCGGGAGTGTTTCAGAATTCAGAACTTTGCTGACTGTGGATAAATAATCCAGTACAGAGGCTGCATATTATGTCACATGCTCTAGGGGAGGCTGCTCCAGCCCCCACATTACTTATGTCATCAGAGAAGCACATGAATGAATGAAGTGGATGGGGACAATAAAGACCAATGGCCACATATCAGCTAGGGAAGGTTCGGCTGCCCCGCGGGCTGTTTTTCAGAGCTCCTTGGATTTTGAGATTGTGAATATAAGGGACTGTGGTTATCTATTTGGCAAAGATTCACTGAATGAGTGAATGAGGAATGACTGTAGCCCCAGCTCCTACTGCTGAATGTGACCTAAGGAGGTTTGTTAAATAGGTGAATCTCTGAAGAGTCACAATTGCCTCAGCTCACTTACCAGGACCTTGTGTATCAAGTGCAGGGCCAGAGACCTGTTGAAGCCCCCGAAGATCTCAGGAAATTCCATCTGTGGAGACAAGCAGGGCATTCTCTGTGAGCACCTCAGGTCACCAGAAGGGAAAGTGGTCTCTCTGAGGCCTGAGGTGCCTGCCTTTTAGAGGGGAGGCTGGGAAGAGCAGGACCCCATTCAGCCCCCAAGGGCAATATGCAGGAGTGGCCTCAGCTGGTTGGAGCAATGAAGTCTCTTCTCACATTTGCTAAAAGGCAGCCATTCCCTGCCATACCTGTGGTCTTGTGGGGCCCGAGTGGCTGCCCTGTGGAAAGACCATGTTATGAGCTGAAATGTGTCCCCCCGACTCCCATTCCCATGTTGAAGATCTAACCCCCAGTACCTCAGAATGTGATAAAGTGGAGACCAGGTTTTTCAAGAAGTGATGAAATGAAAGGGAGGATATTAGTTGGGCCCTAATCCAACCTGTTTGATGTCCTTATAGGAAGAAGAAATTCTGACACACAGAGGCACCACGGATGTGTGCATACAGGGGAAAGACCATGTGGGGACACAGGGAGAAGATGGCCTCATGCAAGCCAAGGAGGGAGGCCCCAGAAGAAATTGAACCTGCTGACACCTTGATCTTGACACCTTGATCTTGGACTTCAGACCCTGGAACTTGAGAAAATAAGTGTCTGTTGTTTAAGCCACCTCCTGGCAAACTAATACAGGCCACAGCTTGGCTTTGACACCACGTTCCAAGAGAGGCCAGAAAAATCTCAAACTAGTGATTTCCTGTTCTCTTTTCAGAGACCTTTACAATCAGGGCCCCCTGAGAAGCCAGCAGTTTGCAGACAGCCAGTGAGGCGGCAAGACTGGTGGTTAAGAATATAGGCTCTGCTTGGGCACCTGGGTGACTCAGTTGGTTAAGTGTCCGACTCTTGATTTCGGCTCAGGTCAGGATCTCACAGTTCGTGAGATTGAGCCCCACATCGGGCTCTTTGCTGACTAGCAGTGCTGCGTCTGCATGGGATTCTCTCTCTGCCCCTCCTCTGGTCATGCGTGCGTGCACTCTCTCTCTCAAAATAAATAAATAAATAAATATTTCTAACAAAGAATAGAGGCTATGCTTGGTATATAGTAAGAGCTATGAGTAATTACTTGCTAAATGACCCCTCCCTGGCCAGTATTACAGCTTAAAAACATGAGAGGGTAGAAATACTCTTCACTTTTCAAATGAATTTCCCTTTGACATTTTCTGCTGAAAATCTTGACATAATAAATCACTAGGGTAAATATTTAAACATCTCTGTCTCCTGGAATCTGAGAGAAGCTCCAGAGTCATTCAATTTATCCACAAGTATATTTCAATCACTAAGAACCTCTCTATACGTTCAGCAGCTGAGACTTGGTTTTGGAGGATTTCCTATGGTCTCCAATGGCCAGCAGTGGATGTCACTGCAACGTCACATGAAATATCCACACCGAAGCAGGCTCTTGAGCTATGCAGACCTGGGCACTAATTCCCATTCTGTCACTTGAATAATTCCAATATCTAGCGTTGACTGATGCGTACTTGTGAAGCAGGCAGTAAGATCAGCCCTATATCACAGATTAAGGAATGGAGGTTCAGAGAGGTTGGGCAGTTCACTTAAGGTCACACAGCGAGTTAACAGAGAACCCAACATTTAATGGCAGAGCCTAAATGCATGAAGAAGTTATACACCACTGTCTCCTCCCCTAGCTGGGAGCCTTGGGGAAGGAATTTTAGCCTTTCTGAGGCTAAGTGTCTTTAACTGAAAAACCAGGAATAACAATGCCCATTTGCAAGTAGTTGCACAGATGGTGTAGGCTTGGCGCGTGGAAGCCCTCGGGACTGGTGGCAGTTGTTCTGGTGGTGGTGGCTGTCATCAGTAGCGCCTGCCTTCTTTCTAGCACAGACCTGGCAGCCTCGAAAGGCCTTACTGAAGCCACAGTCTGTGACTCAGATGCCTCATTTACAACACGAGGAGAAAGATCCCCACTCCCACCTACCCCAAAACATTGCTCTGTAAGTCACGTTCACAATGGCAGAGCATGCCTTTAATAGTCCAGTGGACTCAGGGTTCTGGTTCTAAAGAGCCACCAACTAGCCTTGAACCGTGACAAGCCTCTGTATTTCATAACCACATTTCCCTCAGCTTAAAACGAGGAGGTTGGTCTCCATGATTGAGCTGTGATGATATCCTGGATTTGAGCATTCCTGCCCTTCTGAGGACAGACGGAAAGTTTATTTCAAATCAAGAGGGTCTTCTTAAAATGGCAGGGCCAGGAAATCATGGCTCCTTCTCAGCACCCAGCCTGAGCACAAATACTCCCTCCTCAGAGAAGCCTTTCCTGACCACCCCTTCTCCTCCCTAAAGACCTTCTCTCACCAGTTTATGTCCTTCCTAGCACTTACCATTTTCTGAAACCATCTTTTCAACCTCGCATTTCATCTGACCTTCCCCAGTAGGACGTGAGCTTGCAGAAAGCTGGAGCCGTGTGACTAGTTCGCTGTTGAATGCTAGCTTTTTACCAGTGTGTAGAGCGTAAAGCAAATGTTCCCTTCATACTTGTTGAATGAATAAAACAATTCAATGACTTTGCAACTTGTACCTGCCCAGAGAGCATTCTTGGACGTCAAAATGCCATAACCGGACGCGAAAATGTAAAGGCCTGAAAAATTTCCAAACCTGCATGAAATTCATCTTTGAAGTAGTAACTGTGGTCATTTGAAACAATCATTTGTAATGTTTTGAACAAAGCTCAAATGAATCCATCCTCTCTTACTTTTTTTATAAGTTGTTTCTTTCACCATGAACCTTATATGAGGGGCAGGGCAGATGCTGACTACGGCTGCCCTCGGTCCTCAGCTACCCTCCTTCAGAGAGAGGAAGGGGCATCGCTGTGTCCTTGGCTGCTGGGCTCCCGCACAACACTTGGTGTCACTGATGGCAGTGCTCAGCTGTGGAGCACACAGCTGCCTCACTGCTGAGCGAGCGACAGGAAGGGCAGCCAGGATCCTTACCCTGGGCAGCAGGAAGCCGTACTCGTGGTTATTGACTCCGATGATAGCAGGAATTGACTTAAATGCTTTTTGAATCAATAGGTCTAGAGGCTCATCAGGAAAGAAAAAACCATCAACCACGAGAGGAGTTAAAGAGGTGGTTTTCTGAAATAAGGAAGAAGAGAAAAATCAGCATCCATTTCTGTTCACAAAATCCGCTGTCCCCAAGCCCCTAGCCAAGGAGGGTCAACCTGATGCCCAGTGGTCAAACTGCATTAAGAAAGGAAAAAGCCACCTTTGGCCCATCCCAGTGTGTCAGTTCTGCCCAGCCAGCCCTGCACTTTCTTAGGCAAAGGGGCTCAAATTCTTTGTGCCTTACTTTCCTCACCTGCTAAACGAGGACAATATATAATATCTACTAAGAAAGACAGTAGCCTAGAACAGTGATTTTCAAAGTATGGGTCCTTGACCAGCAGCATCAGCATATCACCTGGGAACTTGTTAGAAACAAATTCTCAGGCCCCAGCCCAGGCCTACTGAATATGAAACTCTTGGGGGTGCAACCGAGGCGGCTTGTTTTGATAAGCCCTCCAGGTGATTCTGATGCATGCTCGAGTTTGAGAACCACTGGCCAAATGCAACAGGCAGAGTGGTGAGCAGGGGATGGGGGAATGGCCGGAATAGTGGGGATTAGTATGAGCATCTTCCTGAGATGTCCCCCTCAGCACTGTGGCTTTGATCTGGCTGAGTATTTTTCTTGGGTCTCAGGAAGAAACACCTGGCTCTATCCATGGCTTTTTTGGGTCTCTGTTTGGGAGTGGGGATGGCAGGGAGCACTCCGAAGACCTTCCGTTACTCCATCGGGTCAAGGGCTTGTTATCCAGCTCCCAGACTCCAGCACAACTTCAGACCCTTCATCCATGCCAATGAACTATTTAACAAATGCTGGAATCTGACAGATAATGACCTCACTCTTCCAAGGACCATCGGAAGCTCTCAAGATTGGAAGGGACACAAAAAACTCATTCAGTCCAGTGACTGAAATTTGTCAGTGGTCATCTAGATTTTGCTTGCATACCTACACAGGTGGCACCATCTAAAGGAGTCAGTCCTTTTTCAGAGTTTTTAGGAATTTCCTGGTTATACTAAGCCAAAATGGCTTCCTAACAGAACTCCCACTCTTGACACTGACTTTAGCTTCTGGCAGCACGTGGAACGCGGGGAGTCCCTCTTCCCAGTGACTTAAAGACAACCTTTGTGTTTTCCTAGATCTTCTCCTGGCTAAGCAGCACCCCTCACCCATCGAGTTCCTTAAATGACCTATCATGGTTCTATACATTCTACAGCCACTACAATGAATCCCAACCTCCATCTTTCCAAGTCCCAAATCAAAGTAAGTAAGAGTGGTGGGATTTGTCTGCCATTCCATTCCAAGCACAACCTTGCCCCCAAGCCCTCCTGCCCCTCTTCACCTTGTTGATGTCCAACAACTCCTTGGGGGATTTTGCCCTCAGGCACCTCAGCAGGGCAGCGGAGTCGGATGCATTGCAACCACAGATGTGCGCGAGCACCTGCAATTGTTGCCAGAGAAGGACCAGGTCAGAGCACGGCACTGAAAGTCGCCAAGAAAATGAAAATTGAAGAGTCCTTGATCTTTCATATATGAAGCCTGCTGCCCCTCCCCAGCCCTGAGGACAGGCTGGCACTGTGCCTCTTTATTCTCTCGCCTGACCCTCCTTGCCATCTTTAGCAACTGCTGGAGTGGGGGGAGGTGGTGTGTCAGCCTACCGCTAAGGAACAGAGTCAAGATTCCTGGTCACAGAGAGACCAGTGTCAGAGAAATCCTATGGTGTCGGCTCCACTGGCAGTAGGTCCCACTGAGCCCAGAAGCCCCACTCCGGGATGCTGAGTGGAGCCAGGAGCCCCAAGCGTGACAAGCAGCTGTGCAAGCATGATTTAATTGTCAGTTGAGGCATGACTTTGGATCAGTGTCAGCTTGTCAGCTCTGTTAAGCCTCACCCCCATCACAGCCTAGAATACCCTGAGCAGCTTTTTCTGTCTCACATCAATTCCACTCATCCCCACCTCCTCCGGGATGTCCTTTCAGACCACTGCAGTCCCCATGAACTCCTCCTCCTCTGATTTCCTGTTACCTCAAGGATTCCCACCTTCTCTACCTAGCCTTTTCCTAAGCCTGCCTTGCTCAGTCATTGAGCTTTCCATGGGAGCTTATCCCTTGAAAGTGGTGGTCCCTAAGTGTCTGGGAGTCATGAATGCTCTGAGAATCCAACAAAAGCTACAAACCCTCTCCCTGGGAAAATGCACAAACACATGTAGAGTCTGCATACAACATACAACTGTAGGAGCTCAAGGACCACATCCCAACTAGCCATGGATTCCAGGTTAAAAACGCTTGTCATGAAGTGACTATGGTCTTCTGAAGTCAGTGTAGCCCTTCCCATTTATAAACCCACAGGTTCTAACATAGAGCTGCGAGGACAATGGACACTCAGTGTATGTGTGCCAAATGGACAAACATATGCACAAACTGAAAGTCGATATATCGTGTTCCCCAAATCAATACTTCCTGTGTATTGAGAGTATTTTTACAATATTATAACTCCCTGTCTCTGCTCTTGGTATACATTGTTATTTTCTATCAGGTGTGTAAGCAAATGCACCACTATAATGCACAGTCCCCAGGAGGTGGCCCCACAGCCCTGTGTTTTATTCATTGACTGAATCAGCTCATTTGTTAACTCATTCATTCAGCAAACGTCAATAGTCGCCTAATATGCACTAGGCGTTATGCTGGGACACGGAAGATATAGAGACCTTGGTCTCCAGGTCCTCACTGTCTGGTAGAGCACTAAAGCAAGCTGACAGATGGCAAAAGTCCGGGGTATATGCCTCACCGTCCCCTCACGATCTCGTGCCAGGCAACAAGAATCAGTCACAGTGTTATTTCACACGGAATTGGAAACAGCCTCAGAATCTTTCTCAACATAGTACTCTAGGTAGAGTGGAGTAGGTAGCGGAGATGAACTGTATATAACACAGGGGACTGAGTTATATATCCCAAGAGAAGAATAATGAATAAGATGTCAGAACAATCACATATATGCTCATGTACACACACACACACACACACACACACACACAGAGTCATGCACACCGACAGCATTTCACTGGGGACCTACTTCCCGTCGAACCAGGCCTCCTATGGAGCAATAAGGCTCACCCTGGCCAGCATCAGATTCTTTGGCTATGGTCCTCAGCCAAGCATACAGTCTATTGACATCTGGCCACATTCCCCCTGACCAAGTAGAGGAGAGGTGTCAGCGATATACCTACATCCTCATCCCTCTTATCATCAGAGAGTCTCTTGAGAGGGATGATGGCCACCCCGCTCTCCATGATGGCTTTGTGGAATAAGCCATTGGCCCTGGGGGACAGAATCTGGAGAGAGAACACAGGAGACCAGGAAAAGTTATGCAGGGGACTCCCCATCCAGCACACACATCACCCACCTTTCCTTAAAGAAACCTTCCCAGGAGGCCTCCTTAAAAGCTCTATGCTTACAGAAAAAAAAAAAAAGTGCCCTGGTTTGGGGATTCAAGGACTAGCCATGGAGGTGTGGGCAAGTTATTTAACCTGTCTGAGCCCCAGGTTCCTCAGGAACTTTGAGGTCAAACGTCCCGGTGTGTGATTGCTAGCTAGCTCCTTCACTTCCTAGCTGGGGGAATCTCAGGCAAATTGTTTCGTATTTCTGAGCATCAATTTACATCTTGTAAAACTGGAAGGAAAAGTGGAGCGCATATCACAGAATTGTTGCGTAGAGAGCGGAAGTAACAAATATGGGAAGGCTTTGCACAATGCCCGGTCAAACAGCATGCACCCACGAAACAGGGGTTGTCATCACATATGTAAAGTTGAGCTATTATAATTCATCTTACTGAATTATTTTGAAGATACAAAAAGATCTTGTATATTGCCAAGTGCTATAGAGCAGAAGCTCTCTTAACCCACTTCTATGTAACTGACTTCTGTGATTAACTGAGGCCGGTGGGCTGTTTTCTAGCAGCACTACTGGTTTCTATTCCCACCAGTTTCTGGACAAGAGGCAGGTGTGTTCACTTCCCAACTTGTTTGGTCAGTTACACTTGCTACTGCAATTACATAATCAATGAAATATCATGGGAACGAGTGAAGTATGCATTGTAAACAGACAACAAAACTATGTTTGCGGAAAGAAACCTGCGATGAAGGCAAGTAGCTGAAAAATATTGTCGGCAAATTAGGTGTGAACAAGGTAAGAGTAAAATATGTTGGGTGGCAGTGGGGGGGGAGGGCAGAAAATTCCATAAATGCACCTCATTCACAGACTACAAAGTACGCATCTCTTAAAGTCCCTGCTCACTGTAAAGAGGCTGAAACCATAATTAGAGAACCATGAATCTGATGGGTGGTTTATGCCAGACAGCCACGTTGGACCTCTAGCCAGCAGACCAACCTTGAAAAGATACCCCACCATATACCAAACCGTTGGTAGAGAAATGTACCCTCTCTGTTTGAAGTTAAAATGCAATGTTATACGCATCCTTTTTTTTTTTTTAAGTTTTAGCTGAACTTTTCTATTAAACAAGTAATTGCCAGTCTTGGGAATTAGACACCAGGGCTTAGACCCTATAAATATAAGGGATTTTTCTTCAAACTATGACTCAGGATGTGATCTTGGGCAATTCATTTAACCTCTTCCTGATGACAGCTCTTGTCCACAGAATGACAGAGAGCCCCTAACTCTCTCTGTGGGGCTTGAGGGAGACAATGTGTATAAAAGTGTTTGTTCGACATGAGAGCACCGGTCAGCCATAAGTGATTCATGGTCCTTGTTTTTGTAACCTCCCCCACCAAGGTTTGTTCAAATCCCAGAGAGAAGAACTCACAAGGCTGGAAACGCTTATGGCTCCCGCGGACTCTCCGAAGATGGTCACGGAGCGTGGGTCCCCACCGAAGAACTCGATGTTCTCCTGGACCCAGGTTAGGGCAGCTATCTGGTCCATGAAGGCCCAGTTCCCACGGGCGTGCTCGTCCCCTGTGCTGGGGCAAGAAGTAGCATGAGAAAACTCAGTGGGCGTCAATCTGCTTCCCGCCGCTCAAGGAGTTCGAGGCAGAGGCTGGCCACTCCTGCTGGTGTGTCAAGGGCCAAGGGTTGGAGGCCCAGGGCTGTGGAAAAACCTGGGCTTGTTTCTTATCTTTTGGGGTGTTTTTTTTTTGTTTGTTTGTTTGTTTTTGTTTTTGTTTTACAATTTGATGAAAGCTATGCACTCCAGAAAAATGCACAATTTTATAAGTGCAATTTGAGGGTATTCATAGGCTCCCCTGAATCTGTGGATTCCAGAAAAGTCCTTCTCCTCAGAGTTATTCTGCACCAGAAAGCAAGGCCTCCCTGGGCACAGAGCTTCCAGTGAAGGACTGCGTGGCTAATAATGCTAATAACCAGGCAGTGGCAGTAAACTGTCCTAAGAGCTGTATCGTTGATGCTCCTATGACCTTCCCGACCTGTGAGGCAGGTGGCGCTGGCTTCTCTCCTTTACCCCCTTGAGTCCTCTCTCCACCCTTCTCTGCCCTCTCCCAAAAGGCTGACCTCTATGAAGTGCATCACCCAGGCTCCCTGCCGTGTGCGCTCAGTGGGAGGCACTGGCCGGGGGTTGGAGGGTGGGATTTTGAGACACTGGGAAGTTTATTCCACCACCCCACACACCCTCTCTGCTGGGAAGTGCCTGGGGCAGTGGCTGTGTCTCCCATCCAGGAAGTCTAGGAACATGCCTGAAGGATACCGCCAGATACACGGTCTCCTCACAGACAGGAAATCCACGCACAGAGAGGGCAGATCTCTTGCCTAAGAGGTAGAAAGCTGCAGGTTTGGAATTCCAACCCAACCAGTCTGGTCCCAGAGCCCATGCTCCTAACCATGCCTGCATGCCACTACCCCTGCAGAATAGCATCTTTCCCAGGGAAGGGGGACAATTCATGGGGAACCAAGGGAAGATACCACAGAACCAGAGAAATACCTAGACCAAAACATCCATGTGGTATGTACCATGTGAGTTGGTAGCCCTGGGATCACATTCTACTCCCCTCCATTCCCCAGGCCCTTCACTGCCCCTCCTCTTACTTCCCTGTGCCTGTCCATGACCCCTGGGCTGGCTCCTTCTCTGCCCTTTCTCTCTCACCACCCCCACATCTGGTCAGGAGCCAAGACTTGGCAATTTTACCTCCATCCCATTGTAGCTTTTACCTCAGCTCCCATCCCTGCATTTCTATTTATCTAGATTCATAATCTAATCACCTGCTTGCCATCAGGGGCGAGTGGGTGGCTCAGTCGGTTAAGCGTCCCCATCTTGATTTTGGCTCAGGTCACGATCTCACGGTTTGTAAGTTAGAGCCCCGCCTGGGGCTCTGCACTGACAGCACACAGCCTGCCTGGGATTCTCTCTCTCTTTCTCTCTTTGCTCCTCCTCTGCTCGCTCTCTCTCTCTCAAAAATAAATAAATATTAAAAAAAAAAAACCTGCTTCCCATCAATGTTCTCATGTCTAGAACAGGGCTAACGGTGGTGCCTGCTTTGCATGTGGTTGTGAAGACCAGCAGACCAGGCATGCAATAGGTGATGTGTACGTGCTAGCGATCTCTCGAGTTACTCAACTGCCAGCCCGCTGCATCCCCGCGGCCTGCATCAAGGCTGTGGTGTAGCCTCCCGACCAGACTGCCCATCTGCAGCCTGGGCACCCCTAGCCCAGCCTTCCCCTGCTCTGGAGTAACCTTTCTGAAATACTGCTCTGAGAGGTGCACCCTTAGGTCCCTGAGCCTCTATGCGTGGCCTGGCATTCAAGGCCTTTCTAAGCCAGTCCCTCCCTTGTCAGAGCCATCTCCTCATCTGCCTGCCTACTAGAACCTAGAGTTTAGAAATTGTTTTTGGAAGACTTTCTGGCACAGGAATCTTCTGCAGAACGCCAATGTACAGTGCAGCTAAAAGTGGAACCGCTCTGGTCCCTCTCAGCCCTGTGTCTCCATTGCGGGCCCAGAGCCCCAGCCCAGGGCCACAGGCCCAAAGCACAGCTCGCAAATATTGTTCCAGGCCCAGGTGCTGCTACATTTCCTTCCAACTTCCCAGCTTTGGCTCAGGCAGCCCCTTTGCCAAGTATGCTCGTCCCTGCCCCCTCCTCTCAAAGCCAGCCTTGTCGGGGAGATGCTGCCTCTCTCGAGAAGCCTCCTTGATTCCTTGCAGCCCCATTGCCTGGCGCCGCCTGGCACCCTCAGACCATTAATCACATCCTGCCTGGGAGCATGGAGAGCTGCGTGCCTGTGTTGCCTCCCCCACAACCCTGAGAGCTTCCCCGAGGGTAGGATCATGCCGGACTCACTGCTGCCTTCCCCGAAGTCCCTGCCGGTGGCCTCTCACTGCTCTTCTTGGCTCACACTACCCTCTGGCCAGGACTTAGGTTCTGCTATGTTCTAAGTAGGATAACAGAAGTTCTCAAGCTCTGCTCTGTGAGCTCTGGGAAGTTGCTTCACCTCTCTGTGCCTCCAGTTTTCAACGGCAGGATGGGAATAACAACAGTACGTTTCTTGTAGGATTACTCTGGGGGAGAGCTGAAAACATGTATGGCAAGCTCATGGCACCATGCCTGGCTCATGGTGAAGGCCTGATGCATGCTGGATATTACTGTAGACAGGCAAGCCAACACGATGGAGTGATTCCTCTCGGCGGGGGGCATCTGAGGAGCCTTGACCTGGAGCCCTGTGACTGCTCACCCACGCTGCTTCCTCAACTTCCAGGGCACATCTTGGGGCTACACTGCTCCAGCTCCCTGTGGTAGGGTATGGCCATGTGGCTGAGCTCTGCCAGTGATACATGAATAAGAGTGATGAGCGCCACCTCCAGGCTGACCCTGGCCAGGACGATCTTCTCTGCCGCTCGTCCATCTGCTGGCCAGACGCAGAGGGTCTAGGCCCCTAAAGGAGGGCAGAGTCACAAGATGGAAGGAGCCAGGTCCCTGACTGACCACGTGGAAAGATGCCTGTCAGTCAGGATCACTCACTTGGACCTTACTTGAGTGGGAAAGAGATTGTTACTGTGTAAAGCCACCAAGACTTGGGAGTTTATCTGTTATAGCTGCAAAGATGACCTAATTTGTGTCACAGTTATTCAAGGTCAGTGAAGTCTCATTCTTCCTTACGCAGCTGGGCACTGAATCCCCTATGGCTGCCATACAGCTGTGCTTTGGGGACCCGGGGCATCAATCTCTCAGGGACACTCACTTGAAAAAACCAAATATTCCTAGCCGGTACTGGGTAGTCACAATCAGCACATCCTCGTAGGCAGCCAGGGTGGACCCGTCGAAGAGGGAGGCTGAGCCAGTCTCGAAGGAGCCCCCGGGCAGCCACACCATGACCTGCGGAAGGAGGAGGAGCTCGCCAGTTGGCCTGCCAGGCATTCACACCCCCTCCCCATACATTTGAGACCCTCCTTCTTTAGGGAAATATAACTGTCTCACTTTCCTTTCTAAACAGAAGCAGAGATTTTGTCTTTGGAAGAAGGCCAAGGGTTAAGCAAGTAAGCCTGGGTTTGATTCCCAGCTCTGCCACTGATAAGCTGTGTGACATTGGGCAGATTACTTAACCTCTCTGAGGCTCATTTTTCTCATCTGTAAAATGTGAAGAATGAAAGTATCTCATTTCTGGGTTATCATGAGATTTCAACAAGATTCTGCATTTAAGTTCTTAGAACAATCTCAAGTGCTCAGAAAGTATTAACCAAATATCATTGGTCTTGTGACCCACAGGAAGAGAGAAATCATTGTAAGCCATTGTAATCATTGTAATTTGGAGAGCAAAATCCACTTAAACTGTTTTAACTTAACTCTTTCCATTACCTACAGAGAGAAGAGAAGCAAGGAGAGAAAAAGGGAAGAGAAATGTGAAAACTTTACAATATTAATTAGAAAAACTGGGACTGGGCAACATAAAACATTCACTTGGTATTATCATGATTCATGTACTTACTAGTAAATCTTTTCCATTCTCCTTTTTAAGGTCATATTAGGGACTAAAAGTCTTGGGCCAGGAAAAGAGACTAAAGCCACAGAGGAAAAAGGAGAACCAGACAAAGCACTGACTTTGACACGGGCCCTTCCGGTCACTGTGTGTACAAGTCATTTATGCTATCCTTCTGCCTCATCTTCTAAATCTGTACAATGGGTTCGGTAATCTTTACCCATGATTACTGTGGGGGTTAAATGCGATAATGTACTGTGCCTGGCACACAGTCAGTGCTCAGTATATGTTGCTACTATGATCTGATAGGGCAAGTCTCTCATGGCACTGGCATGGGGGGGGGAGATGACAGCTTTCCCACTCACTTATACAGAGATATTTTACATTCTTAAATGAGATACTTAGTATTTATTATTACCTGTCCTCGTTGGAAACAGAAAAAATTGGAGGGCGTAAAAACCCTCTTTAAAGAAGGCTTTCCCAAACAAACAGAGACCTTGTGAGCAGTGTCTTTCTAAACGTTTACACATCGTTAAATACTCAACAGGGGAAAAACAAAACAAAATAAAAATCAAAGGCCAGGTCACTGCCAACAAAGAAGCGATCAGAAAGGAAGATAGAGGAGATCTGTCATTAAATGGCTTTATAAGAAAATTATTGATGTGTCAAGTGATTACGTTTCCCTTTTACCCAACAGGGGGTATGTTGGATCCTAGACACCCTGCCACTCTGCCTGGGTCCCTGGCCGAGCACCTGCTGGCTGGTGCCCACCCCACCCCCTTGGCAGGCAGTCTTACAGGGAGCTTGGAGCCATTGTCCGCATGGGCCGGTGCGTAGATGTTAAGGTACAGGCAGTCTTCGGACACCTCCAATTTGGGGTAATGCACCTTGAGAATGTGTTGATAGGAGACCAGCCACTCCAGGTTCTGGACGCATCTTGGAGAAAAAAAGTAAAAACCCCGAGTTGCTGTCAGCACACTTGTCTGGGAGGGGCCAGGTCCTGTGAGAGCAGGGAGGCCTGCCGTCCTATGTCTGAGCGGAAGAGGCATATGGGAGCTATCGGTACAAAGTCTAATCATCTCCCTGGCCCCCGCCATACTGGCACAAACAGAGAAAAAAAACTGTAATTCTTTTTCATCTGGTTTTTGGGTAGGAAAGCACGCTGTACAGAGTAATTGTATCATTAACCTCCAGCACCTACCCAGGCTTACACCTACTACCATAATCGGGACACACACACAGAGATTCAAGATGGCTCAACAATTCTCCAAACTAGAGGGCAAGACACTGGGTTGCATTATCAAGGGTTTACCTCTAGCAGCTCCCTTTTCTGCACCCAGAGGAACTAGGCTTTTCTACCAGGAACCAATGGCGGTAGATGTGCAAGGAGATTCCTGGGTCCAAACCTTTGCTCAAGCTGGTCCTTGTGCCCAGACTGTTCTCTCCTCATATCTGTTTGCTCATGTTCTTCTCTTTCTTTCAGCTTCAGTGCAAGTGCCACCTCCTCCAAGAAGCCTTCTGGGATTTCTCCAGTTAGACCACAGCTCTTCTTTAGAAACACCTATACATGTTGTATTCTTTTCCTAGAAGCTCTCCTGGGCTTGTACATGGGTGTTACCATCTTCCCCGACTCAACTGTGAGCAGCTAAAAGCCTAGGACTCTATTTTAGTCACCTCAATACTTCATAGCCCCTAGTACTGAGCCTGCTTGTTATACAATAAGATTGAGGGAGTCTATATATGTGATTTCTACCATACTCAGAGTTGCATTAATGTTAATTTTTTTAAATAAAATAGTGTACAGATTCAGCGGTGGGAAACCATCACTGCAAATCTACCCCCAGACAAGCACTTATGCCTTTTTTCCCTTTTGTATGTTGTTTATCAGAAATCAAGGCCTCACTGCTTTCAGTACAGGCACCTCTGACCTCCCCTCAAGGCGAGGCTAGGTGGTTCCTTCTCAGCACCCTTCTGACGCCTTAAGGGTGCACTTGTCACTCTGTATTTTAATTATTGTTATATTAGTTGAACAAATAGCTGAATGAATGAACAGATGAGTTTCAGCTTAGTGTCCTCAGTCCCTTCTTTGTGGCTTAGGGCACTTCCTGGCACCAGCGTACTCCTTCTGCCTGGGACCCCAAGGCCAGGAACCAGTGTGGCCCAATCTGAGGACGTCACAAAATCTGAGTGTCAGAAGATTCTTGCGGATTTTCAAGCCTCCCCTCTCAACCTAGCCTCAAGTCCTCCTCAGGATTCATCCACCTCAGGTTGAACATTTGCAGTGACTGGGAGCTCCTGACCCGGGACACACTCGTGTATTCCACAGGTGTTTATGGCTTCCCCTGCATTGGGCACAGAGGTCTAGAGCTGCAAGCTCTTGCAGGTGTTCTTCACCCTAAAGCCCTCAGCCAGTCTGGATCCTGGACACTAAGCCTGGGTGAGAGGTGACACAGACACCTGGACAGAGACTCAGGAAGTCCGTCACAGTGGCCCCCAAACCTGATGGGTCCACAAATCCCTAGAGACCTTTCAGTGAATCTCTGGAGATTACAATTTAGTAAGTTCAAGAAGGTGGCCCAAGGAATCTGCATGCGCTGAACACCATCACCAGCGATTCTGCTGGTCAGCCAGCTGGGAAGCCATGAGATTACTGAAGCCCTTGTCCACTTCCATAGCCCCCGCTCCTCCTCCCTGTTCCCCCACCTTTCCCAGGGGGCTGCACGACGTTTATTCCCCCTCAGTGCTCTGTCCCCACTCCCAGTTCACATTCCACCCATGGGACTGAGGCTGCTCTTACAATTTAGGGTAGGACGTGGCATCTCGGAAGTCACTCCAGGGCAATGCAGGCTTTGGTTGCTTAAATCGTAGGGGCCCTAGAGGGGGTGCAGCATAGGGGATCCCGAGGAACACATTCACAGGCACGGTGCTTCCCAGTACAGTGGTTTGCTTCCCCCGGACCCATCCCAGCCTGGTGCTCCTCACTGGTGCATCAGCAGCTGGCCCTGAGGGGACACACAGGGAGGAATCAGATGCTGGCTGGGTAGAGAACCAGAATGAGCCCAACTAGGAGCTCCCCTCAGTGGGGGCACTCTTTGTTGGCCCAGGCACTGTGCGACAGGAAGTATCTAGACTCCCTCTCAATGAACCCATGTCCACTCCTTCCTTCAAGATTGCCACCTGCATCAGAACACTGACTTAGTTTCTACTAGGAGCATAGCACCAACCCACAAAAGTTTCCAGTTACCTAGGGAACCCTTCTGCAGCACAGATTTCTCTTACTCTGGAGCTGATAGACACCAGGCTCCACAGATCCTTGGATCCCACAAAGTCATCTAACCCAGAGTCCCCCACATGTGGGTCATTTTCATACCCAGTAGCACATTGGCTGGCATGTCTGTCTATCCCCTGACTACTAGCTTTTTAACTTTTCTTAATATTAAATTTTAAGAAACTTTAAAAATCTTACCTAGAGGATTCCTAAGCATTAACGTCTATGGAACTGTGCTTTTGATGAGTTTTGAGTAAGCAGGAAAACAAGTAGATGTCAATGAAAATAAAAGGTTCTCATGCAGATGCCACCTGACATCAGGTCACCCACCTCCAGGATATGAGGATGACATTTCAGGCAACCAAGAGTGCAAGCTTCTTGGTTTCCACATAGACTATAGAGCATTGAGGTTCACTGTGCAACTATTTACTTAGCAGGACTCAGGTATCTTGGTGCTACCTGCTCTAACGTCACGTAATAGTGAAAGTCCTGTCCGGGAACCAGTACTACCAGAGCATGGGCTCTGTCCTAGGCCCCTCCCCAGTGCCCAGGACAGAGGGCCCTGCAAGCACCCGAGGTATGAGCACCCCAGGTATGAGCACCCCAAGGATAAGGACCTGGGTCTTCTGTGCAATATCCATGCTCACAAAGGAGACACTATTGGGGGAGCTTTCAGTAACACCAGGACATCAGTCAGGTGCCCTAAGATTACTACATGGCTTTCCATGAGCCATGAGACCTCTGAAAAATGTTTGTTTTGCACTAGTAGAAAATCCGCCGAGATAAGGAAATCCCCCTACCCCATCTTCTGAGGGCCCTCCTCTCCCACTGGGTGTCTCACCCTCAGTGACAGCTGCAAGGACCCAAGCAGCCCAGAGCAGGGTCTGGCCCAGGTACACCCCCACCCTGCTCATCCAGCCGGCCCGCCTGAACTTCCCGCACATCCAGGGCCACAGCTGGCCTCACAGAGCTTCCGTCAGGGATAAGAAAGGGCTTCTTGTTAGGAGTCAAATGTTGAGCAGGCAGACACAGGGTGCAGGGCTGATGGAGAAAGGCATCATACCAAGACTTGCAGAGGAATTGGACAAGCAAGACTTTCCTGTTCTAATCTACATAAGGAGAAGCTGATGATTAACCAGAGAGCTGGTGAAGGATAACGTGGTAGGCTCTGGGCTCACGGGATGATACAAATAGAAAAAACATTTGGGATCAGGTAAGTCAAAGACCTCAGCTCTGATGCCCGCAAGGGCCAGGAAGGCAGCAAACAAGCAGTGAGTGAAGCTGGCCAAGACAGATCAGTGGGAAGCAGTGTGGACTATGGAAAGCTGGAGAGCACATGCCCTGTCTTAAAAGAGCAATGGCTCCTCAATTCCAGTAAACATTTGGCTTCTGACAATGCAGGTACACCAAACCAGAAGTCTATGATCTCTCTCAATTTTTATATGAGGCCTCACTTCTTAAAAGTCATGATATGAGCTCAATGCAGTATTTACACGGGCTGCAATTCTGATCTAGACCCAGTGTAAATACGAGGAGACAAGCCAAAAGAGGTGAAGTTACTATACACGGTTCTGTTGGAACCTGTCCTTAACATTCTGGGTTCTCGCTGTGCTGCTGGTGGGTCACAAAAGATCCAGCTCAGGACCCAGAAGCGTCACCATCCTGCTCCCAGCAGAGTCCACACTGCCCTCAGGGTAAAGGGCCCAGGATGGGGCTCTCCAAATGCTTGGGGATGGGTGGGTAGAGTCAGAATTATCTGGGGGTACTTCTTGATATTGTGTTTTTCTGCTCTGTCCCCCTAGAGATATGGGGGCAGGAATTGAATCCATAGTGGTTTTGGGAAGCATCAGTCTAATGCACAGGTTTCCCAGAGTAGTTACCTCCTGAGAGAAGCAGGGTTGTCACAAGCACATATTAGGAGCCTGCTGGATACAGAACTTTGCACAATAGGCAAGGAAAGGCTTCCTCAAGGTCAGAGCAAGGGGCTTCCTGATGCATTTTGCTAAAGGAAGGTGCTCTATAAACCTTTGCAGAATAGAAGCCTTCCAATAAATAATATCTTTCACCCCAACTCCAGCTCCATTTCTGATACGCCACCGACAGTGCCAGGAATTATGGAAACAGGATTTGAGTGGAGTCCTTTCTGAAGCTTTGATTCTTAATTCAGCAAAAATCACTTATGGTTCAAATAAACCTTGAAAATCCCTCAAATTGCCCCTGAAATCCAGTGAATGGCTGTGGGGAGCAGGCCCTACGCATGATATTGAGGGTTACGGAAGAAAGGGACTGCCTATACCAGATGGCTACATGTTCAGACTGCCCACCTTTGAAGTGACCACAAATCCCTGGGAGAGGAATGGGGGATGGGGTGGGAATTTCTAAAATGTTTATGGTGTGCTTGCAGAGTTTACCCATTTAGGCTAAACATTAAGCACACCCAAATCCTATGTATAGACATGCTGGTTGCTCCTAGTTTCAAGTACTTATAGCTTTTGAGACATCAAAGTCCTTATCTTGGGCCCGGGGCCATAGAGTAGGTGGTCAGTGGTATTTGCTAGATTGGAATCTAACCCTAGCTTGTTAAGACCCACACACACACGGCTTTTTAAAGAGCTGCCCAAAAAAAAGGGCAACTTTTTTCCCTGCCTTTCCAAGCGGGTCCTTCCTGGTATGGCTGCCCTAAGTAGCTGCATGCCTTTGCCCATGACCTTGAGACCATTTACAGAGACCCAGGTTCTATCTTGACTCTTCCTCAGAACAAGGGTGTCCTTGAACAAATCCATTCTTTCCTCTGGGCCTCAGTGTTACCATGTTATGATAACATTTGTGCAGACATGTTAGGATTATAAATTCCAGAGACCCAAGCATGAAAGAGGTTTCCAGACCTGACTATGAGTCCAGAAGAACCCAGAGCATGGAGAGGTAGACAAGTTTCCGAGATGAGGAAAAAAGCTGCTGGCAAGGCAAGTAAGTGGCTCTGAAGGCACAAACTTTGCCACCTCAACATGGCATCCACCTGCCAACAAAGGTCTGCAATATCCAGTTTGTCTACAACCTGAGACTTAGACTGTCTCCCCGCTATTGCCCTCCTTAGTTGCCACCAAAAAGATTCTCCCTGCCCTATAACTGTCAGAAATAATATGAATTCTCTATACCATTGCTCTTTCAACAGTGTTTAAAGTGCCTTTGGGTGTGTTTTATTGTACAGCTCCCCGCCCCACACATAGGCTGATGCCTTTCTTCTCTAGCTTCTTACCCTTTAAAGCTCAATTCAATACCTCTTTCAAGAACCTTTCCTAGATTCTCCTGGACTCCTTAGAGCTTTGCTTTTCTGGTCCCTCTTGCTTCCTAATTAGCTGTGAATAGGATTGCCTTCCTCCTCGACAAAAATGTCTTTTCCATTTATGTATTGATCACAGCTTCTTCAGTGAGTCCTGGTGTTTAGCCACTGACCTTGTAACTTCACAGTTTGTACCAGTCCCATTCCCACTACTAACCTATCAATTTGCTCAAAATATTTCCTTAAATTGACTTAAAAAAACTATTTATTATCAAGAAATCTGCATATAGCTAATGCAATGGAGATGGTGTTTTGAAAGGAGCAGAACAGTATAATTTGCATTTATGTACTGCAAAATCATCCCCCACCTCTGGCAACCATAGCAAAGCTATAAGGTGTGGTGTAGAGGACCCCAAAATAGGACAGAGTGGAGAATCTGCCCTCTTCTGCACCATGGACCTTGGGAAGGAGAAGGGAACAATGGTAGGGAAAACAGGGAGCGATACCAGGTGCCCTGAGCCCCCTCTTAGACTTAAATCCCAAAGTGGGAGTTGTGCTAGACAGGGAAGTTGAAGGCAGACTAGTTTCTCCAGAAGGAGACTGCCACAGAGGTGCCCCAAATCCTTAAACCAGACTGTGGCAGCCACAACCGAGTAGAAGAGGTTGGGCAAAGAGAGACCTCAGGTGATGCTCTTGCTTACCCTGGATAAGCGTACTTGAGAATATCGTTGGGAATTGGATAGGAAGGAGATCAGGGGGCCCACAGCTTCCTGGGCTTGAGGAGAAAGTGAACCACAATGTGACCTTGGCGGAGCACAGGTCTGAGTGCTGGTCAGAGCCAAGGTGGGGCACTGAGTCACTGAGGATCCATGGGATTTGACCAAGACAACAGAATAGACCACAAGCTCGCCATGTTAGAATTCATCATCTTGCCAGGAACTTGGTGCACAGGGAAGTTGCCGTGGACAGCCCAACAATGCTAGGACTGCTGCAAGTGGGGCCAGGCTCCCTCCACGCTTCTTGTGTGGTCACATAAGCTTGCCCCAATTCATGCATCTAGATGCCATCTTGGAGAGGAGGGGGGAGGATGGGAAGCAAATCTGAGGCCATGCATTTATTTGAAAAAGCTTATGTTATTTAAAGAGATTGTTTAAATTATTGAATAGAATTGAATTTACCAGAGGGAGCTTGATGTAAATATCTACCATTAAGCAAGGGGTGGGGGGGGGTGTAGAATAAGGTGTTCTCTCTTTGTTAAAAAGAAAAACTAGCAAGTGTTATAGATATATATAAGAAACATGTTGCAGGGTGCCTGGGTGGCTCAGTTGGTTGAGTTAGTTGAGGGTCTGACTCTTGTTTAAGGCTCAGATCATGATCTCATGGTTAGTGAGATCAAGTCCTGCATCGGGCTCCATGCTGTCAGTGTGGAGCCTGCTTGGGATTCTTTCTCTCCCCTTCTCTCTGTCCCTCCCCAGCTCATGTTCTCTCTCTCAAAATAAATAAATAAACTTTAAAAATGATTTAAAAAAGAAACATGCTGTGGCCAAACTGATTCCATCTTTTCTACAAACCCAGCACTGAAAGAGAACTGTGGAGGGCATGACTTCCTAACTGCGTATCTTACGTTTGCTCTTCTCTTCAGGTGCCACCTCTAATTATCTCAGGTGCCCCCTAATGGACAGGGTATGCACTTTGGGAAACTAATATGGCCTATAATAAGAATACTAGTTTTCATTTATGGAATGCTTTGTAGGCTATCGGAAACTGGGCTAAACATTTTGCAGCCATTACCTTATTTAATGCCATTATTCCCATTTTGCAGATGAGAAAACAGGCTCTGCAAAGTAGGGTGAACTGTCAAATTTCACAAGGCTGAGGAGCCAGCACAGCTGGGACTTGAGCCCAGACTTCCTGCCTCCAAACTGCAGGCTTTGCCATCTAGAGAGGAGGAAGAAGCAGGAATGAAGAGCAACAGGAAGGTCGGGAGCATGACGGACTTCTGCAGTTCTTGGGCCATTAAAAATCATTTAATCTTCTAGGAAGCTGAGTAACCACCTGACATCACCTCCTTGGACCTTGACGTTCCCATCAGTATGCAGACCAGTGGCCTGGATGGCCCCCGAGACACAGACCCTTGATGGGCTCTCTCTGTTCTCCCAGACTGCTCTGCTGAAACCCTGCGGGAGACACCAGAATGAGAGAGGACTTCAGTCTGAGGCTCAGCTTTGGCTGAAAACTTCTGCTAATCGACCCTGCTACCAGTGGCCTCGGGTGGAGACTGGACTGCAGGTGGACAAAACAAAGGGAGGATGCTCTGGGATGGACTCAGGTCACAGGGGGGTAACTCCCCTCCCACCCAACATGGTTCCGGAGCTGGGTACCCTTGAGCTTCCTTCCCATAACCATTCTTCAAACCCACCTCACATTGCTGCTCCACTCAAATGGTTCAACAGGATGTTCAAATCCTTTCCCATCTGGCTCCACCCTGCCATTCCAGATGGATGCCTCACTGCACCCCATCACTGTACCCCCATCACTGTGCTTCCATCACCTCACCCCCATCCCTACAACCTCATCATCATACCACCATCATGTATTCCCATCACTGTGGGCCCCATCACTGCACCCCATTGGCAACCATCCTTTGTTAATTATATTTTCCTCTCCTGGAATGTTTTGCCTCGACCTCTTCACCTGGTAAAATCCTACTTGTCTTTCAAGATCTCACAGAAATACCATCTCCTCCATGCAGAGCTACAATTATTTTCTCCTTTCCTCCTGCGCACTTTGTTGATGTTTCTCTTATACTATTTACAATCCTCCATCCTAGTTCTGTGGCTGGTTTAGCCACAAATGATGATGAAGATGATGATGACGATGCTGATATTATTCATTTCTTGGTCACATAACATCAGGGCCACTTCTGCTTTAAGTCACAGCTGCAATGGACAGTTCTGTGCAGGCTCAGCCTCACCTAGCACTGACAGGACACCACTTGAATCATGGGTGGGCCATGTGACTTTCTATTTTTGCAGGGCCTTCTCCCTTGTCACAAATATCCCCTCTGACTTTGTTTAAGTGAGATTAGAATTAGAATAACCCAGGAGTAACCCTGTCAAGGAAGGGAGCATGAGGCCTGGGAGATATACATTCCAGCTTCTGAAGGCATTCTATGTGCTGCTCAGGAGGGAGAAGGTCCTAGAAAAATTGGGCTCTCATTGCTCACAGCAGTCTCAGTAATACACCCTTTCCTGTCATTTCTCTCTCCTCTCCCAGCCCCAAGCTCTGCTCTCAGGGGAACAAAACTAAGTCAGTGGGCACCAGAAGGAGACCTAGGAAGTAGACTGTCAGTGGGATTCTGTGAGTGGATCACTCACCATTCAGACAGCGTCATGTCTTAAAAACTCTCAGGGATGGGTTGGGATGTGGTCCAGCTGGAGGGGCACCATTGAGGTATGCCTTAACCCCAGCATCTCTAAGGTATAGGGGCAATGCTAATTATAAGGGTTGTGGTGTTGGCTGGATTTCATTAACTGCCTTGGAAACCTTGAAAAAAAAAAGACAGGTTCTGGTCAATCGGCTATCAACACAGAGTGAACATTGGAAGGCTTCCTGACAGCTTTTAAAGACAACCCTTGAACCACAGTGAGACCCAAGATTTAACCATAAGAGTGAGAGAGCTACAAAGGAGGTTGAATGCATAGCTGTGGAAGATCACCTCTACTAAAGCCAGGGCCCAGGTAAGATGATTAGGACCCTGAGACCTGGGGTGGAGACATGTGGATGGATGCATCTGAGAACCATGAACACACAGATTCTCCTAAACTCTCCAAACTAGCAGAAGCCAACTTTTCCTTCTTACTAAAGGAGAGCAGACTTATTTGTGATATGTGTCTCACATGAAAATGCTTTTCTTCTTCAAGATCACTCTATTTCATGCATTGCCCCTGGCCAGTCATGAAAGCCAGGTTTCGGCAGAGCTTGAACAAGGAAATATAGCCCCTTCTCTGGGAGGAAATGGTTTTCTCACTGAATTAATTGCATAACATGGCCAATATGACCTGGTAACAACTGAGAAAAACATGCGTAGGAGTGAATTCTGAGGGTGGTGGACCTGAAAGGTGGAGAGGAAGATAAGACTGGATAGGAGAGAATTTATTAACACAAGAGCACATTCTCATGACCCAGTATTTATTTTCCTGAAAGAATGTCTCGAGCTGGTCTAATATACTGCAGGAATGGCTTCTTAAAGCTTGATGACAGCCTACAATAAATGAGATGGAAATGCTAGAATTGCCATGGCCAAGTATTGATAAAGTTCAGGATATGGGTCTATTAGAATAAATTTATTTCCTAGAATGAGGGAACTCACCATCTGGTGATATTTACTAGGAGTGCCCAGAGGCTCTCTTCACTAGGGTAGTGCACGAGTGTAGAGGGCACCTGTATTTTGAAAAGCCCAATGGTGACAATTCTTGGTAAGTACGGGTTGACAGTAGGCAATGCTACCATGAAAATAGGCTTCATTCAGATTCAGTCAATGTGAATGAATCTGGAATAACAGAGGTCAGAAAGTGCCACTTAACCACCAGAGATATGGTGGAAATTACCTCAATGGACAGCAAAGACAGAGTGGCAACCAGGATGCCTTATCCCACTGAGATCTATACATACAGTGACTTAATAGACCATGGTATTCTTAGAAATAAGATAAGTAGGCAGCCAACTTGAAGGTTGCTTCAATTGTAAAACTAGAAAAAGCCAAGAGCTGGTGAGCAGAAGTTGCATGTCAGCCATAATAGTGAAAGATCACAATGCCTTATCAGATGTTTCCAGATCTAAACAATCACATCTCAAGGTGCCTGGGTGGCTCAGTCGGTTAAGCATCTGACCAGTTCAGGTCATGATCTCAGGTCAGGGTTCATGTGTTCGAGCCCCGTGTCAGGATCTTTGCTGACAGCTCAGAGCCTGGATCCTGCTTTGGATTCTGTGTCTCCCTCTTTCTTTCTGCCCCTCCCCCACTTGTGCATGCGCACTCTCTCTCCCCTCCAAAATAAATAAACGTTGAAAAATTTTTTCAAAAATAAATAAACCACTTCTCAAACTTGAGTTCATTGATTAAAAGGATTGAGTCCTCTTAAAGAAGAACTATGCCATGACACTACAAATATATATAATAATCATTCCCTCAATCCTTCTCTCAATGAATTTGTAGCCGGGGCCCACCTCATCATGGGAAATTCCAGATGCACGGTCATTTGGTGGCCATGATCTAGCCTTTCTTCTCAACCAGGACCCAGTAACCCTCCAACAGAAGCTTCTCAAAGGGCATGTAATTCTGTGCTGCAGTTAGCAAGGACTTATTCCAGAATTCCAGGGACCCCCATAAGAGGGGGGTCAGTAATGAAAGTGGGAACATTACTACCAACCTTATGGGATGTTTTTCAGGCTGAAAGGAAATGATAAATCAAATAGAATGCAAATGTATCATGGAGCTCTAAGACACACAGAAGTAATATATATGACAAAACAAAGCATGAGAAGAGGGGGTAAAGGGGATAATATTATATTAAATTCCTCATATTATGTAGCTAAAAAACTCAACAGCAGAGACCAAAGAAAGAATCACAGAAAGTACTCGATTAATCTAAAAGAAAATAGGAACGAGGGAACAACAAAAACTACAAAAGAACTATGGAAAGAAGTAACAGCCAGATGATAGACTTCAGCCTACTCATTTTAGTAAACACATTTACTAAAAATGCATTAAACACTACAAGTTAAGACAGTGATTTTTCAGTGCATTCAATATAGTAGATTTCAAGATACGAAATCTTACCAGAGACAAACAGGAGCATTTTTTTAGTCACAAAAAGAAAATACAGTGATCAGAAAGATAAAGCAATCTTTTTTTAATGTTTATTTATTTTTGAAGAGAGAGAGAGAGAGAGACAGAGTGTAAGCAGGGAAGGGGCAGAGAGGGAGACATAGAATCTGAAGCAGGCTCCAGGCTCTGAGCTGTCAGCACAAAGCCTGGCACAGGGTTCAAACTCACAAACCGTGAGATCATGACCTGAGCTGAAGTCAGACGCTTAACCAACTGAGCCACCCAGGCATCCCAAGATAAAACAATCTTAATTGTGATGCACCTAACAATGAGCCAAAAGACATATGAAGAAAAAAACTGAACTATAAGAAGAAATGGAAAATGTTACAATCATGGTTAGAAGTTTTAATACAGCTCTCTCCATATAATTAATAGAAGAAGCAGGAAAAAATCAGTTAAGATAGAGACTTGAACAACAGTATTAATAATCAATTTGATCTAACTGATATATGCTAGACTACTGCAGATTACACATTCTTCTCAGGGGCACACTGAACATTTTACTAACAGAAAATGTTACTCAGATGAGACTATTGTTGACTGGTTGCCCCTGAGAAGTTTGTTTATTGAAGTGAGTGTGTCCCTGATGGCTGATTTTCAAAAGCAAGCAGATAACGATGATTTGTGATTTTCAAAAGCATGTTCAGTGAAGCAAGTTGTCATTGATCAACTGAACAAGTTTAAAACCAATTCTCGTGGCTACTTGTTACCATAGCTGTAGAACAGTCTGTCTGTTATTAAGTTTGAGAGAACATGTTTATTTTCAATATGAAAAATCTATGTTTTCTACTATAAAAAATTAGAAAGTGAAATTATAATGGTATCAAAAATACCAAATGCTCCGTGACATATTTAATGGAAAATTTGAAAGACCTGTGACTTAAAGCTACAAAACAATGCTAAGAGGAATAAATGAATAAATAAATGGGGGAGATAAACCATGTTCATGGATTTAAGGACTCAATATTATTAAGATGTCATTTCAACCAGAATTGATTTATAGAGTGAATTCAACCCAAACAAAAACCCCAGCAGGCTTTTTTTTTTGCTTGTTTTTCAAAAATAAATTGAAAAACTGATTCTAAAATGTAAAACCTAAAAATTTTTGGAGGACTTACACTATCAGACATCAAGACTTAATTAACTATAAAGGTAACTTGATCCCTACCTCATCATACACTGAAATTAATTTAGACATATCAAAACCTAAATGTGAAAACATAGGAGAACAATTTCATAATATTAGAATAGGCAAAGGTTTCTGAGAGAAACAAAAGGCATTAATCAGAAAAGTAAAATTTATAAATTGGACTTAATTAAAATTTAAAACTTCTGCTCATCAAGAGACACCATTAAGAACGTGAAAAGATGAGACACAGATTGAGTGAAAACATTCACAATACATATACCTGACAAAGGAATCATACCTGGAATATGTAAGATTTCCTGTACCTCAACAATAAAAAGACAAATAACCTAATTAAAATGGGCAAAAAAAAGAGTGGGGAGGGATGGACAAAATGGATGAAGAAGGTCAAAAGATATAAACAGCTAGTTATAAGATAAAGAAGTCCTAAGGATGTAATGCACAGTGTGGTGACTACAGTTAACCATATGTACTGCATATTTGAAAGATGTTAACAGGGTAAATCTTAAACGTTCTCATCACAAGAAAAAAAATTTTGTAACTATGGGTGGTGACAAGTGGTATCTTGACTTACTGTGATGATAGTTTCACACTGTGTACAAATCACTATACTGTACACCTAAAACTAGTATAATGTTCTGTTAATCATACTTCAACTTTAAAAACTGGGCAAAAGACTTGAGCAGCATTTTATAAAAGAACCTAACCAGTTAATAAGCATATGAAAGGGTATTCCATATTATTAGCCATCAGGGTAATGTGATTTAAAACACAGTGAGTACAATTATATACCCACCAAAAGGGCTAAAAATAAAAAATAAAAAAATAACTAACTATATCACATATTGGCAAGGATGCAGAGTGTCCATTGCTAGGAAAGAGAGGTTAAAATGGTAAAACCACTTTGTAAAACTGCATGGCATAAATGTATATGTCCACAAAAAGGCTTGTGCAAGAATGTCTACAGTAGCTTTATTCATAATAGCCCCAAACCAGAGACCAATGTTCATCAACAGGAGAATGGATACACTGTGGTATGTTCATACAACTGAATACCACCACTCAGCCATATGAAACAAACAAAACTGCTGAAATGTACAACAATGTGAATGAATCTCAGAAACATTCTCTTGATTGAAAGAAGCCAGACACCAACAGGCAAAACTAACCTTTGGTGACAGAAGTCAGAATAGTGGTCATGTCAGTGGGAAGAATTGAGCATAAAGGGGCACGGGAACTTTCGGGGGTTATGCAAATGTTTTGTGTCTTAATCTGGTGATTACATGCGTGTCAACCTACGTAAAGATGTATGAAGCTGAACACTGATGCTTTGTCTCTAGGTAAATTATATTTCAACAACTGGCTGAAAGATAAATCAGCGAGGTCTCATTTCTAAGGATTTTGCTGAGTGTCGGAAGTCAAGGCCATTTCTGGATTCACTCACTGTCAAGCCTGGGTCACTGTTATTATGGCTTGTATGCTGGCAACCCGGCTGGACAAGATACTTTGCTGACTTCCACATCTGCCCTCTGCTCTGGACGTGCTCTAAAAGCCAACCACTGGATTTAGTCAGCTTTTCATCTTTATACCCTGTGGCCAAACTCTGAGCTCAGGCCACAGCCCTGAAAACACATTGGGCAGTTCCTGGAATGGCGCAGCTCTCTGTCAACAGCACAAGCCCATTCACCAGTGCCCGTGAGGTCTCTCTGATTTCCACTAGGAAAGAATCAGTAAGTGCCCAGGTCTACTACACTGTCTGCATGGAGATGAGCGTGTGTGAATCCCACTCTACAAACTCAGGAGCACAATAAATGAGACTCTGTTTTTCTCTAAGTTAACTGAATTTCTCTACTCAGTGCTCATCACGACCCAGTACAGTGGAATTACCTGCCATCACTGCCATTTTCAGATCCAAGCCTGCAGCTCCCTCCCGGCTCACTGCTCTTTGTCTCTGCTCCTTTTCTGGTCTGGAGCTTGAGCAGAGCTCCATCTTCCCAAGGTTCTCTCTCTGTGTTGTCTGTCAAAGCAGTGGATTTGGACCGGAGGAGGATGTCAAGGCACAAACAAACTTCTGGCATATGCTGACCCAGAAATTTCAAACTTAATAATGTTCATGAGCATGCGTCTTCTCCAGCTACTGAAGGTTACGCCTTCTGAACTTCAGAAGTTCAGAACTGATTCCTATTTGGGCTGCTTTATGCCATACCATCCTTCCTTGAGGCAAAGAATGCAGAATGGCCTCACAGACTGAATGGGGAAAGAGCCAAATAGGTACAGGAGTGCAGGAAAATGTAATCCTTCAAAGTATTATCTCTCCACACATCCTTGGAGAGTGTTGGGACCACCTGTGAACTTTGCTCAGAAACTTATATGTGCAAGACTCTGTGGGCAGGAGGGTGGGAGAAAAATAAGGCATACAGTTCACCTTAGAGAGCCTAGATCTAGGTGAGGGGGTTACTGTGTGAATGCAGGTAACTCTAATAGAAGACAGAATGTGGTAATTGCCCCAACTGAAATTTGCACCGAGATGGTGTTGCAGAGAAGGAAGATAATTAATCTGAGGCAACACAGCAGATACTCACTTATTTTTCACCCTTGCACTCACAGCTGTTGACCAATGGCTTCAGGGCTCCTCATCAGGAAGCTCCCTGCTCTTAGCCTAGTCTTCTCCACAGCCCTAAGTGTGGTCTGCACAGTATCCTTCCTCTTTGACCTTAAAACCGTGATACCTAACCCCAGAAGTTTGCGGGGCTGTGTCAAGGAAGAAAGAGTGTTTCAACCCCTATCAGAAGGAGGGGGTAAGGAGTGGGAAGGTGTTCTGGAAGATTATTGCAGGAAAGGCTCAGATTTGTCCACACCTACCTATATCTACACCCTTGGCATTGACTCTTCTTCTACATTGATGCTGAGCTTCATCATGTGACTTTCTTTGGACAATGAAACAACAGCAAATACCATACAAGTAAAGAACTGACAAGGACTTGTATAATGGGTTTGGCTTCCCTTGCCTCCCTTTAGAATCCTGTAATTACCATGTGTGAACCAGTCTGGCGAGCCTGCTGGATGATGGGAGTCAGGGCCCCAGTGTCCCCATCGCTCCAGCTGATGGTGGGGTCTCCCAGGTGACTGACAGCAGACCAGATGCATGAGTCAGGCTAGCTAAAATCAACAGAACTTCCTGAGTAAGCCCAGACCAAATTGCTGACCCACAGAAACTTGAGCTGAATAAATGATTATTTTTTTAAAGCCACTATGTTCTGGGGTGGTTTGTTGCACAGCAATATATAACTGAGACGTAAGTTGGAATGTTGATGTTA
The DNA here is from genome assembly GCA_028646485.1 of Cryptoprocta ferox. Classification (NCBI taxonomy): domain Eukaryota; kingdom Metazoa; phylum Chordata; class Mammalia; order Carnivora; family Eupleridae; genus Cryptoprocta; species Cryptoprocta ferox. The sequence goes on from CM053563.1 coordinate 29,445,243, forward strand.
GATGCTGTCTAAAAAAACCCCAGAACTCCTGAGACAGAATGTTGTATCTTTAGTGTGCTCTTAGCTGCTTATGATAAGCTAGAAAGCATGTAGCAAGGCAGAAAAAGAATCAATGCCTGGCAAACATTTCAGTTCCACACTGTTGCTTCCAAAAGGTCATGCCCCAGAAGGAACAGAGAACGGTGGAGGAGAGTGGGGAGAAGGAGGAAACTGAGTCCTGAACAGAGGGGATCTGCATCATGCTTCCTGGCTGGAGAGGAGAGGAGGCCTGGACCCCGAGTCGGAATAGTAACAGGTACCCAGGCACAAGACCCTATAAGCCATCACGCAAATGGCCAAGTCCCATGCCTTAAGTGTAACTCACAAAAGGCATAGGTCTTCTGGGCCTGTACTGCCTCTGGATGATGGATGGTGGACCCTTTGTAGACCAATGATTGAGAACTAGGTAGCCCTGCAAACCTCTTGCCCCTAACCCATGCCATCTCACGGGCTTATGGTCCAGGGATTATGACCCAATCTGCAGAACTAGGGAGGGGGTTAGGGAACCCAGAAAAGGGTCAGGCTAAGCTTTCCCACCACTTGTGTGGAGTGAGAGCTCTACATCCTAACTTAGCATTATAAAGAATAATTATAAAATATAATTATAAACACTATACTTTTGGACTTAGTTTGAGGTAGTTACATTACAACATACTCCTTAGCCTTCAATGATGGTTGTGGGAGTCAAGCTTTAAAAGTTCAACTCATTGAGACTGGAAGAAATATTTAAATTATTTATGAGTTATATTAATATTATATAATTATTATTAATATTGACTGTTTTATTATTATTATCATGAGTTCTGCAGTGCTAAGTGTTTTACATATGTTACTTTATTTAATCTTCATATAACTGTATAAAGTGGGTATTACTACTCCATTTTATAGAAGAGAGAATTAAGACTTAGGGGAATTAAGTATTTAGTTCCCAGACTTCTAAGTCTGTTTAACCCATTCCCCTATGTTGCAAATTTGTCTTTGGAAGCAGTAATCATAGATACACAAATGTCAAGAAAATTACAATTAGGAGGGATTCAGAGATGACCAAAGCCAGCCTCCTCATCAGCATGATGTGGACACCAAGGGTTAGAGAGTAAGGGCTCACACCAGGACCATGGCTCCTGACTCCTGACCACTCTTCTCTGCACAGAGGGTAGAGGATTCTCTCTTTCCTCCCCCACGATGCTGACCTTACAATGCACAAGCACTGTGAAACAAAAGGGTGACATGCATTGTCTCATTTCATCCTCATGACAACCCTGGGAGATAGGATTTATCCTCATTTTAAATATGACAAAACTGTGGTTTCAAAAAGTTATTATCTTGCCCAAGGTCCTGGATGCTGAATGGCAGAGTCAGCATTTGAAAGTAAAACTCTATTAGAGAAGGCTGTATTTTAACTCCTACTCTGCCTGCCTGGGGGGTGGTGATCATCCCAGGGAATGAATTCAAGAGGGAAGATTTTCTGTTAGTTGGGGCCCCAGGAGCATTCACAAATGCGTCCAGTAGCCCCCACCTCTCCAGGCCCCACCTCATGGGCCTGTGTAAGGCCCTCTTGCTCACATGTGTGCAGAAATCTCTTCTCCAGCTTGTGTTTCCAGGGGACTGCTAAGTGTTCTGCTTGCCCAGGCCCATGCCAAGAGCATCTAACTGCCACGGACTACTGCCTGCTATCCTAAATTGGAAACAAAGCACTTTGAGTGGGGAGGGGAGAACCAGCAGGAAGTGGGGAGGAGGGGGACAGGGGTCATGATCTATTCTTTAAGCTGGCCAAAAGGCCAAGGCACCTCTGGGCTGGGGGCCAAGGGCAGAGGTGTTCTGGAAGGGTAAGAAATGGTCCTGGGTCCTCTAAGTGACCCAGGATTAGAGTGAGGGCAAGATAAAGAGTTGTTTTGTTTCACTTAGGAGATGTTGGCCAATACCCGAATAGAAGGGGCAGATCCTAAGGAAGCCTGCTGCAATGGTTAATTTTATGTGTCAATTTGAAGGGATGAAAGGGTGCCCAGATAGCTAGTAAGACATTATTTCTGAGTGTCTGTGAGGGTGTTTCTGAAAGAGATTAGCATTTTAATGAGTAGACTGTGTAAAAAGATTGCCCTCACCCATGTGGGCGGGCATCATCCAATCTGTTGAAGGCCTGAATAGAACAAAGAAAATGGAGGATGGGCACATTTGCTTTTTGCTTGAGCCGAGACATGCATCTTCCCCTGACCTCCTGGCCATTGGACTTCGACTGGGACCCCAGTCATTGGCCACCCCAGCTCTCAGGCCTTCAGACCCATACTGAATTACACCACTGGCTTTCCTGGTTCTCCAGCTCACAGACAGCAGATCATGGGCCTTCTTCACCTCCGCAACCAATGATCTGCAATCATTCTCTCTCTCTCTCTCCCTATAAGATATATCTCTCCCCAATAGGATATATATATATATATATATCCTATTGGGTTTGTTCTTCTAGAGAACCCTGACTAATAATATACCTACCTTCAAGTAGAGAAGGATCAAGCATGTGTCTGGATATAAAGATGCAATCCCCAAATCCCCTCATGTTCCTGATGGAAGAACCTTGACGGAGCATCTCCTCCAAGACTCTAAATGTACAACAGGGAAGCCAAGATCATGCACGGGGAAGATATTTCCACATTTCCTTTTTGCTCAAGAGGTACTTAGAGATGACAAGGTGTCTTTACCATCAGCGTTTAGAAAATTAACTTACCATGCATAGCAGCATTATTCGTTAATAGTCAAAAACTTGAATCACCTCAAAAGTCCAGCATTAGTAGAAAAAATAAATGTATGAGTAGGATGAATAAATGCGGTATATCCACAATAAATGTGGGATAGTTTACAGCAAAGAAAAAGAACAAAGTGCTACCCTAGGCCATGAATTGAATGAATCTCCCAATGTCAAACTTTACAAAGCCAGACACAAAAGAGTATATACTGCATAACCCCCATAATGTAAAGTTCAAAATCAGTCTGGCTAATCTATGGTGACAGAAGTCAGAAGAGCGGGGATATGGGTAATGACTGCAAGACTGTGGGCATTCTGGGAAATGCTCTATATTTTGAGCTGTGTGGTGTGGTTGCATGAGCAAAACTGTATAAAGATTTGATTTGTACACTAAGTATTTGTGCACTTTTCTATATGTATGTTACACATTATACTTAAATTAAAACGTAAAAGCAAGCAGTGAATATTCCTTGAGTGCGTGCATGTGAAATCGTGTGTAGGTGCCTCCAGAAACCCTAAAAGGCCCACCACAAGATATCAAGAGTGAGAAAATCTTTGAGACAAAAATTGGAGTGATTTTACTTTTTTCATACTTCTTTGTATTGTTTGAAATGGTATTTATTATGAGCATGTACTATTTTTATAATCAGAAGAAAATGGCTATTTTTATTTGAGGAAAGAAAGAATTAAAGCAAAATAAGAGCAAATAACCATTAAGAATAAAGGAGGAAGCCTCCAAATAAAGTATAATGCTACATCATGGACACTCTGTAATTACCTGTAGAACGGATATATGACTCCATAAGGTTGTTTCACTAACCCAGGAAATTAGGATCCAGTGAGTAGAAGTAAGAAATGAAGCCTCATCTCCAATTATGGAAGAAAAAGTCTTCATAAAGGGATGTGTCCCTGGGGGGCATCCAGAGCCCAGGAATCTCTGTCCTAGTCTGGCCAGCTCTCTCTCACCATAAGAGAGTCTAGGGGCTTCCTGGGATGATAGCCTGACCCGGGAGACTGGGCAGGGGTGCCAACACCAAAATCTTCACAGGAATCATCATACTCGTGATTGTTTTCTAAGAGACTGCTGCGTGCCTGGCACTGTGTAGGTATTTAAGTAGGTAATCTAAATTTACTCTTCTCAATCATCATGTAAAAGAAATCTTGATGGCTGCATTTTGCAGATGAGGAAGCAGAGGTTCATCCGAGGTCCCACAGCTGGTGTGGCAGAATGAGGTGGAGGCTGGGACAGAGGTCCTCCCGTAAGGGCTTTAGAGGCACTGCATATGACTCAGCATGGATTTATTTCCTGCCAGGCTCCAAGCCTGGGCAAGCACATCGAGTGCCTGACCTGCCTGTCTGGAGATCCTCATGCTCAAGAACCTGCCCTAGGTCCCAATGCCAACATTTCAAAGAGCCTCAGTGGTTGGGCCTGCAGGAAGGGAAGGCTCGGTGCAGGGAAGGCTCGGTTTGGTGGAACAGAATGGACAGGTCCCTTTCAGAACAGATACAGGAGTCAAAAGCATGTTCTCTCATTGTTGTTATGATGGAAGGCTTCCTGGAGAAGGTGTCCAAATGAGGATGCCCAGAAAAAGCAGCTTATACTGTTATACATCCTTCCCAAAGGGAAGCTGGGAGCACTAAGGATGCTGCTGGCTACCCCTCAAGAGCCCCCACCTCTTCTTTTCTGATTAAAATTCTAACTTGGAGAGAGGACCCTGGATTCAGCTAGAAGTGTTGAGCTGAGAGACACTCTGGGCTTTGAGTCTATCAGTTTTTAAACTTTGTCTCCTAAAACACTGGTATATCAGAACAGCCTCTGGAGCCACAAAGAATGGATGTAGGTAACAACTCTTTTCCACCCCCACATCAAAGGACAGTCTCACCTTTTAATTATTTTATTAGATTAAAACAGTGGCTCTTGGGGCACCTGGGTGGCACAGTTGGTTGAGCATCTGACTTTGGTTTAGATCATGATCTCGTGGTTTGAGTTCAAGCCCCGCATCGGGCTCGTTGCTGTCAGCACAGAGCCCACTTCAGATCCTCTGTCTCCATCTCTCTCTGCCCCTCCTCCACTCTCTCTCTCTCTCAAAACAAAACAAAAAAAATGGATCTCAACCAGGAGCAATTTTGTACCCCTCCCCACCACTGAAGAAAATATTTGGAAATGTCTAATGACATATTTTATTATTAAAACTTGGGGAGTGCTACTGGCATCCAGTGAGTAGGAGCCAAGGATGCTACTGACCACTCTACTTAGAACAGACTTCCACAATTATCCACCCCCAAAGTCAATAGTGCTGAGGTTAAGAAAGCCTGCGATAAAACATACAATATACTTGACATTTTTGACCTACAAAAGCAGTGATTTCACATGATTCATATTGGGTTTCTATAAAAGGGGTTCTTTCATTAAAAGGGGGTTCTAAAGTAGTCTTAAATATTGCCAACCGTTAATCAAATCCAAATCTCTGTTGCAAGACAGTCAGAATGTAGCTCAGAGAGGATAAGGGGATTTCCCAAGGTCACACAGCAAACAAGCATGGATCCAGACCCGAACATGGGCCCCCTTCACCTCTATTAATCCTTTCTGTTAACACAGAAGCCTGGCCTCCACTGCAGGACAACCACAGGAAATGGCTTTTCCCTATTTGCTGTTCTAATGGTCTGCCCCAGGAGAAGTTGTTTCTGAGAAGGCTGCTTCCCACCAAAAACTTGGAATGACATTCATCCAGAACTCAAAAGAAAATCTGTTTGCCAAAGAAGAAAGAAGAGGGAACAAAAGAACCTTATCCGCAAACAGCCATGCAAAGTGAGGCCAGCTGCAGGGAATTAAGTGAGATTAATACCCGTTCACGTTGATGAAGAGAGAAAAGGCGTACAAGAAGCACATTGAGGAAGACAAGGCTTTCCTCTCAAAGAATAATAGCTTTGCTTCAGATGGACAGGGAGCCTTTCACTCTGAAAGAATGAGCCTGGTGCCATCCCATAATAAAGCCTGTGCAGGGGGCTGCAGACGTGCAGGGGATCTTGTCCTCCAGGAGAAAGGCAATTGTGATGCCACAGCCACTTCCAGAGGACACACAGCCCACAGAAGAGCTCTGCTTTTCAGAGCTGGGAAGAATCTTAGAGATGGTCTGAGTGAAGCAGATTTGGGGTGAGGAACAAGAGTCAAGCTTGCCCTCACCCTGCAGCCAAAAGCTGAGGAGCTGTATGGCATTTTGCATGCCAACCTGAATTTAACCTGCACACACTCATTTTAGTACTAGGACACTTAAACCCCATCTACCCACTGCCATGCCCAAGTTTTATTCACTTTTCTAAAAAGTGCATCCAGGAAGCACTCATCTCATCTCACATCCCCGCTAGATGATAGGGAAACGGAGACACAAAGAGGGGAGAGGTTTGCCTGAGTCAGGAGAAGAGCTGCTCACCTCACCCCTACCCAAGCTAGGGTCCTTTCTCAGACAGGAAAGGAAAAAAAGCCAGCAAGCAAATACCTGTGGGCATCTTATTCAAAGATTTGTTTTACTGTAAAAAAAAAAAAAAAAAGAGCTACCCTACAAAGTTAAAATAAACCCCTACAAATACAAAATATCCCAAGCTACCTACCATAGAGTTTAGGAAGCAGATTCCCCATCCTCAGTGAGGAATCCTTCCCCTTACAAAATACATTGAGCCTTAGTTATAGCCTCACCAGATTTCCTATTTATTGAGGCCTCAGTTATTTCCCCTAGTACACTGGGTGCCCACAACAAGAACTGGAATCACTTACCAAGACCTGAATTCCCTCATCTTCCCTCTGATGGTTTCCATGGCAAACACTTTCACTTTCCATCTTATATATAGAATTTAGGCCAACCCAAGGGCTCTTTAAAATGGTTTTCTGACCCCACTAGTGTTGACCCTCTTTCTCTTTTATAAGTCAGTGGGTTTTATTTTAATTTTAAGGTTTACAATTAAATCATAGCTGTTCCAGGACTGTCTTTCAGCACGTGGCTTCATCAGCCAGCCGCAGCCCAAATTCCTCATCCTTGTTCCTTTCAACACAGAATGATAGAAGCCTTGGCAAGGACTATAATGAGGAACAGAAGAGTTTACTCTCAAATGAGGCCCTTCCCCTTTGATCTTGGCCTTTTTGATTATGCCTTTGCCTGCTAAACACTGCTTTGATCCTTTGCCTGCCAATAGCCACCAAAGATTTTCCACATCCTCTGCTCCATTTAGAATGAAACAGAAACTTTGCCACCTGGCAGGTCAGGGCAGCCAGTGGTAGGGAATGAGAAACATGAACATCTACTTTCTAACAGTGACTGGACGTTTGGGGAAGCTATGATCAATGGGGCCTGGAATGGACAGCAGAAATGTTCTTACATGCTGCCTTATGTCCAGTTTGTTTAAGTCCCCAGGAGAGCTGTCCTCTACCCTCAGGCAAAAAGAGATGGTGCAACTTCTTCACTGACCATTAGGACTGACCTCCTAGAAACCTGCCCATAGAAGACACAAAAGCAAGTGAAAGAAGAGATCACTTTGGTTTCTTCTCTCAGTCCTGACCAACATTCTGTAAAATCACTGTCTATTCAAACCTTCCCAAGAAGATATTCACAATATATAGGGTTATCAGAGGCATCATCCACAGCTGTCAGAGTCCTTGGCCCAGTGCCTTTGAAGGGGACTCAGAGGATACAAAAGAGTAGTCCCTGCCAGATACAACCTTATGCCCCTGCATTTATATAAAAACATGGAGAGTATCACCCAAATTTCCATCTCCACCTGTTACTTCAAGGGTCATCATTGGTCATTTCTTCTTTACAACACAAATACCTTGAAGGAGAATGAGTGGTGGTGAAGCTCAAGGCCCTTAGGTGAGGGGGATAAGTTTTTCAGACCAGAAGAATCCAGGTCAATACAGAAGTAGTGAAAGGAGAAGGGAATTGAAAGAGGAAAGATGCAAGAAAGACATAAGAAAGAGGAAGCAACAAAGAGTAACTCTGCTTCTTCCACAACTCTGACAAAAGGTCAGCCTGGTGAAGGCCATTTTACTCCTTCTATCAGTCTTAATTGAGACCCATTTGGATATAGATCCCTAAGCTGGGCCTGTTTTAAAGGTTTGCAGGGAGAGAGAGAGAGAGAGAGAGAGAGAGAGAGAGAGAGAGAGAGAATAAAGGTATAAAGAGAAGTTGCAGACCTCCTGTACCCCCAGACCTGAAAGAAGCAAAAAGTTAAACTCCTGAAGCCTAAGAGGGGTGATGAACTCTGGGAGGCCAAGCCAGGCATCCAGACCTGTATCCGAGCTAGGATAAGGTATTCTTCCTGCCTGGGGCTATGGCTCATTCTAAGCCATTTGACTGAAATGGGGCTGGACAGGCATAGAAACCCTAGCAACATGGACTTATCTAAGTGATTTGCTGGCTCAGTCACTTAGTTTGTAATATTCTTATAGAATAAGACCACACACACACACACACACACACACACACACACCAATATAAGGCCTGAATCTAAAGGCCAAGAGAGCTGAACGGAAGCAACACACACACACACATGCACACACACAATCAGACAGTGGTGACCACAGAGAGAAAACAAAAACAAAAACAAAAACTCTCACCAAAAAAATGTGAATTCACAAAACAATATCATGAAAAGGTAGGCAAGAAACAAGAGAATTTATACTAGCAGAGGAAGGAAAAAGGATAAAACAAAGAAAACATTAACAAACAAAAGGAAGTAAAAGAAGAAAAAAGAAAAGAAGGTAGAGAAAATACAAAATAGTAAAAATAAAATCAAATACAATGGTAATCACAATAGACATAAATGGCTTTAACTGACTTATTAAAAGTCAGTGACATGTATGTTTGTATATGTAATACAATGGAATATTCAGCCATAAGAAAGAAGGATATCTTGCCATTTGCAATAACATGGATGGACCTTGAGACATTATGCTAAGTGAGATAAGTCAGACAGGAAAAGACAAGTGCTGTATGATATCACTTATTTTGGAATCTAAAAAAGTCAAACTCATAAAAAGCATAGAGCAAAATGGTGATTGCTAGGGGATTGGAGTGAGTAATAAATAAGCCATGGAGATCTAATTCCTAATATAATGAATTAGACAATAATATTGTAGTACAATCATCAAACTTACTAAGAGACTAAAACTTAATTATCTCAACCATTAAAAAGGAAATACAATTATGTAACATGATATAGATGTTAAATATTGCTACAATGACAATCATATTACAATATATAAATGTATCAAATTAACACATTATACAGCTTAAATGTACCCATTATATGTCAAATATATTCAATTAAAAAAAGTTGGAGGTCACCAGATTGAACTTAGTTTACAAAAGATACACCTGAAACAAAATAAGAAAAGGGTTGAAAAGATAGAGAAGATATTTCACAATAGTGAAATCAGACAAAATGGAATTTAAGTTGAAAAACATGAATAAGGATAAGGATGGGTACTCTACGACCCCCCCCACAAAAAATCTACTAAGATTTTAATGCAACCAACAACTTGTAGGCACCCACTAACAAGCTTCAAAATACATAAAGCATAACCTGACCAAAAATATAAGAGAGAAAACAATGAGTTAACTGACAGAAAAATATGAGGAAGTTGAAAAAGTCTATACTCATAGTGAGATGATTTGAACAACACAGTACCTGCTAAATAAGGAAACCAGACTATACTTGGTCACCCCAGAGAGAAACTAATCATGGCTGAAACTGAGGAAACAAAAAAAAAAAAAACAACTGAGTAATAGGAGGCTTCTGGACCTTAGTTACCCTGTGGAGATGAAGGACTTGATCATGAGAGGGGTCCAGTCTAACTCACAATGATTTCACTGGAATTTGGCATCAAAGTCCAAGTTAATAATTAAATGTGTCTGTGTTTGTGCTTTTTCTCTGTGACTCTTTCTCTTACTAGACCTGCCAGGGATGAGCACCAGGATGGTGGAAGATCTGAACTGAATTGTGGTAGAGCCAGCCAGTTATTGATGGCAGAGGGGGAAGATAATTTATGAGCTTCAAAGAAAATATCAGAAGGCCAGGAGAAAACAGATCATAAAGCACCAACTGTACATTAACTTTGAGATTCTGATCCTCCATTCCTCAGCTTCTCAGGGTAAAATCACTACCACCATCCCCACTACCAGTTATTGGGTGATTATACAGTCACTGTATAAATGTGTTATATATATGCCTCTATTCATCTTCACAAAAACCATTTCAAGTAGGAGTTTTTATCACTATTCTCATTATGCAGAAAAGGAGCTGAGGTTCAGAAAAATTCAGTGATTTGCCTATAGTGATACAGCTAATAAGTGACAGAATTGGGATTGAATACAGGTTTGTTTACTGCTCTTAACCACTACATGACACTTTTTTTTTTGTTTTGTTTTGTTTTGTTTTGTTTTTTGCCTAATGAACTGAAAACACTCACCTGACACATAATCATAACAAATCACTCATCCTTCAAATCTCAGGTCAGGTGTTCCTTTGCCCTCAGGCAGAAGTCAGCACTCAATGTTTCTAGTTCATGCCTTCTCATAGACCACTCTAGAAGACAGTAAGCACCACAAGAGTGGCAAGTTGTCTTTCTTTCCCTGCATCTCCAACTCCTACCACTATGTCTGACCCAAAAAGAGTAATCAGGATATTTTATTAAATTGAATTGAACAATTGGCAAAAAGAAGTCTAATTCTACCACATGCAAGCACCATCCATGCAAACAGAGCCACCTGGCCACTTGAATATTAAGTTTTAAAACATTTTTTTTTTCCCAAAACAAGTTGCTAGATGAGCCAGTGGCTCCGGGCAAGCTATTTTTCCTTTAGCATCAGAGTCCTGCCCTGGACATCCATAGTGCCCCCAGACCCATCTTCCAGGCCTCCATCACATAGGTAACTCCCTCTGCAGAATTATCATGGATGGTTCTGAAGGTGTTGTTGTCAAGTGAGGGAAGTTTTGTGGTTGAGGTCTTCTAATTCCCTGTTCTCCTTTTCTCCAGAATACCCTAGCACCCCACAAAAGATCTATAAATTTTATTTATTTTTCAAACATTTTTTTAAGTTTATTTATTTAGTTTGAGAGACACAGAGCGTGAGTGAGGGAGGAGCAGAAAGAGAAGGAGAGAGAGAGAGAGAAGAGAGAGAGAGAGAGAGAGAGAGAATACCAAGCAGTCTCTGTGCTGTGAGTGCACAGCCCAACATGAGGCTCAAACCCATGAAACTGTAAGATCATCACCTGGGCCAAAATCAAGAGTCAGACACTTACCTAACTAAGCCACCCAGGCATCCCTATAAGTTTTATTTTAAACATGATTCTTCCTCCCATGCCCAGATCATGCCCCTATTTCTCCAGGAAAGCTTCTCTACACTAGTTAGTCTGTGCAAGGTTTGGAATGTAGACAGGGTTGGAACTCGACATTTAGCTGTTGACACAAAGCCCTACCTCCAATAAAGCACAAGGAATGCAATGATTAATTAAGAAGTGAGAAGAAAGGAAAGTTTTTATTTATTAATTGCCCAGGAAATCTTCTGATGCTTCAAACATGCTATTTCATTTAATCATTGCAACACATACCCAGGAAGTATTATTGACTCCAAGTTACCTATGAGAACACTGAAATCAGAGAAGGTAAGCCCCTTGTGAAGTTCACAGAGAGATACAGTGACTGACAGGATTTGAATCCAAGTCTGTCTGACTCTAGGGGCCTGGAATCTGAAATCATACAGGCAGTATGTTCTACAGACTCAGCTGCAGATGGTCAGTGTTGGTAACCCTCTGAGTATCACACACTCCCTGGACACCAGAAAGATGCTTAAGCTTAAACAAGAAAGATTCTTACTGAGATCCCCTGTTTCCTGGCAAGAACATTTGAGGAGAGGGATGTTGATTGATGCGGGTTGTAATAATACTTATTTGTCTGCAATTACTCCTTGAAACCCAGCCAAAATGGGCCACACTGAGCTGCAGCTGTACAAGATGTCTGGATTCTCCCACACAGCAAAGAGTCGGGAACAGGGTGGTCAGGAAAGGAGCTGAGTGGGGGCAGAAAGACATCTCCATTCAATGAATATTTATTGCAGCTTTGCTCTACACCAGACCTTGGTGGGGAAGGGCCAGGGAAAGCATGAACTTGAACAAAAATGCAGTTTCTTTATATATCAATTAATTGTTTACTTACAAAATGCAAAAATTAAAAAAGAAGTGTGGTTTCTTCTTTTGCGGGAAATAACAAGCACATGAACAAAACCCAGCAACATGATGTGATTGACACCATAAACAGGGTGTGCTGAGGGAGCTTAGACAAAGTTGCTCCCCAGGAGCTAGGGAAGACTTCCCAGAAGAGGTGCCTTTAAACTAGGTCTTGCAGGCTAGAGTTTGTGTGGTTGTCCATCAGGTGAATGAGAACCTGAGAAGTGGGGAGGCAATCCAGGCACAGTAGACAGCCTGCAGAAAGGCTGAGGGCACAAATTGTACGATATGCAATAAATTCTGGTGTCTGATACATCCACTGTCCTGTCACATGCTGGCTTACAGACCTTAGGCCAGTTCCTTTCTCTGTGCCTCAGTTGCCTCTTGTGAGATGTGGAGAAAATAGTTCCTACCCATAGGGTTGTCATAAAGATGAAATGTTATTATATGTTTAATGCTTAAAAGAGTTCCTGGCACACACAGATACTCATTCAAAGCTAGTTAATTTTAATTTTGTTATTAACATGATGATGATTATGATGATGATGTCGATGAAAGACCATAATGAAAAATGAGATGAGAGCCAAGTTACTGAGAGCTTCAAATGCTATGGGAAAGAATGGACAATTTCACTCTCCTTCTCTGAATGAAAGTGCAGCAGAAAGAAGAGTTTTAGACTCAGCACAAAGTGACTTCACGCCTATTACTTTCAGGTGAGCCCCCCTCCCCCAGCCTTGGTAAAGATAGTCCTCTGAGATATGGTAAGGCCAGCTCACTCATTGCAGGGATTCTTGGAGCAGGGTGGAGAGAGATGAGCTCAACTTGGCAGGAATCTCCCCTGCCATCTAGCCCCTGTCACTGTTCTGCATGTACATATTGTGTGGGACTTGTGAGGACATCTCCAGACCTCCTGGGATTTGAGACACATCCTAATCCACAAGGGACAGTCCATCTTTCTTCTTTCTGCCCCACTCATTCGGTCCCTCCATCCCCACTCACCCCCAAAAGCTCCTGAGACATGGATATGGATATTCTCAGCCCATGAAGTGTTGACCAAATGGCCTCCTGTCTGGCCTGGGCATTGGGTAACTGTCCCCTCCCTTCCCTGCCCTGCCTGGTACTTTGCCAATTTTCCCCATCCTTCAGAATCCTGCATTCACTCCTGGAATTAGCTGAACTCTCCTGCTCCATTCCTACTCCTTCACAGCAGGGGGCCTCTGCTTTGTTCACTGTTCCCCCTAAACACTTGAGTTCCTTGTTCCTGCCCGAATCCTCTGGGTCAGCATCCCATGAACATTTCTTGTTCATAGTGCCCTCTCTAACTATTATAATCCACACTGATCTTTCTTTTTTTAAAAAATTAATTTATTTTTGAGAGAGAGAGAAGGAGAACTAGTGGGGGAGGGGCAGAGAGAGATGGGGAAAGAGGATCTGAAGCAGACTCTACGCTGTCAGCAGAGAGCCCAACGTGGGGCTCAAGAACCGTGAGATCATGACCTGAGCCAAAGTTGGATGCTTAACCAACTGAGCCACCCAGGTGCCTCCAATCTTTCCTTTCTTGCTTCTGGTATATTCAGATGGGCCCCAACCCCCACACTGTATTCCATCTTATGTCTTGTATTGGCCATAAGTACCTTGACCTGTAGGTCTTATTCTCCAGAGACAGGGTGCTTCACGGAGCCTATGTCCCCATCTTCACTGGGCACAGGGAATTAGTACTAGCTACAGAGAGACCTTCCTTTTCCCCTCAGTGCTAAAGGCTGCACCCCTTCTTCCTTTCTCTCCATTCCACACATATTTCCCAAAGAGAAAAAATAAAGCTGCTTATATTTTCTCAAAGAGAATAAAATGCAAGGAAAATGTAGAATGGGGTTGGGGGGGGGAATGCTCCATGTTTACAGACATGAGTTGGTGGTGGGATTTGCAACAAGCTGTCAAGGGTGAGTTTCAGTTACCTGAGTTTGGATCAAGACTGTACAGCCCCCTCACCTCTGAGAGACACTGCCCTCTACTCTTCCTCCCAACCTTGGGAATGACTGGGGCTCAGGGAGCCTGAGTGGACTGCCTTATTCTTTCCTATTTGTCCTCAATCCATGGGGGTAGGGGTGGAGGGCTGGACTTTTCTCTACACCCCCTTTCCCACAGAAATAATACAGAGAATGGGGGTAACATGGATTTAATGATTTTAACCCCCTCCTCACAGTCATCATCAAAACCAACCCATACTTAGAGGTTAAAATAAAACCTAAAGTAAAGCAAAAATGACTGCAGTTAGACACCAGGAAGAACCCTCAGCTAAAGGGCATCAAGCAGCCCACTCCTTAAATGCACAGTGCAGCTAACCCCAGCACTCACTGGCCTGAGACCACACTGCAGTGCTATGAGCCAGGTGCCTGCTTGCCCCATACCTCACAGAAGAGCTACCCATGGCTCAGCAAGGGTGTCCTCCACCCCATCAAACAGAGCTCAGCTTCAGTTCACCTCTGCCAAGAAGACGTCTCTGACTATGCTGGTCTATACTCATCTGCCCTTCCCCAAGGACCTACGTCATTTTCTCCCCAAATCCCAGCAATGCCATGTGGCGCATGCTCAGTGGAGATACTTGTGCTCCTTAGCATTAACCTTGTTTTCCCAACCATGACGTAACCTCCACGAATGTCGCATGGAGTCTAGGAGCTTAGAGGGGTTACATAAAACTGAGACTTCCTAATATGCATAGCATTTGGAAATTGAATTGGCTAGGGTAAAAGTTGAGCTGAAAAAAAAATCCTCAATATACAGCCTGAAGAACACAGAAGTTTATTTCTCTTTCAGCTGCTGCTGCTATCCCTGTGCCCACATCCGCTCAGATCCCCTACCATTTCCATGCCCACCAGCCTGGCTTCTGATGGCAAAGGGCTGTCCTTGGGCTGCCAGCATTCACTGGGTCCCATCCCTCTGATGGTCCTCAGGGATCAAGGGTGTGGGGGGGTTAACATGGTCCAGTCCCTTCACCCTTGGCTAGCTCTGAAGCTCGTGGTCTACTCTGTTTTGCAGAGCTTCCCCATGGAATTAAGCTCTCTTCACCTGCTGTGGTGGCTGGCCTTTATTGGCTGCCTTCTCTTCCTTTTGTCACCTCCCCACTCACCTGCCAGTGCTCTTGCCGCCCCCACCCCCAAGCAAACAGACCACATGCACTCAGTCCTCTTCTCAGAAAAGCAACCCAGGGTCCTTTCATCTTGTTGCTGTACCTTGCTCCCCTACCCCAAGCAGATCATCCTGCTCTGTAGCGTCAAAGAGGTGTCATGGGCCTACCCATGCCCTGGCTTCCAGAAAGGAAAGGAGAAAGGATATCCAGGGAAGCAATTTTTTCTAAGTGAGGGAGGTAGAAATTGCAGCCATTCCTTCCTTTCATGTGTCCTTGTTGAGAACATAGCTGCAAGGGAGGCTGGAAACATGCCCGGCATGAAGTATTAATATGGATGATGGGAAATAATTGCAGCAGATGCTTATAGGCTCTGCTGCAGAAATGGAATCTACCTGCCCATATATCGGGTCCCAAAGTGAAGGTGCCCCGCTGCATACCTTCCCTGCTCTGCCTTGCTGAATGCCCACAATACAAAATGAGACAGTCACTGCTGTTGTTCGCAGATTGAGACAGTACGGACAAGTTCTGCATCTCACCTAAGTCACACATGAGCTTTAAGGGGCAAAGTTAGGTTCCAAGCCAATGTCTGGCTTGTGGGTTCTTCTACTCTGTGGTTCTTCTGCTTTTTATCCCTATCTGTGAATTATAATCTGGCTCGATATCCTTACTTTGAAGGTAACAAAACTGGGGGGCAGAGAAGGGCAGGGACTCACCCCAAATCACTCAGAGAGCACAATCCTGGGGGTCTGGCCACCAGTTGGCTACTTCGCCCGTGAATCCTACTCTGGCCTAAGGACCTCCAAACAGCTCCTGCTCTGACTCAGACCAGTGCGTATGGGGCTGCTGAGAAGAAAAATATGTATCCTTTGGATTCACTGAGTCCAGATCCCAGCCCTAAATCACAATAGCATCTAAAGTTCTAAATAGAAAATCTACCAATCAGGGTGCTAGTGATGGCCCACTGTCTCTTGTTACCTATATAGCATCCACTGTACTCTGCCTGCAGGCCTTGAGCCAGCTCCCTGGCCTCTCCCAGAAGGCAAGGAGTGCTTATTCCCTTGGGCCTGGCTGTTCGCATGCAGGAGGTAGACAGTGGAGAGGGATGAGGCCATCAGGGTCCCCAGATCCTCCATGAAGTCATTCCCTTGCTGTCGTCAGTGTCAGTTGCCTAGCAACTGCCTTTGGCAGATGGTGGCACTGAGAGCATGCCAATCTCTCCCACAGCTAAAAATACATTCCGACGACAACGGGTCTATTTTAAAAGATACAATGCGCTCCCAATGTCTTCCTTGAATGTGAGGAACTGTGCTGTGCCGGTCTCTCTGGGGTTCTGATTTTGTCTGACAGGGTGGAAGGGAGCATTCGAGGAAAGGAACCCAAGGCCAGGCACCATGGGGTGTGTAGAAAAATCATTATGGAGTAGGAGGGAGGAGAGGAAGAAGAGAGAGAAGAAAGAATGAGCTGGGAAGTAAATATAGTCAGCAGCACATCCTCTTATTTGGCCGTATTTTTTTTATCTACACAGGAGGGTGGGGTTAGAAATCACAGAATCACAGAAGCCTAGAGCTGGAAGGGACCCAGTCTCATTTTCCAGTTGGGACAGCAGAGGCCCTGAGAGGTTGAGATGAGAAGAGCTGGCCCTTTGTCCACATTCAGGGTGCAAGGGCTAGGGTTCCAGATGTGGGCATGAGACCTGGGACCCTCTAACTCCTCCTGCATTTCTATCAGCAAGTTGACCACATGACATCTCGCTAGCTTAGTTCTCTGTCAACCACCTTCATGGTACAAAGTGAGTAGAGATTCTACTCTTGCATGCATTTAGCCATTCATTTATTTGACAAATATTTACTAGGCACCTACTGCCACACTGTGCCAAGCCTTGAAGATATAGCAGGGGACAATTACATATGGTCCTGTTGCTTGTGGTCCAATAGGTGAGGTGGGCACTAAACAGGTAAGCATAGGGTGCCCCATGCTATACACATGGAAGCCAGATCCTGGTTGAAGCTTCCTAGTAAGCTCTGCAACCAAAATATATTAGTAGGGCCACAACAGAAAATACAGGAGGCCCAGTTAAATTCACATTGCCGATGAACTACAATTTTTTCAAAATATAAGTATAATCCCAGTATTGCCTTATCTCAGGTTCAAGTTTAACTGGGCCTCCCATTTTTTTTATTTGTTAAATCTAGCAACCTCACACTTAATATCATGATTGTTTGGTTTCCTCATCTCTAAAATGGGAAAAGTAGTATCTATTTATAAGGGTTATTGTGTGAATTAAATGAGGAAACGTGTATATCGGTGACTGACAGATAAATATTCTTCCTTTTTCTCTCTCATAAGACTTACCTGGGATTTTGCCCTGGCCAGCATGTTAGCCCTCCTCCTCCTCGGGTCTGGGTGGGGATAGCACTGCTCAGTCCTAAGGCTGAGTTGGGGGGATGAGGGAAATCTGCAGGTTGACAACTGGGTTGCCACAAGAACCAGGAACCAATCCAACTTTGCTTGGAGTGCTGGTCAGGGTCAACAATTCTCCATTGTCTGGGGTGCTTGTTAAAAATATAGATGTCAGGGCTCTCTGCAAGATTTAATGAATCAGAATGTCTAGGGAAGAATGTGCCTTTTAAATAAAATCCCTGGAAACTCCTTGGACTCAAGAGTTTGAGAACCACTGGCCCGGAGCATTGAGAGGAATGCTGAGACGCAATCACCAATGCCTGCATAGACATGTGGGATCCTGGCAATCCAGGATCCTGGAACTGAAAAGGGACATTAGTGGGAAACTGGGTGAAATCTGAAGAAACATCAGTAGTTTAGTTAATGGGTATTATGCCCATGTTAATTTCTTAGTTTTGATCATTGTACCATAGTAAGATAAGATGTTAACATTAGGGAAAACTTAGTGAGGAGTATATGAGAACTCTCTGTACTATCATCACAACTCTTGTGTAAATCTCAAATTATTTCCAAGTAAAAATTAAAAAAAAAAAAGCTTATTTTGGCTCAAAGCCTGCCTTACGCCTTTCCCCAGTGCAATGGTGTATCAGAAGGCCCAGCCCGCAGGCTGCCTGGACTCTAAACTGGCATTAGTTAAGTGCTGGTAGCTGAAAGTCTCCCCATCCCCCACCCAAAACACCAGGTTCTGGGGAAGCATTGCTTCTCTTTCCTGCCACTCACACTGGGGCTTAAATGTCAACCTCAATGAATTACATTTTAATCTATGTTATCAACCTGGCCAAGGCCCTAATTGGATGCCAGGCACACCCGCTGAAGGGCATGCATAATTCATTAGCTGGGAGGCTACTAAAGCCTTTCATCATGGGCCAAGGAAGGAGGAGGGAGAGAAGAAGAGAAGGAGAGAGAGAGGGGCAGGGGTATGAGTTAAAAAAGGAGGGCAAGCGGGTGGGTTGGAGGGGAGAAGGGACCTGGAATAATCTTCCCAGACTTTAAGTTTTAAAAGTTCAGGGGCACTCTCTAAGCCTCTGCTCCAGGGTCACCTCCTCCAGAAAGTCTTCATTCTTTACCCACCCCCACCCCCAATCCCCCGTGGCAAGCTCAGGCCCTCCTTTCCTTACTCTCCCACAGCACAGGATGTACCTCTGTCATACATGACTAATCACAAGGTACTATAATGTTTATTTAAGCAGCTGCCTCCTCCTGGACCTTGAATCCTCTCCTTTTGGGGTAATGTCTAACTCCATGACAGGTCACTCCTGCCTGGCAGACTCTGCACAGAGTAAGTGTTTGTCAAATGACTGATTTTCACTCAAATTTCTAGCTCAGGCCAAACAGAGAAATGATCTTAGTGAATGAACACATCCACCGGAGCTCACCAGCTATGCCATCAAACTTGCTCCTGTTCCCCAAAGCCACCATCCATCCTGCCCAACCTCCGTCATCTTCTTCTGCCTGATGTCTCCCAAAGCCAAGAACCACACAGGGAAGCAAACACAGTGCTAGTAGAACCGAAAGGGGAAGTCCCCATTTCCTTGGGCATGCCTCATGCTACACAGCTAAGCATAGAACACCCCCACCTTCCTCAGTCCTGTCCATGTGAGCTCTTCTTCCACTCAAACGGCCTTGTCCAGGTTGCTAACAAAATCCATGTGGTCAAAGTCAACAGGCACTTCTCTATCTTCACCTTGACTGACCTTTAGCAACATTGAGCTCCCCCACTTCCTTGATACATGACCTTTTCTTGATTCCTGATACCACACCCTTCTGCTTTTCCTCCTTCCACATTAGCCACATGGTGTCCACTTGCTTTGCTGAATTTCCCACCTTTGCCCAACCACTGAATGGTGGGAATCCCCAAGGCTCACTCCTTAGACCTCTGCTCTTCTCTGACTACTGTTTCTACTTAACATTATTCAGCTCCATGGCCTTAAATCCCATCAAACACTAATGGTTCCTAAACAAACACATCCATCCTTGACCTCCCCCTTAAGCTTCAAGCATAAATGTCCACTTTGGTGTCTATAACTATCTATTGCTGCATTAAAAACTACTCCCAAATGTAATAGTTTGAAACAATAAACGTATTATCTCAAGTTTCTTTGAGTCAGGAATCTGGATGCCACTTACCTAGGTGCTTCTGGCCGATGTTCTCAAGCTGTCAGTGGGGGCTGCAGTCTCATCAAAAGGTGTGATGAGGGAGGGTCTGCTTCCAAGCTCACCCACCTGGCTGTTCCATAGGAGTCTCTCCATAAACCCACAACATGGCAGCTGCCTTGTTTTAGAGAAAGTGAGCAAGAGGACAAGGAAGAGTACTCAAGAGAGAAGCCAGGGTCTTTTTATAACCTGATCTCAGAAGTGACATTCCATCCCCTTTGCCCAATTCTGTTTCTTAGAAGTGAGTCCCTAAATCTAGCCCTCCTCAAGGGGAGAAGATCACACAAGGCATGAATAGCAGGATCTTTAATGGCCATCTTAAATAGGCATTTCTAATTAAACATGTCCATGAAAGAACCCCCAATATTTCCCACCCCAAATTTGCTCTTCTCCATATTTTCTCTATCTTAGTAGCTAGTGCACCAGCATCAGAATGGAGTGAACTATCAACTTGGATAAGCTGGAACTACATCTCCCAGAATCTCCTTAGTGCATGGTTCGGGGATAGAGTTGGCCAAAGTGGGAACTGGCACAGGATTTGGAAGAAGGAAGTGAAGCATCAGCCATTATTCTTGAAAGATCATGTAAGTCACATTTACTGCTGGGCAGACACAGAGGTACCTGGAGCCTTGCAGTTTGTCCCAATCTCCTCTGCTCTGTGTCTAGCTTATCTTCCCAACCACTGACCAACAACTGATCAACAGCTATCCCAGGCCCACCTCCAGATGTATGGCTGTGGTCCCAGGGAGGTGGCAGATAGCCAGAGGCAACAGCACCCCAGAGCCCTCTCCATGAGCTCTCCTCATGGCCTCATCTTGCTGGCTGGCTATGCTTGATTTCTTGGATCGCCCCACTGCTCCAATTTATTCACCTACACAGGGGCTTCAGGATTGTTGCTGGCTCTTTCTCTGACTCTTCAATTTATCCTTCCCCTTCCAAACTTCACTGCCCCAGTATCTTCCATTATAAGACAATGAATTCTTATAATGAATCCTTTATTCCATACTGTTGCCTCCTTTTTATCTCAGTTGAAGTGTCACCTGCTCAGAGAGGCCTTTCCTAAATTCACCACCCTGTCCAGGTTTAATTCCCAGACCATCAGATTCTGAATGAGATAATTACTGGCCAAACTCACTGTTTTAATATGTCTCATCTGCACAATATTGTGTAATTGTGCTTCCATGGATACTCCTGCAAAAAGGGCATATTTATGCCTACTGCTTTGATGGGGAAATGAAAGCACAAAGAGGTGATGTGATTTGCCCATGATCTCACAGAGTAAGCCGTGAAACAGATGGTAAACGGTGGATCAGAACCCAGTGCTGCCTGACTTCTAATCCATTCTCTTCATCACATACAACACCTCCCCGTGCCTGGACCTGGCATTGGGAGAGCTTCTCTACATCTGGCTCAGTGTCTTCATCAATCACAAGTACCTCACATTGATTGTGAGCACTGAGCATTTACTAAGTACTGTGACTTGCTTGCCCCAACAGATCTAAAAAGCCATCTCTCCTGGGCTGGATCCTGAGAGTAGAATCGAGGATGCTCAGGATTCTTTCGAGCAGAGGATCCATGTGTCCTCTCCAACACTATGTGGCAGATTTCATTCTGGACCCTGAACAGTGTCCTGCCGGGGCCTCTTTCTACCCTACTCTTCTCTCAGCTCACAATCTCAGGTGGGCCGGTGGCCCATCTCTCAACCCGACACAAAATCAACAACAGAAGGCACCAGGCCATAGACCAAACCTGCAGCTGGGCAGTGCTTATCATGGAGGCCAGGTGACTCACAGGCAGCAGGCCTCCCCTCTTCCTGGCCCTCACTAGCTTCTAGGCAACTATATCTTGTGTTCCCTTGCAGTAGGGCTGGGCTGTGTCAGGCCTTCAAGGAGCTCCATTTGGAGCTCTTCTGGGGTTTATGCAACTCGGAAGCTACACAGTCAGAGAAACAGACTTGTAATCCAGCAAGTCAAAGGGCCACAGAGGAGCCAGTGTCACTATGATTAGTTTCATCTCCAGTGCCTGCTGGGTAAAGCCCAACATCCTTGCCTACTGCCCAGGGCTCTCTGAGGTCTGTCTTCAGCCAGGACTCACTGTACAAATGCTCTGATCCTCCCTCTCCCTGGAAGACATGGGCCCTTTTGCCTCTTTGACTCAGCTCAGAGCACTGTCCCTTCCTGGTGACCCCTCCTTACCCTTTTACTTGGCTCATACCCTTGTCCAAAGGTACAGTTCAAAACCAACCATTAATCACATAGCGGTTAAACATTTGTTCATTAATTTTTTTAAAAATTCTTTTATGTTTATTTTTGAGAGGGGAGGGGAAGAGAGAGAGAGAATGCACAAGCAGGGGACGGGCAGAGAGAGAGGGAGATATAGAATCTGAAGCAGGTTCGAACCTGCTCGAACTCATGAACCATGAGATCATGACCTGAGCTGAAGCTGGACACTTAACCAACTGAGCCACCCAGGTGCCCCGTGAATTACCTTCTTTTAAGATTTAGAAAAATCACTACTTTTTAATCAATTTATATGTTCCAAAAATGTTTTCCCATCTGGTGTTGATCAATCAAAAGTTATTAGGTGGGTTGAACATAAAGCAGCGCCACTGCAGAGCTGTGGAAATAACCATACCTGGCACATTTTGAGCTCTTCTTCTTTGCCTAGAGGTGTGCCAAGCACTTTCTGTGAGTTAAATACACTGACTTCTTTCAAAAGTCCTGGGAAGTAGCTATTGCTATTATTCCCTTTCTCCAGAAGAGAAAACTGAGGCTCAGAGATATTTTAAAACACATCTGTTCACTGCCCCTCAATGTATTAAGTAGCAAAGCCAGAATTTGAATCCTGGTCCCCAACCCCAGTCAAAGGCTAAGCTGCACCCAGTCACAAAGGAAGGCCCAGGGAGGCAGAGAGGCTTGTCCTGCTCCTCCATACAAATGCTTCTTAAATTTTAATATGCATGGAAATCACCTGGGGTTCTAGTTAAAATGTATTAAAAAGAAGATTTTGATTCTGTAGGTCTGGGGAAGGGCCCAAGATTCTCTAACAAGCCCCAAAGCGATGCTAATACTGAGTGTGGTGAGACTCCATAGCCCACCTGCACGTGGAAAGTACCTGCCACCCTCTCACTCACAAGAGATCCTCCTGGGTAGGTGAGTTCTTGCATTGAGCATAGACCACCTTTGCCATTGCAAGTAACAGAAAACCCAATTCAAACATTGGTTTAAGACAGAAAAGGAATTTACTGATTCATGTAACTGAGAAAGTCCTGGCTTCAGGCAAAGCTGCATCTAGACGCTCTGATGATGTATTAGGACCTGGTTTCTCAAAACTGCTCAGTTTGCACTTCATGTTGGCTTTATTCCCAGGCTCTGCATGGTGATACAAAAGCTGTCAGAGGAACGAAGACGTGGTGGGATGGTCCTGACAGGCTGGAACTTTCTCCTATATGGCAGGCTCCAAGTGTCTCATCACCCCACACCTGACCTGGGTGTCCTTAAAAGTCTGAGTGGGCTAGTGATGCCAATGCCACCAGGGTGACTTGCTAAGGAGCAGATAGAGATGAAGGGGCCATACCCTGCTGTGTTGTAGTACATTTTCAAATTCCCTGGGTTATTCCAGTCTTCCTCAACTGTAGCAAATTGGTCTCAATTCTTCATTCTCCTGTAGCAATGTTATATATCCACATCTTTGCCATAGCTTCACAGTGGATGGGGTGAACCTCCCTGCTTCATGATTTGGGGGTTAGTCATGTGACCTGCTTTGGCCAGTGGACATTAGAAAATGTGAAGTGAGAAGAGACTGGAAAGCTGCTTACCCAGTTTGACTTACTGTCTTGTGCCATGGTGACCATGGAGTAGAGCACACATCCTGAGCATGTCCCCAGTGGCTGCTGGCCTATGGAAGATGAGACATGTGGAATGAGCCTGTACCCAATCTGCAGCCTAGAGCCTGGGGCCCAGCCTAGCCCAGCTGAGTGGCAGCTGACCTGCAAGACTGTGAGCAAGAGAATAAATGGTTGCTGTGTTAAGCCACTGAGACTGAGTTGGGGTTGTTTTGTTACACAGCATCACTGTGGCAGTAGCTAATACACCAGCTTAATAATTCACCCTCAAGAATGGGACAATAAATTCTTCTCCTTTTGAGCTCCCCATGAAGTACCTAGTACACACTCAGGTATCAGAAACAACAAGACTCCTCCAGTCTAATTTCTCAATATGACAGATAAGGAAATTGAGGCTCAGAGAAATAAGGGATTTGTTTAAGATCACACTGAGTAGGTAGACCAGAAGGCAGAACTAGAACTGCCTGCTGACTTCTGAGCCAGTGTCTTCCCCCTATCCTCTCTACCCCTCTTATTTCATTATTCAGAGCCTCAGACAACATCCTCATGACCTGCACTGTCTTGACAAGCATGACCTCAAGACTCAGAGGTCCCACTTTACTCTGACTTTATATCAAGGGATGAATTCTGAAGGCCCATGCACTCAAGGCCCTATATGGATGTCCAAGGTCTGCTTCCCAGCCACAGTCTGCAGGACCACAGAGGTAGGTTATGTTCAAGATCTGGGTACAATCTGAGACATCAGTAACTCAAGCAGGTCCACCTGCCCATGGGGTCTCAGGGCCTGTGGCTGGTGGGCTTTACACAGACCACATGAGAGAAGTCATAGCCAAGACCAGGGCTCACAAGTTCTGTAATTGAGGAGGACAGTGGGTCAGAATGGGCATTAGAAGGGAGCAGATAGGGGTCCATCTGCTCCTGAGTACCACCTGGGATCAACCTCAAGGCAAGGCCAAGTCCAACCATAAGGTACTTCCTACTTTCTGAGAAAATGGCTCCCCAGCAGCCTTGCTGAGGGAAGTGGGCGCTTGGCTTACAAGCCTGGTTGGCAGGCATGCAGTGCAGATGGGCTGCTGACAGCATCCCTCTCTTGCCCCCTCCTCAGAATACTCTGAAGGGGGAGTGAGCAGCAGGCCTGCCCGCACATCTCCTTCCACCCCACATTCACACAATCTGGCAGCATCTCTCACATGAACCTCACCCCCACTGATCTCTCCCGTCCATGCTGGCCCTGCAGGCCCCCAGCCCCAACTAGCCTCAGTTACCACCTAAAAATTAGGGCTTGGACTAGGGTGAGGTGGGCAAGGCACAAATTTATGGAGGTGCCAAAGTTGCTCAGCAAACAAGATAAATAGTATTTCCACGCAGTATTTTAAAAAATCAAAATTAATGCAAAAAATCCATGATAAGCAAATATCAAAAAGACAGCCTTGGACAGGGTGGGGTTTGGGTTGAGGCAAATTAAGGTCTTGTCCTACAAGTACAGGGCTAGATGTCTTCATTAAAAATTTTTTGGTATTTCACTCATAATGGATTTTTTGTATTATTTAAAAATTTTTTTAAATACAGCATTAAAATATTTATTCTAATTACTGATTTTTGGCCCTCACTTAAATTCTTTTTTTTTTTCAGAGAGAGAGAGAGAGGGGGGGGAGAGAGAGAGAGAGAGAGAGAGAGAGAGAGAGAGAGAGAATGTGACCGAGGGAAAGGGGCAGAGGAAAAGTGAGAGAAAATCTTAAGCAGGCTCCATGCTCAGTGCAGAACCCAACACAGCACTTGATCCCACAACCCTGGGATCATGAACTGAGCCGAAATCAAGACTCAGACGCTCAGCTGACCCAGGTGCTCTTTAAATTCTTCATCCAAGGCAAGCACCTCACCTTCCTCATCTTGGTTCTGGTCCTACAAACCCAAATGTGGTCATTCACCCTCTATGGCCCTAGCAGTGCCTTCCCAATATTGTCAAGATATAAGCAAAACTCTTCTAAGTCCCCATAATTGGATCTCTGACCAGTCTTCCATCCTACCCACTGGTAGTCAGCTGGAACACACCCATATGGCCGTAAGGGTTGTTAACATATTGGAACATTTCCTAATCTGAAGCACCAGCTTTAAGAGTCCCCTGTCATCCTAGCTCCTCTCTCAGGATCCTGTCAGAACTTCCCACAATCCAGCAACCAAAGGACCAATGCCTGACCAACTCAGGACCCCCAGAGCCTGCCCAAGCAATATTCTCAATAGCCACCTGTCTGGCTTCATCCTATGCCATGTTTAATAAACCTGGTGGGCACAATTATTCAAATTAGAGTCCCCTCCTCACACTACACACAAACATGCATTCCAGCCAAAGTAAAGACCTAAATATATACCTAAACAAAAACTGACCCTAAAAGCTTTTACAAGTGCATTTAGGAAGTTTTTAAAATCTGGGCTGGGAAAAGGCTTCCTGAGCAAAATACAATGCCAGATTGGAAAACTGTGAGAAAGTATTTGCAAGAAATAACAGATAACACCATAATATGTAAAGAGCTCCTATCAATCAATGAAATGACAAAGAACCCAAAAGAAAAATGTGCAAAGCATATGAATGGGCAATACACAGAAGAGGAAATAAAGATGGTCAATAAACACAAGTAAAGTTGTTTAATTTCATCAGAACTCAAGGAATATAATTGAAATAACAATGAGATCATTGTAACTCAGTTACCAAAAATGTAAAAAATTGTGAATATTCAGCATTAGCAAATAAGGATGTAGTAAAACAAGTACTCTGTTGGTGGGAGTAAAAGTGATTTAAAAATTTTTTGAAGGTATAATTTGGCAATATTTAAGGGTTTTAGAGGAGAAGGGGAGCACTCGCTGTGTTCTTATCCTATCTGTAAATTCCCTTAGCCCTGGAGAGGGAGCAAGGCCATGGTCACTAATGCGGATATCCCATAAAGAAAAGATCAGAGAGCCATGGGGGAAGAAAAGATCAGGAAGCTAATGAGTAGCAAACACAAAGTCTTCAATCAGAGGTCTTCTACCTCACCATGATGCTCAAAACAAGCTAGCCCAAGCCTACGAGACACTTGGGTCAGTTGATAACTGCTCACTGCTTCTAGGTCAAGTCTCAGATCCTTAGTATAACACCAGGCCTTTATGAACCATTCCTTGCTCTCTCTACCCTCATTTCCTATTGCTCCAACTTATATTCCACATCACGGCCATTTCTGGACTGAGCACACCATGTTCCACCTCATGCATTCCACCCCTACCCTCTAACATGCCCTTTTCTTAATCTTCATCAGGACAGTAGCCCCCAGTCTTTCAGGGCCTACCTCAGGCATCCTTCCTCCAGGAAACCCTTCCAACTTCCCCTCAGGTTGGGTTAGGAGGCTCTTCTATGCAATCCTGTGACACACTGTGCCCTGGCCTGTCACTCAGAGCTCTCAGTGGCCTGCTTCCCTGCTCTGCCATGAGCTTCTGGAGGACAGAGACCTCCCCTGGGCACCTTTGATCTCTGATGCTGAATCATAGGATAGTGATGGAGCACCTACCACTTGTCAAATACGTATCAGACCCAGGCACTATAGTGATGAAAGAGGTCCCTGTTCTTATGGGGCTTACTTCAAATGGGAGAGACAGCATAGATGTTTTAATTAGTTCATTAAAGGATGGATTGTTATTAGTGTTTGAAATAAATAGCGAATAGGTGGGCAGCTATAGGTAGAGACATCAGGGAGGCCTCTCTGAGGAGGTGGCATCTTAGGTGAGGACTGAAGGGTGAGAAGCCAGCTGTGAGATGAGCCAGGCAGAGAAAATGATGAGGGCAAAGCCCTTGCAATCAGGATCACATATTGACTGGAGGGCAAGTATGACTGTAATGGGATGCCATTGAAGAGCTCTGACTTCTAATCCCTCTGGATGCTATGTGAGCTTTGGGAGATGCAAGTGCAGAAGTGGGGGTACTAGGTGGCTATTCCACTAAAATGCAGTAATGATGATGTTCAGGTAGAAGTAGAGAAGTAAAATTGTACTAGGGAAAGATCTGAAATCTCAGTGGTTAATTGACACTCAATACATGTACATATAGTTTATTTCTTGCCCACATAAAAGTCCAGTAGGGGTAGGGCAGCCCTTCATCTTGGAGCTCTGCCATCTGGAACATGTGGCCTCCAATGTACCGTGTCAGGGAAAGAGAGAGGCGAAGGAGGCACATGGTTCTTTACTGCCTTTCCCAGGAAGTGCCTTGTGTCACCTCTGCTCATAATTCATTGGCCAGAACCAGTCACATGAATCCATCCGCAAAATGGGAAATGCAGAGGGGGATGTGAGCTATCCAGTGAGCACTCTGTGGGCCACAGAAATTGATTTATTTTTGGAGACAGAGGTGATCTGACATGATGGATCAGGTGTGGGAGTGGTGGTGGGGAGGCACTGGGAAGACTCAGGGATAATTCCCAAGTTTTGGTCTTGGCAACTGGGTATTATCACATCCAAAAAGAAACTGCCCTTCTCCTACCATGAACTTGACTTCTTTCTCCATCTTAGTTGTTGGCAAGTCCATGCTTCTGGTTGCTGAGCTCAAAAACCTTGGCATCTTTCTTGAATTTGTACACTTTAAGTGGGTGAATTATATGGCATGCTATATCACAATAAAGCTCTTGGTAGGTAGGTAGATGAAGAGACAGACAGACAGACATATCCAGAATCTGATCACTTCCTTTACTTTCACTGCTGCTACTTTGGCCCAAGCCCCACCATCTTTCCCCTGGACCATGGCCACATGGTGGCCAGGGTGAGTCTGTTACAATGTAAAGCAGATTAAGTCATTCTCCTGCTAAAAACCCTCCAAGGGCTCCTGTCTCAGCATTAAAGCCACGTTCCTTACAGTGGCCCACAAAGCCCGACACACTCTGACCTCCTCTTCTGCTTCTCTTCACAAACTCTTGGCCAGCCACACCAGTCTCCTTACCATTCCTCAAATGTACCATACATGTTCTCATTTCGGGTCTTTGCACCTGCTGTTCCCTCAGCCTGGTCTGTGGTACCCCAGACATCTGCATGACTCACTCCTTCACCTCCTTCTGCATTCTTTGCTCAGATTTTACCTTCATAGTAAGGCCTCCCTGACTAACCTATTTAAATTGCAACCATACCTCAATGTGTTTAATCCTTTACTGTACTTAGCATTTTTATGGAATTTGTCACCTTCTGACATACTATCTAGTCAACTTATTTGTTGTATCTGTTGCTTATCATTCTGTCTCTCCCAACTCAAATGTAAACTTCAAGAGGTCAGGGACCATTATTTTGTCCTCTGATGCATTCCAAGCACTTAGTGGACACTAAGTAAGTCATTGTTGGTCAGGTAAATGAATATGTGAAATGTGTCACCAGGTGGGATGGAGAAAACTCTCGCCCATAGTAGGTGCTCAATAAATATTGGTACAAGATTGATCCACAGGCCAGACTCTGAAATGTTTCCCACAACATGAGCCTAGGGATGAGATGAGATCATAGAAAGTGACAAGCACAGTGCTTGAGCCATATTAGAGTCTCTGTAAGCATTCATTTAGGACAACTTTGCGTCACAAATTCCCCATCTTAGAATATCATCCCTTCTCCTTCAAATGACCTAATTCCATCCATCCTTCAAGGCCCAGTCAGAGCCATCCAGCTCACTCTCTCCCAGCTCTAAATTCTATATCTTTTTTTTTTTTTTTTGTAAACTCAGGCCTCCTCAGTTGCTCTCTCAATAGGTGTTTGTGTGTAACTGCTCTGTCAGTTTACCTTTCCATCAACTCTCCTCATGATCTGTTTCAATGATTAATGCCTTTTTTTTGGCATATCCTCACTTCTACACACATTCTACCTAGTCCTACTGGGACCATATGAACTATGAGACAGGCGTGCCTGCCAACACTCTCATCAAAAATTATCAGGAATAGAATTTAATAAGCAGGAAACAACATATAAAAACATTGAGTCAGAGAAATGACACACAAAAGCTGAACTTTCCTTTGCTGCCAAAATTCCAATCTGTAGATGGGTCCTTCACTGTCGCCAAAAAGGAGAGCCCATGTTCTCAGGACTTCAGTTCGGCACTCTCTGATGTGGCACCTCAACTCTCATACCTCCGCAGGGCCTTTATCATCTCCGGTACACCCAGGACGCCAGTAACTGTGCTGTTGTTTCTGGATCATCCTCAGCAGCATTCCTGACTTCCTGTCATGTTTGGAAATCTACTTCCCATGGCTCAAAGAATCAATGGAAGAGAACGAGAAAAGAGAGACCTGGTGTTTACTCTTCACAATGCCATCTTTGCAACTCTACAGGCCAATGTCTTCCCTTTCTTAGTGTGTCTTTTTGGAGTGCTTGCTGAGGAATCCATTTGAGAGTCGATTGGGACCTCTCTGCCCAATGTGATATCTCCCCATTTCCACCTTCCTGGTGATCATGCACTGATGTGAAAGCATGGACAAGCTGGAAATCTGGCTTGTTCTGTGGTATCTCTGTGTGGTCGGGTCCACCTCTATGTTGTGTTTCTCCAGCTGGCCCCTAAGTCCTAGAGCCAGGCCTGAGAATTTTTCCTTTGTGTCTCCTTGACTTTTAGTAGTAGGTATTCCTTCAGTTGGCTGACCATTGACTGATGACAATTCAGATCAGAACATTAGCTCATCCAAGGGAGGCCTGCCTTTGGAGGACAGGCATGAGGCTACCAGAAGGTCCCAACAGCCAGAATCAGGTTTTTATTTTAGATGAGGTGTTACTGAAGTAACACTTTAATGAAGAAAATATCTTTTGAGCATGTATTATATATGAAGTATGGTGCTTTCACTTTCACTGAGTGCTTCCTATGCATAGGTACTCCCCCATATGTTTCATACATACTCACACATATTAAACAGTTTAATCATCAAAACAACTCTAATTAGGAGCATTTGTTATTATACTCACTTTACAGGTGAAGAAACGGAGGCACAAAGATGTTAAGTACAGCAGCAAACGGGCTGCAGGACACCAGGCATATACACGGGTGGTATCAAGAAGGACAGAGTAACATATATGCCACAAAGGAGGAAAGTGGAGAGGCTAGGTCCCTCACTGGAATTCCCTTACCTGCCTTGCCTACCTCAAGAACTTTATGCATCCTTCAAGATCCAACTCAGGGTCTGTGTTTTCTGGAAAAGTCTTCTGTAACCCTGAGCCCCAGCAGAAATGATCACTCTCTTTGCTGATCCATCTTGACTGAGACATATCATTGGCCCAGCCTGATCACCCAGTGTAACAATGGCTTCCATACCTGCCCCCCTCCCCCCATACTGGGCTGTGAGCTCCTGGACAGCAGAGGCAGATAGTGCACCCAGGGCCTTCCCAGCACAGAGCATGGCACAGAATGGGTCCTCAATAACCCCTGGCTGAATGACACAGCAGTAAGTCAGGCTTACTTGAAGGCCTCCATCCTGAAGTGACACATGTCACTTCTACTCACACTCCACTGCACAAAGCAAGTTACATGCTTCTGCTTGCACTTTTCACACCTCAGATCTTGCCTGGTAAAACTCAGCTATGCCAAAGAGACCCCCATGGGGACTAGCTAGACAGATCAGTGACAGGCGGATAGTAACCAAGCCAAGTCAGCATATCCACACCTTGTGAATCCCCCCAACAAGGGGCACTTCTGAAAATGAGGGAAAGTTGTAAATGAGGTCTATATTGTGCGGGCTATGAAGGGAAGGCTTTGGGACACACAGAGGAATCCACACTGGCACATAATGCTGATTCTACTGTTAATTTTCCACGTGATTTTGGGCACATCCTTTTCCCCTGGTGGTTCCCTTTTCCTCCACCAATAAAATCATGGGCTATAAGTTCATGGTCTCCATGGTTCTAAAGTTGTATGATCCTGACAACCAAGCCTGGCTCACTGAAATGCCAAAAAATATTACCTATCCCATTTCTGGGGAGTCTGATGAATCTTAGCAAATGCTGCAAACCACTATAGGGAAACAAATATTCCTTTCCCATCTTTAAAAAGCCTGTCTTTTTTCCACTCTCACACATTTTTTTTCCTTCTTAAATATTGAGTCTCAGGGGTGAATAAGCTATGTCATTTCCAAATACTCAGAAATTTAGATTCCGTGGGGGTGAAAGAAAAGGAGGGGTGAACGATCTTTTCCCTTTCGTCACAGGAAGCTGTAGCATACTGCAAAAGAAAGAAGGGCTTCTGATTATTAAAAATAAACCCTGGCCCACAGCCTGCCTTGCACATTAATCTTGCCAACAGATGCAGACTTGCACACACACTCTCTGGCTCCGTGCTGAGACCCAGCTTCTCTGGCCAGTTTTCATGCTGAGATTCTCTAAGGACACCATTTCTGTTT
Source organism: Cryptoprocta ferox (assembly GCA_028646485.1). Taxonomy (NCBI): domain Eukaryota; kingdom Metazoa; phylum Chordata; class Mammalia; order Carnivora; family Eupleridae; genus Cryptoprocta; species Cryptoprocta ferox. Next base: position 29,477,192 of record CM053563.1, read on the forward strand.
GGACAACTATGAAATCAGCTATTTGCTTGCTCAAGGAAGGGAATGCTACCCTAGGGCTGAAGGGGACAATGAGTCCCTAGAATCTTGACTATGGAACTTTAGTGGTCTGAAAGGAAACTTAAGATATGTATTGAAATTCTTTTAGTATTAAGTGACAGAAACACTGATACTGATTAATACAGAAAAGGTAACTTTTTCTTTTGGCTCGTATACCCAAAAAGACCATAAATGGGGATCCCAGCTAGCTTCAGGAATGGCTGGATCTAGGTACTTAAGCAAGCACACTGGGAATTTGTCTCTTTCCCTCTCTATGTTCTCTTTCACTCTCAGGCTAACTCTTCCCAAGCTTGAAAAGATTCTCTCCGAGCAGTTAACTCCAGTGGAAAGAGATTCTGGTTCCCACTGGTTTAAACAAGAGTCTCAGAGATAACTCTTATTGCATAATTTGAGTTACATGCCCATTCCTCAACCAATCGTTGTAGCCTTAGGGTAGAATACATTAACTGGCCAGAGTAGGGCACATGGAACTGAGAATGAGGGCTCCCCATTCTTACCTGATGAACTGAGAGTGTACAGGGGTAGTTCAGAGCCCCCCACCAAAAGTCAGCTTTAAGACCTACACAGAATGCATGGAGCATTTTGAGGACTCTGTGAAATAAGTAATAACAGGTGGATAAGGGGATAAGACCAGGATTCAAAGTACCACTGATATCTTTCCCCACTCTGGTACCCCTGGACCTGAATGTAACACAGCCTAAAACCCTAAAGTGGGCATTAGCATGAACAGAGAGTTCTAGGAGAGGCTCTTGGGTTCTGGCTCAGGGAATGAGAAGGAAATACAGATGAATTGAACAACATCACCAATAAATTAGATCTTACTGACATTTACAGATTGCTTGTCTTTCCCAAACAGAAGCAGCAAACACATCCTTTTCAAGTGCACATTAAATATTTACCAAGATAGACCATATCCTGGACTATAAAACAAACTTTGAGGCACCTGGATGGCTCAGTCAGTTGAGTGTCCAACTTCAGCTCAGATCATGATCTCACGGTTTGTGGGTTCGAGCCCCATGTTGGGCTTTGCACTGACACCACAGAGCCTGCTTTGGATTCTCTGTCTCCCCTTCTCTCTGCCCCTCCCCCTCTCTTTCTCAGAAATAAACATTAAAAAATAAAATAAACTTTAAAAAATTTGAAATAATTGAAATCATACAAAGTGTGCCCTCAAACAATAATGGAATTAAGCTGGAGATCATTGAGAGAAACAGAAGAGGAAAATCATAAACACTACCATATTAAACAACACGCTTCTAAATAACTTGTGGGACCGAAAAGAAGTCTCAGAAGAAGTTAGAAAGTATTTGAACTGAACGAAAATGGAAATGCAACATATCAAAATGTGTGAGATGGATCTAAAGTGGTGCTTAGAGGGAAATTTATAGTACATACAGTCCCCACTTTATAATGGTTTGACTTACGATTTTTCAACTTTACAATGGTGGGAAAGAGATATACATTCAACAAAAACTGTACTTTTAATTTTAAATTTTGATCTTTTCCTGGGCTGGCAATACTTTCTTGTGAGCCACAGTTCCCAGTCAGCCACACGAGCATGAAGGTGAGCAACCGATATGCTTACAACCATTCTGTACCCATATGACCATTCTGATTTTCATTTTTAATACATTATTCAATACATTACATGAAATATTCAATATTTTATTATAAAATGGGATTTGTATGAGATAATTCTGCCCAACTAAGGCTAATGCAAATGTCCTGTTCACATTTAAGGTAGGCTAGGCTAAGCTATGATATTTGGTAAGTTCAGTGTATTGAATGCATTTTCGACTTACGATATTTTCAACTTACAATGGGTTTACTGGGACATAACCCATTGTAAATCAAGGAAGATCTGTATTGAGCACTTACATTAGTAAAGCAGAAAGGTCTCAAATCAATAGTTTAAGCCTCCACAAGAAACTATTTAAGAAAGAACAAAATAAAACCAAAGCAACCAGAAGAAAGAAAACAATAAAGGTAATGCAGAGTGAAGAAAACTGAAAACAGAAAGATAACAGAGAAAATGAATCAAGCCAAAACTTGTTCTTTTCATAAATAATCAATAAAATTAAAATGTGGGTAGTAAGACTCACAAAAAAAGATGCAAATTATCATCAAAAAAGAAAAAAGGGAATATCACCACAGATCCTATAGTCATTAAAATGAGTAATAAGGAAATGCTACAAACACATCAATACATGTACATTCCATAACTTAGATGAAATCAAACATTTCCTAGAAAAGCACAAAAAAGCAAAATCACTCAAGGTGATAAAGATAACCTAAATTGTCCTACAAATATTAGAGAAGTTGAATCTGTAGTTTAAAATCTTTCAAGAAAGAAATTTCCAGGCCCCGTAGTTTCACTGACAAATTCTACAAAATAAAAAAGAAATAACACTAATTCTACACAATCTCTTCCAGAAAAAATGAAGTGAAGGGAACATATCCCCCATTCATTTTATGAAACCAGCAATACCCTGAACCCAAGAACTTACAAAGATAGTGACAGAAAGAAAACTATAGACTAATATCTTTCAAGAACATAGAAGCAAAATTTCTCGACAAAATAATAGCCACCAAACCCAGCAATAAAAAAAAAAAAAATAAAACACACAACCAAGTTAGATTTAAGGCAGAAATACAAGACTGGTTAAATATTAGAAAAATCCATCAATGTAGTTAATCCCCAGATTCAAACTTTAAAAGGAAAAAAAAACCTCACATGAGTGTATCAGTTAATGCAGAAAAAGTATTTGATAGAATTCAACACCAATTCATAATGAAAACTCTCAGTGAAACTGAAATGGAAGGAAATTTCTTCAATGTAATAAAGGGTAGGTATAAAAAACCTACAGCTGACATTATACTTGATAGTGAAGGACTGCATGGCTTCCTCTTAGATTGGGGACAAGGCATGGATGCCCATCAGAATGGCTGTAGTCAAAAGACTGATAATACCAAAGGTGGAGCCTATGAACTAACTGGACTCTCAAGCACTGCTGTTGGGGATGTGAAATGGTGCCACTACTTTAGATATCTGTGTGGCAATTTCTAATGAAGTTAAACATTTATAATATGCTCCAACGTTCCACTCCCATTTCAACAGACATGCATACATATGTGCACCTTAAGATATGTACAAGACTGCTCATTGTGGGAGTAATCATAATACCTCCAAGCTAGAAATAACTCAAATGTTTTCAATGGGAAAAGAGATAAACAATGGTATGTCCATACAAATAGAATACTATTTAGCAGTGAAGGAAAGAACAACTTCGATGAAACTCAAAAACATTATGGTGGGGAAAAGAAGTCAGGCATAAAAGATTACATACTGTGTGATTTCATCCATGTCAAATTCTAGAACAGGCACAACTGAGCTAAGATAATAGAAATCACAACAGTACTTGCCTGAGGGAAAGGTTGTCTGGAAACGGGCCCAAGGGAACTTTCTGGGGTGATGTAAATGTTTTCTATCTTGTTTTGGGTAATGTTTTCACAGCTGATTACAACATCCAAGCTCACAGAACTGAACATTTTAAGACTTGTGCATTATCTATTATACACACTTTTTACCTCAATTTAGTACAAAGAAAAGAAATCCTTGATGAATATAGCACTTGACTTTCTATAAAACATTTCACACCCATTCCCCTGTTCCCTCCATTCAATCTTCTCAGCAACCTGGGAAGTGGGAAGATTGGACTATTTTATGAATGAGGAAACTGGCAGAGGAGCAGAGTGTGAAAGGGACTCACATGACCACACAGCCTGTGTCAGATCAAGGACCAGAGCCCAGGTGTTGGGACTCCACAGTCAGTGCTCCTTACACATTCCTTCCTTGACTTTCAACCTGTGTTCTCCTGCACCCTTGGGCATTGCAGAGATGCCTGGGGCAGGGTGATTGTCGGCTTCCACAACTCTCTACACTTTTATGCCCTCCACCTACTCAAGTCCTGCCTATGATTTCATGCGAAAAGTCTGAGGACTGCTGATGTTACCGATGATGAAACAAAACATAAATGTCCAGGGGCTCCTCTCTTCCTTTGCACCCTTTGTGGTAGGACATGCAAGACACAGGAATCTGATTTTCACTCTGGGCTAAAACAGTTATATCTGCCTGGAATGGTATATTTCCAGCTATTACATCAGAGAATGTAAACCAGGAGAGGAAGTCCTTAATTGTGGTTTTGCCACTGTGTGATGTCAGCCTAGTCACTCCCCCTCTCAGTGTCTTGGTTTCCCCATCTTTACTACAAGGGACCTGGACTAGATAAGATTCAGATGTCTTGCACTAGGCTTTAGAGCTGGAAAGTAGTATTCATCTTTTCTCAAAACCTCCCGTGTGAACACTATCAGCCTGGATATCCACCTTAATGCTCTGTGAAGACTGGGGTCCCAGTCCTAGTTCCATTAATAGCTGGCAATGTAGCTATCAAGGAAGACCCCTCCCCTTAGAGACTTGCTGACTGGTCCATAAAAAGGAGTTAATGGTCCCTGCCTACTTTCCTGGATGGTTGAGAAGACTTAATGAAGTAAAAATTACCAAAGTGCTTTGAGCAGAATAAAGCTTCCTACCGAGATCAGGGGCTTTTATCTTTGGGGGAGGCCAGAGGCATCTTTTAAATCCTTATGGTCCAGAGCCAACCTTTCTTTCCTGTGCAGTGCTGCTTAGACCACTAGATGGCGGTAGCTGTCACTTGCAGATTCAGAAAGAAGGGTGTGGGAGAGCCAGGGGGCCGTCTGCTTTAAGAAAACTAGGCCAAAGCCGGCTCGTTACATCACTTCTAATGGAAGCAGCCAGTTCAGTCTGGATTTTTCTCTATTGCAGACGACAATGCGAGGAAACTTCCTGGCTTCTGTGCATTTCAATGCTAATTATTTGGCCCGAAATCCGTCTTTATCACCCAGGAATTGGTTCTGGAGCCCCTGCCCAACCTTCTGGTGAACAGGCCTTTCTCCCCTAAGGCCTTGGATGACCCTCTCCAACTGCCCCATGCTCCACCCTCAAGCACGCCTGAAGTGCATTCCTTGTCCTGTCTTTTAAATCTCAAATGAGTTCATCAGGCACTTCTGTCTACTTACACCAGGGGCCGTACTGAGTGAGTGTGACTTGGGCCAGCCCTCAGAGGAAAGGACAACTACAGACTGCTTGAGTTCGAATCTTCCCCTGCCCCTCACCTGCTATATGCATGATTTTGAACAAGTCATTCTCATTCTGTGTTCTTCACTTAATTTTATAATGGGATTAATAAAAAATATTATTAAATGAGTTAATGCTGGTTATTATGGTGCTTGGAATAGGGCCTGGCACTCTATAGGCAGTAATAACTATTTATTGAGCACCTGCTATGCATAGGTACATTATCTCATTTAATGATCATACCAGTGGCTCAGAGAAGTTAAACAATGTGCCCAAGGTTGCACAGCAGTCAGAAGTAAAGATAGGATTTGAACTGGGTTCTGGCTCCATGACTCCTGCCTTCAGCTACTCTCAAAGAGAGAAAGTGAGCATCAAAAGTCAGAGTATCAAAAGATTAGCAAACCTGCAGACTATACTTTCAGTCTCAGAATGGCTACAAATCGGCCATCTTAAACCATGCCATGGGCCTTTGGGATCTGCAGCAAGACCCCTACTTAAGCCTCAACTTACTCATTTATGAAACAGGCATCTTGATAGATCACTATTTTCCACACAAGCTTAGTTGTCAAAATCACCTGGTCTCCTTCTTAAAAGTATGGATACTTGGACTCCACTTAAAATGGAATCTCCAAGGGAGGGATCTGGACATCTATATTTTTAACAAGTGACTCAGGATTCTCAGGACCAGAAAAGTTAGCAAAACGTCCTAGGCCCAGATGATTTTAGAGGCTCTCCTAGCTCTGTCCATCTTGATCCCACTGCTACTCAACCAGGTTCCTGATCCACCTCCCTACAGACACCTCCATCAACACCACACACCCTGTCCCTATGGACCCTACAGTCTGACCCCCTAAGACCTCCCCACTCCACATGGATTTGATCTCTCTTTCCTTCCTGTAAGGTACTCAGCTTCTCAAGGGAGCTGAAGCTCTATAAATAATAAATGGAATTTACAGTAGCATTTGGAATTCACTTAAGCTCTAAAAACGTAGTTGCAGTTAAAGTCTCCTTAAAGCTCATCTTTTCAATGGGTAAGAAGAAAAAAAAGTAGCTTCTCCATTGACTTTCCTAACATGCAAATCAGGATATTTTAACAAGACTTGATTCTAAATGTCCATAGTGTCCATGTGGAAGGCATAATCTCCACTGCCAGAATAGCCCTGCTGCACCATTGTGAAATACCCAGGAGCCCTAGGTCAGACTATCTTTCAGGCTATGGACAGAGTTACTAGCCCCATGACCTGGAGGGAGGCCTTGACGATAGAAGCCCCAAGACACAGCACCAATACCAGCCTTATCATATTGACTTCTCTATAAATCCTTTCCATCCTTGCTCTTCCTGTTTGCAGACTCATCAAATGGTACAACTGAGCAATACTGGCTGCTCCCATTCCCGTCTTTCTACTACATTCCCTCTCCCAGTCCCCACAAACCAGTGACCCCACTGACTTGAAACAGACCTGAAATTCTTACTGTTGACCAAATCTGGGTTAAGGGAATGTTTTCTGGAAGAGTGAGTACCCTGGGATGGGTTTTGTAAGACTGGTATCAGTCAGCTACTACCACAATAATGCCATGTAACAAACCACCCCACTACTCAGTGGTTTACAACAATAATTTATGCTCATTCATGCATGTGTGGGTTGGTCGGCTCATCTGAGTTTGGTCTCAGCCTTGGGTTTGGTTCAGGTCTGCTCTAGGTATCCCTCAAGTCTTCCTGGACCACTGGGCTAGTCAGGGCATGTTTCTCTTATGTTGGTGGAAGAAGCTCACGAAGACAAGTCCATAGTCCAAGCTTATTGCAAGCCACTGATGGTGCCACATCTGCTCACATCCCATTGACCAAAGCAAAAGGCAAGGACATATACTCTGCCTGACATGAGGCCAAAACAAGTCACAGAACACACACGAGGTGCAGGAAGTTTAAGATGAAAAAAAGGAGTCAAGCATCATGGAGCTACTCCCTCAGGTAGGATGACACAGAGAGGGATCCTGGAACCAGGCTTCATGTGGAATTCACTCAAGCAATAGAAGCATGGCTGCAATAATATCTCCTCAGGGAGGAGGGTTACAGGGAAGGAGAAAATGTAAATCAGAAAAAAATAAAGCATAAACAACTATCTCCAACTACACAGCACACCACTGCCTGAATCCCAACTTTCTCAATGCCCCCTTCCCCCGTCTCCAGGGGAGAAAAACCACATGAGAGGAATCTGATCTCTTCTTTGCCATAGCTGGTTGTTTGCTTTAAACAAATCACAGCTTTAAAAAAGATCAGACTGGGGAAGGGATTGTGGGTGACCCTCTTATCCCACCTCCTCAGCTTTCAGAGAGGAAAGGGGGCTTGGGGAAGGTCATTAGGCAAGTAAGCAGCAGAACAAGGGATACAATCTGTGCTTATGCAGTTTTCCCACTCAAGACATCTCCAAACAGCCAGGTAATTAAGATTTCATATTTGATAAGCACTTACTCCGTACCAAGCACTGTTGTAGGTGTTGGGGATAAAGAAGTGAACAAGCACCCCTCATGAAGCTTCCATTCTATTGAGGAAAGGGCTAGATGATACATAAGTAAACAAGTGAATTAATCATGTGGCAATATAGTGCTATGAGGAAAATAAGCAGGGCAATGAGGATGGTCTGAGTAAGTTGGGGTTGCAGGGAAAGGAGGTTGGGGTCATGTGCTGGTGGCCAAGGAAGTTCTCATGAAGAAGATGACATTTGATCAGTGTTATGGTCTGAATAACTCTGTGCCCCCCCACCTCCCCACCACCATCAAATTCATATGTTGAAATTAGGAGCTCCTGGGTGGCTCAGTTGGTTAAGCATCTGACTTCGGCTCAGGTCATGATCTCATGGCTTGTGAGTTCGAGGCACGCGTCAGGCTCTGTGCTGACAGCTCAGAGCCTGGAGCTTGGTTTGGATTCTGTGTCTCCCTCTCTCTCTGTTTCTGTCTGTCTCTCTCTCTCTCTGTCTCTCTTTCTCTCTCTCTCTCTTTCAAAAATAAATAAACATTAAAATTTTTTTTAAAAGTTCATATGTTGAAATCCTAATCCTCAAAATAATGATACTAGGAGTATAGAGGCCCCACAGAGCTCTCTCGCTCTTCTATCCAGTAAGGAAGACAAGTCTATGACCTGAATGAGGGCCCTCACCCGACCAGGTAGGCACCCTGGTCTCAGACTTCCAGCCTCTGCAACGTGACAAGTAAATTTCTGTCATTCATAAGCTACCCAGTCTGCAGTATTCTGCTACAGCAACCTGAACAGACTAATACAATCAGGGAAAAGTGAAAGAAGTAAGTAGGGAGCCATGAGAAAAAATCTGGGCCTTTCCAGTAGAGGAAACTGCAAGTGCAAAGGCCCTGAGTCAAGGACAGGTTTGGCATGGAGCAGGGAGGGCAAGGGGAAGTGTGGTTGAAAACGGCAGCAAGACAGTGTAGGGGTAGGGCCTGGAAGGCTGTGATGATTAATTTTGTGTGTCAGTTTGACTGGGTGAAGGAATACCCAGAGAGTTGGCAAGACACTATTTCTGAGTGTGTCTGTGAAGGTGTTTCTGGAAGAGATTAGCAGTAGACTAAGTAAAAAAGACCTGCCATCACCAGTGTGGATGGGTATCATCTACTCCATGGAGGGCTCAAACTGAACAAAATGATGAAGTAAGGCCGAATTTCCTCTCTCTTCTTGAGCCGGGATGGCCATCTTCTCCTGTTCTCAGACAGTGCAGCTCCTGGGACATTGGAGCTCCTGGTTCTCAGGCTTTGGGAACTTACACCAGTGGCCTCCTGGGCCTCAGGTCTTCAGCCTTGGACTAAATCATACTGTGGGCTTTCCTGGTTCTCCAGCTTACACATGGCAGACTGGACTCCTCGGCCTCCATAACCACATTAGCCAATTCCTATAATAAATCTCCTCTTTATATCCATATCTGTATCCATCTGGATCCTATTGACTCTGCTTCTCTGGTGGGCCCTGACAGGACCACAGTAAGAATTAGGGTTTTGCTTAAAGTGAGATGGCAAGCACCAGAAGGCTTTGAGCCAAGGAAACACATGATTGGACTTAGGTTTAAAAGATCCCTTTGGCTGTTGTATTGAGAACAAACTGCAGAGGTAAAGGATTGAAGCTGAGGGTCACAATGGGAGGCAATTGTGGTAATCCAAAGGAGTGGGGGCTGGGACCAGGGCTTGGCATTCCGGGTGGTAAGGAAGAGGCAGATTTGGGACCAGTCGTGGTGGTAAAGCTGAGGATTCCCTGATGGGTTGTGCATGTGGTGTTAAAGATCGAGGCCAGAAAAGAACCTAAGATTTCATATTTAGCAACTGGAAAGGTGTCACCATTTTCTGAGTTCGGAAAGCTGTAGAAGGAACAGATTTGGGTGGGTAAGTCAGGCATGCTTAAGAGGCCATTGTTTCCTTTGCTTTCTGATTACCTGTGTTTATCCTTACATCACTCATCTGCCGAAGCCCAGGGCAGGTTAAAGCATTTCTGTAGCTAAACATCAGCTTTCCTCTGGTAGATATAGTAATTTCCAGTTGGTCCTAGGTCGGAACCCCAAGAAGCAGACTCTGACATGAAGTTAGCATGCAGGAAGTTTATTAGAGTGCTCTGGAGATCAACACCCATGGGATGAAGGGAAGGAGGCCTAGTGGGCACGAGGAGACTCGAAGCTGTGATGCAGTATCAGTGGAAGTGTGGGGAGTTCTGACAATGAGATGATCCTTCAGAACCACCTGAGTTGGGGCAAAAAGGCTGGGCAACAGGGTCACTGGCTTCCTGTGGGAAGATGTGGCCTGAGGCAAAGTCACTCTCTTTATCTGAGGCAACCCCTTAAAGAGCTGACAGCTGACATCTGTATTCCAGAGATATGGCTGGCAGCTAGGGAAACAGATTCTTTATTCCAGAAGGGGAATCTGGGGGGTACAGTACAATGTCCACCACATTCCCTCGTGCCAGACACCAGGAAGGCTAGTGCCTTTGAGTCCAGTTCTTCCCCTATACTCATTATTCACTGCTGGCCAGTAAATGGAAACCCCATCCAACTTCATGGGTTTTCCAGCCAGAGGTGAGGCAGGAAAATATCCTAACAATGGAAAACAAACACAGAGGGAATTCCTGGTAGAAGGACACCACTGCAGACCCCAAGTCTATCAGTGCAGCTATCAGCCAGACCCAAAGGACAGACCCAACTTTGGTTAAGTGTAGTTCCACAACTCACCTTCACCTTTGGAGTCTTGATTTAAAACATCAGTCTTCAACATATAAAAAGCTCAGGAGGTCAGGTAACAATTGTGAACTATGCAGAATCTCTACATTCTCCTTCTTACCCTAGACTCCTAGAAAAAAAAAGGTAAAGAAATAATAATGATGATAGCAATAATAATAATAGCTGATTAAAACAATATAAATAAGATAATAATAAATAATATATAATAAGAAGAAGGAATAATAAAAATTCTTAACAGTGTTGGCAAAAAAGAAGAGGTGTCCCCAGTGGACCAAAAATTATTAAAAATCCCTGAAAAGAGTAAGGCAGACAGAAAAGATTGAAGAAGAAAACCACATTCCAGTTGCACAAGGGAAAGAACTTTTGCAAACAAGTCAGGGAAGCAGCTTTGTGCCACCGAAGTCAGCAGGAGGACCCAAGGATGACTGATAGGGTGACTGGTCCTAAAAAAAATCAATGCCACAAAAGAAAAGTACCAAATTTAACTATCTGAGGGGCTAAATTTAACAAAAAGAACTAAGTAACAACCTGAAGAACTAAAACCCATGGAAAGAATCAATAAAACAAATAGAAAAAGCCTTTAGAAAAGTTTAGTTAGTATTTTCATGCAAGGGGGTATTGTAAACATACAAGATAATCAATGAGAGGTCTTGGAAATGACACATTTTAGGACTGAAATATATTGGCCGAGTATCAGGATAGACACAACTAAAGAACAGATTACTAAACTTCAAGATTGAACCAAGAACTTGACCCGGAGCAAAGTGCAGAAAGCAACAGCGATAAAGATGAAATAAGTTAAGGAAATGGAGAATGAATCAAAACAGTGACAAAATCCATGTAATAGGAGTCTAGAAAGAGGGTACAGTGAGAATGGAAAAGAAATGCTCAAGTAAAATGTGGGAAAAAACTTCAAAAAATATGAAAATCTCCATATTTAAAAACCCATCATGTGTTAAATAAGTTAAATTTAAAACGATCTACATTTAGGTATCATGTGGAAAATTTTGCAAGGAAGAGAAAATTTCTCCATACAGACAGAACTGATTCCTTGCAGAGTGTCATCAAAATTCATCCTGGGACCATAGATGGCAATTGGCAATAGAACAATAATAATCTCAGATAACGGAAGTAATTTATTTTTAACCTAGAATTTGATGCCCTGTAAAACTATTGTTGAAGTAAAAGAGGAAAATAAAGATATTGTCAAACGTGTCAGAAAGAATTCTTAGAATGAAACCATATAAAATGAAAGAAATGAATAAAAGAGAAAAACACAGGCTATAAGAAGTAATGTTAAGAAAAACAAACAAAAAAACAACTACAGAAATTAAGATTTTATTAATTGAAATACATGATTATATTAAAACAAATCTTAAGCAGGCTTCTTGCTCAGCATGGAGCCCAATGTGGGCCTCGATCCCACGAACCTAGGATCATGACCTGAGCTGAAATCAAGAGTCGGACACTTAATTGATTGAGCCACCCAGGCACCCCAGATGAAAGAAACTCTTAAATTAGTTTTAAAAAATAAAAGCCTGGTATATGCTGCTTATAAACTACACAAAAGCAAAATGACAGATGGAAGTTAAAAATAAGAGAATGGAAATAGCTATGCCAAGAAAATAGTAATAAAAACAATGTAGGTAGAGTACTAATAATATCAAACAAAATAAAAATCAAGGCAAAGAACAATGAAAGGGACTGGGCTAAGAAACATTTTCCACAGATAAAATGTAAATTCTACAGAAAAGATATATCAGCCATAAACTTTAATGCACTCAATAACATAGCTTTAATACATAAAGCAAAAATTAAAAGATGAACAAGGATAAGTGATAATCCACAATCATGATAAGAGACTTTGTTATTTAGCTTTCAGCAGTCACTTAGATCAAGTGGCTATAGATCAAGTACAGATCTATATACTATATACTATATATACTATATACTATAATTTTAAAACATGATTTAATAGACATAGATGTTAATAAGAGACTGCTCATTATTTTCTGTCACACATGGGACATTAAAAATTAGCTTCTGTATTAGGTCACAAAAGAAATCGCAACAAATCCCATAACAAAGAAGTCAAACAAGTTACTTCTAGGCCAAAATGCAATAACATTTTAAATTAATAAAAAGAAATGGCCCCAAAACTCCTAGGTATCTGAAAATGTTAAATTTCTTTTAAATAATTCTTAGTTAAGGAAAATTAATATTACTGTTTAGAAATTAATGACAAGGAGAGTCCATATATCAGAAATCTGAGGCATATACCTAACTCAGGGAAACTTAGAATCTTAAAGTTCTCAGAAAAGAGAAAAAATGTTAAAAGGAAAGTAAGTTTTTTAAGAAGTTAAAAAAATTAAAACAATGAAATTTGGGAAAATGCTAATAAAGATAAAATGCAGAATTAATAAACTAGGAAACACCAATAGTGTAGATTAATAAAACTAAAAGTTGATTCTTTAAAAAGACCAATAAACTAGAGTAGCCTATGGCAAGGGTATGATGGGGGAGAGGGACAGAAAAATACAATGTTAAGAATGGGAAATGAGGGATGCTCAGGTGGCTTAGTCGGTTAAGCATCCAACTCTTGATTTTGGCTCAGGTCCTGATCTTGTGGTTTGTGAGATAAAGCCCTGCATTGTGCTCTGCTCTGATAGTGCAGAGCCTGCTTAGGATTCTCTCTCCCTCTTTCTCTTTGTCCCTCCCCCGCTCACATGCTCACTCACTCTCTCTCAAAATAGATAAACTTTAAAAAAAGAATAATAAATGAGACAGAAAAAACAACACATATTTTAAAGTAAAGAGAATTTTATACCAAAGCATTTGAAAATCTTGATGGATTGGATAGTTTTCTGGAGGACAATAAATCACAATTGGCTCAAGAAGAAGAAATCATGAAAGACCAATAATCATAGGAGAAATTGAAATCATAACTAAAGCTCTACCTTGTTAAGATGCACAAAGTGAAAAAGTTTACAGTCTTGAATATCCTGCCAAACATTTATGAAATCCAGAATTCCATGCAATACATACTCAGGGCATAGAAGATAGAAACCACCCAATTCATTTTATGTGACTAACATAACCCAATTCCAAAACTGGATGAGGAAAACATAGACAAAAGGAAAAAAACACAAGCCTATATCATTTATGAGCAAAGACACAAAAATCCTAAGCAAGGTGTCAGAGAATCAAAACCAGTAAAGCATTATGAGCAGAAATACAAGAATGGTTCAACATCTGAACATCATCTATGTTTCTGACTAGAATGAAATCATCTCAACAGATCACTTCAATTGATGTTAAAACTTAATAAAATTCAGCATCCATTTCTGATAAAAAAAAAAAACAACTAACTTGACTTGATAATGTTTTCTACTATCAACCCCACAGCACACATCATAGATAATGGTAAATTACCAGAAATAATACCATTATAGTCAAGATCAAAGCAAGGATGCCCATGATCATTGCTACTTTTCAATATTGTACTGAGGGCTTGCCTGTGGAGAAAAGCAAGAGAAGGAAGTAAGAAATGTAACACTGAACAGAAAGAGATGAAACTGTTAGTATTTGCAGTCAATATAACCATTTACCTAAAAAATCCACAGAAACCAAAGGGCAATTATAATCAAATACGAAGTCATCAAGTTGACAGATAACAAAAATCCACACACAAGATTAATAACTTTCATATTACACAGAAAAAACTAATTAGAATATGCATTTGATACTCTATTCACAAAAGGAGAAAACAGAACCTGAAAGATGCTTCTGACAAAATCAGTAAGAAATATCAGCAGGAGAAAAGTATAAGGCTTTAGGACATGAGGGAAACCCTGCATAGATACAAAGGCTGTAATATTGAAGGTGGAGCACAGCTTAAATACCTGTCTTTTCAAATCCCATTTCTCTACATTAGGACCAGACTCAGCAAAAGGCCGAAGCCAAAAACCCTGCCTTTTGAGTGCAGGGCTTTGGCAGAGGGTGGACTTCGTTAGCAATTGGGGAAATTAAGAAAATGTTTTTTCAGGAGGCAGAACTGAGGGCCTGTGTCAGGAACAGACAGGAGCAGAAAGAAGGAAACATGGAAAACAAAACTTGAAGTCTTGATCAAGTTTCTCATCATGGGCCCTGACCATGGAAAGACCCAGGAATGGGAGAGGAGAAGGTTTCTGTCCCCCTCCCCACACACCCCCAAAAAGCCACCGTGGCCAAACAGATGGCAGAGCACATTTTTAAACCACTTTTTAACACAGTAGCTTTTTTTTTTTTTTTTTTTTGCTCACTTGCTCTTTATGCCTTTAGTCAAAAGTCCTACCAGCTGTCACAATCTCGAAGAAAATGTCAGGGGGCTGTGGTTGCCTGTGCCTTTCCTGGGCGCAGTGAGAGAGAGGAGCCCAAGGACCTCAACCAGCTGTGGTCCTGGCTGCAGGATGTCTGAAGCAACTGAGGGGTGAGCCCTTCACCAAAATGAACCACCACAGAGGTTCACAGCCAATCTTTCCCCCATAGAAGCCCCTTCCAGGTACTAAACTGCGTATACTTCCCACAGCACTTTCCCTCCTATTTCCAGTCTTCTTCCAGACAGCCCTGTGAGGTCACTATTTATAAACCCATTTCACAGAGAGACCAATGGGAATTCTGGCTTCTAGCCTTGCAATCTCTGAGCTGTGTGATCTTTGCAAAGTCACTTTCCCTCTCTGGGGCTCAGCTTCTCCATCTGCACAATGAAATTGGTCCTCCAATGTCCTTCCAGCTCTAAGGCTCGGGGCCTTTGTCTAGTATAAGGAAGACATCCCCGATCCTTCCCTTTGCATGACAGTTCCTGCTGCCTCCTTGACTCCTTCCCTCTCTTCCAGGGTGAGAGCCACTTAAACACCAAGGAAATCCTAACCTGGGAATTAGAGGAAGTTACCGAACTAGGTCCCACTCTCTTAGCTATTTTTTTTTCTCTCCAAACACCAATCTGTAACGATCTTAAACGGCAGCCAAATAGGGCAATTGGTTTCTGTGGAATTGAAAGGGAAAAAAAACTTGATGAGTAATTTGTTGAAACTAATCCCCCCACCTTCTAAAATCACACATTTAAACTGATTTAGAGAATTTTATAAAGACGAATTTAAAATTTCTTTCCTCCTTGTTTTTTAATTTTTTTATTTTTTTAATTTATAGTTTATTGTCAAGTTGGTTTCCATATAACACCCAGTGCTCTTCCCCACAAGTGCCCTCCTCCATGACCATCACCCGCCTTCCCCTTTCCCCATCCCCCTTCAGCCCTCAGTTTGTTTTCAGTATTCAAGAGTCTCTCACGATTTGCCTCCCTCCCTCTCCCTCTTCCCCACCCCCGCTTCCCCTTCCCATGGTCCCCTTTTAGGTTTCTTCTGTTAGACCTATGAGTGAAAACATATGGTATCTGTCCTTCTCCGCCTGACTTATTTCACTTAGCATGACACCCTTGAGGGTCCATCCGCTTTGCTACAAATGGACAGATTTCATTCTTTCTCATTGCCATGTAGTATTCCATTGTATAGATAAAACACATCTTCTTGATGCATTCATCAACTGATGGACATTTAGGCTCTTTCCATGATTTGGCTATTGATGAAAGTGCCACTATGAACATTGGGGTACATGTGCATCAGCACTTCTGTATCCCTTGGGTAAATCCCAGCAGTGCTATTGCTGGGTCATAGGGGAGTTGTATTGATAGTTTTTTGAGGAAACTCCACACTGTTTTCTTTTTTTTTTCTTTTTTAATTTTTTTTGTTTTATTTATTTTTGAGACAGAGAGAGACAGAGCACAAGTGGGGGAGGCGCAGAGAGAGAGGGAGACACAGAATCTGAAACAAGCTCCAGGCTCTGAGCTGTCAGCACAGAGCCTGATGCGGGGCTCGAACCCACAAACTGTGAGATCATGACCTGAGCCGAAGTCGGATGCTTAACCGACTGAGCCACCCAGGCGCCCCACCTCCACACTGTTTTCCAGAGCGGCTGTACCAGTTTACATTCCCATCAACAGTGTAGGAGGGTGCCCGTTTATCCACATCCTCCCCAGCATCTATACTCTTGACTTGTTCATTTTAGCCACTCTGACCGGCGTGAGGTGGTATCTCAGTGTGGTTTTGATTTGTATTTCCCTGATGTTGAGTGATGCTGAGCATCGTTTCATGTGTTTGTTGGCCATCTGGATGTCCTCTTTGGAGAACTGTCTATTCATGTCTTCTGCCCATTTTTTCACTGGATTATTCATTTTTCGGGTGTGGAGTTTGGTGAGTTCCTTGTAGATTTTGGATACTAGCCCTTTATCCGATATGTCATTTGCAACTATCTTTTCCCATTCTGTCGGTTGCCTATTAGTTTTCTTGATTGTTTCCTTTGCAGTGCAGAAGCTTTTTATCTT
>CM053563.1:29494543-29644129 GCA_028646485.1 Cryptoprocta ferox
GATGTTTATTCTTCTGATCCATGAGCATGGAATGCTTTTCCATTTCTTTGTGTCTTCTTCAATTTCTTTCATAAGCTTTCTAATGTTTTCATCGTACAGGTCTTTTACATCTTTGGTTAGGTTTATTCCTAGGTATTTTATGGGTTTTCGTGCAATTGTGAATGGGATCAGTTTCTTGATTTCTCTTTCTGTTGCTTCATTATTGGTGTATAAAAATGCAACCAGATTTTTGTACATTGATTTTGTACCCTGCGACTTTGCTGAATTCATGGATCAGTTCTAGTAGGCTTCTGGTGGAGTCAGTTGGGTTTTCCATGTAGAGTATCATGTAATCTGCGAAAGGTGAAAGTTTGACTTCATCTTTGCCAATTCTGACGCCTTTTATTTCCTTTTGTTGTCTGATTGCTGATGCTAGGATTTCCAGCACTATGTTAAACAACAGTGGTGAGAGTGGACATCCCTGTCGTGTTCCTGATCTCAGGGGAAAGCTCTCAGTTTTTCCCCGTTGAGGATGATATTAGCTGTGGGCTTTTCATAAATGGCTTATATAATGTTTAAGTAAGTTCCTTCTATCCCGACTTTCTCGAGGGTTTTTATTAAGAAAGGAGGCTATATTTTGTCAAACGCTTTTTCTGCATCAACAGGATCATATGGTTTTTATCTTTTCTTTTGTTAACATGATGTATCACATTGATGGATTGAACCAGCCCTGTAACCCAGGAATGAATCCCACTTGATCATGGTGGATAATTCTTTTTATCTGCTGTTGAATTCGATTTGCTACTATCTACTATCTTGTTGACTATTTTTGCATATGTATTCATTAAGGATATTGGCCTGTAGTTCTCTTTTTTTGTTGGGTCTCTGTCTGGTTTGGGAATCAAAATGATGCTGGCTTCATAGAATGAGTTCGGAAGTTTTCCTCTATTTCTATTTTTTGGAATAGCTTGAGAAGAATGGGTATTAACCCCACTTTAAATGTCTGGTAGAATTCCCCTGGGAAGCCATCTGGCCCTGGGCTCTTATTCATTGGGAGATTTTTGATCACTGATTTGATTTCTTCACTGGTTATGGGTCTGTTCAGATTTTCTATCTCTTCCCATTTGAATTTTGGTAGTGCATGTGTGTTTAGGAATTTGTCCATTTCTTCTAGATTGTCCCAGTTTGTTGGCATATAATTTTTCATAGTAATCTCTGATGATTGCTTGTATTTCTGAGGGATTGGTTGTAATAGATCCATTTTCATTTATGATTTTGTCTATTTGGGTGTTCTTTTTTTTCTGAGGAGCCTGGCTAGAGGTTTATCAATTTTGTTTATTTTTTCAAAAAACTAACTCTTGGTTTCATTGATCTGTTCAACTGTTTTTTTATTTTTTTTTGGATTCTATATTATTTATTTCTGCCCTGATCTTTATTATTTCTCTTCTTCTGGTTGGTTTGGGGTTTTCCTGCTGCTCTCCTTCTAGTTCCTTTAGGTGCTCTGTTAGATTTTGAATTTGCGCTTTTTCTAGTTTGTTGAAATAGGCCTGGATTGCAATATACTTTCCTCTTAGGACTGCCTTTGCTGCATCCCAGTTTGGATTGTTGTATTTTCGCTTTCATTTGTTTCCATATATTTTTTAAATTTCTTCTCTAATTGCTTGATTGCCCAATCATTCTTTAGTAGGGTGGTTTTTAACCTCCACATTTTTGGAGGTTTTCCAGACTTTTTCCTGGGATTGATTTCAAGTTTTATAGCATTGTGATCCGAAAGTGTGCATGGTATAGTCTCAATTCATTTATATTTTTGGAGGGCTGCTTTATGCCCCAGTATGTGATCTATCTTGGAGAATGTGCCATGCGCACTCGAGAAGAAGGTGAATTTCCTAGCTTCAGGATGCAGAGTTCTAAATATATCTATCAATTCCATCTGTTCCAATGTGTCGTTCAGATCCATTGTTTCTTTAGTGATTCTCTGTCTGGTGGATCTATCCATTGTTGTACGTGGAGTATTAAGTCCCCTGCAATTAACACATTCTTATCAACAAGATTGTTTCTGTTTGTGATTAATTGTTTCATGTATTTGGGTGCTCCTGAATTTGGCGCATAGATGTTTATAATTGTTAGTTCTTCCTGATGGAGAGACCCTGTAATTATTATATAATGTCCTTCTTCATCTTTTGTTACTGCCTTTACTTTAAAGTCCAGTTTGTCTGATATAAGTATGGCTACTCCGGCTTTCTTTTGACTACATGATAGATATTTCTCCATCCCCTTACTTTCAAACTGAAGGTGTCTTCAGGTCTAAAATGAGTCTCTTGTAGACAGCAAATAGATGGATTTTGCTTTTTTATCCATTCTGCTACCCTGTGTCGTTTGATTGGAGCATTCAGTCCATTTACATTCAGCGTTATTATTAAAAAATGTGGGTTTGGATTCATTATGTTCCCTGTAGAGTTCATGTTTGTAGTGGTGTCTCTGGTACCTTGTATTCCTTGCAACATTTCCCTCATAGAGTCCCTCTTAGGATTTCTTGTAGGGCTGGTTTGGTGGTGACGAATTCTCTCAATTTTTGTTTATTTGGGAACACCTTTATGTCTCCTATTTTGAATGACAGGCTCGCTGGATAAAGGATTCTTCACTGCATATTTTTCCTGTTCATCACATTGAAGATTTCCTGCCATTCCTTTCTGGCCTGCCATGTTTCAGTAGATAGGTCTGTAACCACTCTGATAGGTTTCCCTTTGTATGTTAGGGCCCTTTTATCCCTAGCTGCTTTCAGAATTCTCTCTTTATCTTTATATTTTGCCAGTTTCACTATGATATGTCATGCTGAAGGTTGATTCAAGTTATGTCTTAAGGGGGTTCTTTGCGCCTCTTGGATTTCAGTGTCTATTTCTATCCCCCAATTCGGGAAGTTCTCAGCTATAATTTGATCCAGCTCCCCTTCAGGACCTTTTTCTCTTTCTTCTTCTTCAGGAATTCCTATGATACGGATATTGTACCGTTTGATTGTATTACTCAGGTCTCGAATTCTCCTTTCATGGTCCTGTATCAATTTCTCTCTTTCTCGGCTTCCTCTTTTGCTGTAACTGTGTCTTCTAATTCACCTATTCTCCTCTCTGCCTCTTCAATCCATGCAGTGGCCGCCTTCATTTTATTATGCACCTCATTTATAGCCTTTTTTAACTCGTCACAGCTATTTTGAAGGTCCCTAGTCTTTGTATCAATAGCTTCTCTGATGCTTTTTTCAAGTCCAGCGATTAATTTTATGACAATTATTCTAAATTCTTGTTCAGTTATGTTGCTTAAATCTGTTTTGAGCAGTTCTGTGGCTGTGACTTCTTCCTGGAGTTTCTTTAGAGGAGAGTTCTTTCATTTTGTCATTTTGGCTAGCTTTCTGTCTCTTGTCAGTTTTAAAAGCTCATTATGCACTGTGCACCTGTTAGTGTTGCTCTATTAAACGAGGCTCATTGACTGTCCAGCGCCTGTCATTTCAGGAAGTGTTCTTTTAATGGTGTCTCTCAGTTTCTCTTGTTGTGCCTTTGATTATTTTATTTCCCTACTCAGTGATATTTGGGACTTTTCACTATGTGTACTTTGGCTTGTTTCTTGAGGTAGCCCTGAAGAGGAAAACAGACAGACAAACACACAGGGAACAAAAGCATGAAAACGCACAGACAAATCAAACAAACAAGGAAACCAAAAGGGGAAAGGAAGTAAAGAAAAGGAAAGGAAAGTTAAGAAAAGAAGAAAAGAAAAAAAAAACAAGGGGGCGGGGACAGAGACAGCAAAAGACTATGGACAGTCTAAAAGCGTATAACCAGCCGAGAGGAGAGATAAGAATGAGATAAGGGAAAATATATCTGGATGGCAAGAGAAAAAAAGGAGAAGAAAAGAAAAAAGGAAAAAAGAAAAAAAAAAAAAGAGAGCAGCTCTCCTGCGCAGATGGGCGTGGTTTGGTGTAGGGAGGGCTCAGGGGCTGCTCTCCAGGCCCTGCCTTGGTGGCTGCGGGGAGAAGAATGGCGGCGCCCCAAGCTTTGCTCGAACCAAGGGTTGCAAGCCGCTCTTTTGAGTCCGATCTCCCTGTGCCGTGGGCGAGCCAAGTTGTATTTTCCAAGCCCTGCCTCACTTCAAAATCCTAGTCCATGCACTTTAATGCTACCAACGGAGAGGAGATGTACTCCCGCTGGCTGCCGGCTTCCTAGCCGGGATTGCGCAGGGGGAGGGGGCTGTTTTTCCAGGTGCCGCCTGGATTGGGCGCCGCTGCCGCCGAGCCCAAGGGAGAATTCGCCAGCTAGATGGGACGGATTTCTCTCCTCGCGCCCAGAGGTTGTATATGGGGTGACAATATCTCTCTCCGTCCTGGGGCGAGTTTTTTTTTTTTTATCTCTTCTTTAGAGACAGTTCTATGAGCCTTTTCAGTCTCTCTTTCTCTTCCCCTTGTCTCTCCAGAGCACAGCGCGCTCTCCCTGTGCTGGCCTGGGGCTCCCACCCCTCTGCACCTCCGGCGCCCGGCCCATCCTCAAATTTCCCCAGTTCTCACTCACTCACTCAGGCATCTTTGAGGTTGTCTTCTTTCTGGAGTCTGTGTGTTCTCTTCCCCCACTTGCAGATCAGAATATTGTCTCTTTAGTCCTTCTCAGTTTAATAGATGCGGGCGGGCGAAGATTACAGAGCTCCTTACTTCTCCGCCATCTTGCCCTTACTTTCCTCCTTGTTTAATTATATAATTGTTTTCACTCACAGTAATCGTCTCTTGGAGGCGTATGCTTGACTTATTTAATAAATCCTTCTCCACATTTGAAATCATCCATTAGCAATAAGGAGCTTGACACTCCATTACCCACAATAAATTTCACTGCCATTAAATCGCCACATGCAGCATAAAGGAATGGAGACTCCAGAATGGCCTCCCTGAGCCAGGGCAAGGTCAGAGCCCCGCCCCAGAGCCTGTTCTAAGCCTGGCTCTGGGTTCCTCATTCTGTGGATCCTCCTGGGAGTCAAGGTATTGATCTAGCCTACCAAGGGGGCTGACCCAGAAAGACAAAGAAAGGTGGAAAAAATTGCATCTGCTCTAAGGTTCATCTTTCTCTGTCAAGTGGATTGGGGGCTGGCATTTAGGCAGTAGCAGCCTGTCACGAGTACCCACCTTGAGGCCAAAGCAGGGAGCAGGCAAACAGAGCAGGGCCCAGGCCTGCCCTTGGTCCTAATACAAGGCCTCAGATGGCCTTGACACAGAGACCCAGTCTTCTTGCACATCATGTACATGGCACAGCTGATAAAGAAACGTCAAATGTGTTTATCGCTTTTCTCCACTGTTGCCAGCTGGCTGCATTCTCAGGGGGCACTGGAGCTTTGCTTACAAGCTGATGATGCCTCTGCTCATTGCCAACGGCGACGCCAGCACAGGGAGAAAGAACAGAATCATTGACTGGGGGAATCTCAGAGTCAGAGCTGAAAGAGACCTCAGAGGCCATTGATTCCAGGAGTTCTCAAGCTTTGCTGTGAGCATCATCTTGGGAGCTTGTTAAAAACACACTCGTGCCCAGCCCCAGGGCCCCCCATTAGAAAATTCTGACTCAGAAGTGCTGGGTGGGCCTGGGCATCTGAATCCTTAAGAAGCACCCAGGTAATGCTGATGCATCCAGATGTTTGAGAACCAGGGATGTAGCTTCTTGGTTTTCAACACTGGGTATACAATATAGTGGCCTGGGAAGCTTAAACAGCACCCATTCCTAGTCCTCACCCAGGACCTGTTAAATCAGAATTTCTGGCTGTAGGCCCTGGACATCAGAATTATTTTAAAACTCCCCAGTGATAACAGGACCGTCAGGATCGAAAAGAACAGTGATGTGGGGCATTTTACAAAAGAGAAACTAAGGCCCAGAGAAGGTTTAGAACCTGCCTCAAGTTATAGGGCAAGTGAGGGAGAAAGGAAAGTGTGGGGAAGGACCAAGATCAGCTCAGCATGGCCGGTGGCACCCAAGGAAGAGCTCTACACCCTGGAATGACAGTCACATTGCAGGGGATGACCCTTCAAAGGACTGTACACCTGGATGGTGTCAGTACTGTTGATTTAGGGACCACACTTTAAGTAGTAAGAGTCCATAGCCCTTTTATAATGCCTCCTTCTTCTTTTTAAATCCCAACATCCACCCATCAGGCACAAGGCCCCCAGTGTTCTCCAGTCTCTGCATAGAATGAAGTCATGGAAATGAGCACACTTTGTCTTCCATACCTTAGTGAGGGGTCCTAAATTTCAAAAGTGAATGGCGGGTTGAGTAAATGTGTCTCCTACCAGGACTATACATGTTATGAGGGCAGCTATATGCCCTCTTCTCTCCTATCCCTTGGTTTGGGGCTAAGAACAGACAGACAGACAGACACGATGTGGGGAATGCTCAAGGCTCTGCATGCCCTTGGGCAAGTCACTGCCTTGTAGAAGTCTCATCTGTGAAACTTGAATGCTAACATTTACCTGTGAGGACATCATTTGGATTAAGTGAGACATTAGGAGCCAAGTGCCCAGCCCAAAAGAGATGTATAAAATATAGCTGACTGTCTCAGTTTCCATGCAGAGATGGCACAGCAGGGCAGACACTGGACCCAGACTGCCTGGGTTCCAGTCTAGGCTATGTCACTTCTTAGACCTTGGGCAAGTTATTTACCCTTTCTGGCTTTGATTTCCTTTTCTGTATGATAACAGCATGTGCCACAAAGGGCTGCTGGGAAGGTCCAATTAGAAAGTGCCTATGCCCAGTCTCTTTGGGGAGACCATGTTATTTTCAGATGCATATCCCCAGCACCGGATGCAAACTTGCTCCCTAGCCATAATGAGTGCTCAGGACTTGTTGGATAAGTGTCCAGGATGGAGCAGAAAGGATTCATAATTGAAAGGCTGTCTTGAAGAAGAGGAAAAAGCTTTGCTAGGAGCCAGCAAACTATAGCCTGCAGACCAAATCAGCCCCCACCTGTTTTTGTACAGCCCACAAGATAAGAATGTTTTTACATTTTTAACTAGTTAGGGGAAAACAATCAAAAGAAGAGTAATATTTTGTGCAAGGTAAAAATCTAATTATATTCAAATTTCTGTGTTTCTAAATAGAGTTTTATTGGAACACAGCCATGCCCACTCATTTATGTATTGATGACTGCTTTCGCTTGCTACATGGCAGAGTTGAGCAGTAGTGACAGAGATCGAATGGCCCACAAAGCCTAAAATATTTAGACTTTTTGCAGAAAAAGTTTGCCAACTCCTATTCTAAAGCTTTAAAAATGTGAAGAGAAAGCAAATGAGAGTTAGAGAGATTATCTTGGTAGAAGAGAGAACTGCTCCACAACCAGAAGATCTTAGACCATTTGGGCTGCTCTAACAAATTACCATAGACTGGGTGGATTAGGCAAAACAAAGCAAAACAAAACAAAACAAAAAAACCCACAACATTTCTTTCTCACAGTTCTGGAAGCTGGAAAACCCAAGATCAAGGTGCTGACAGATCTGGTGTCTGGTGAGAGCCCACTTTCTCATTTGCAGATGGCCATCTTCTCATTATATCTTCACATGATGGAGAGCAGAGGAAAGAGAGGAAGATCTCTCTTGTCTCTTCTTAGGCAGGTACTAATTCCATAATGAGGGCCCCACCTTCATGACCTCATTCAAACCTAATTAACTCCCAAAGACCCCATCTCCAAATACCACATTGGGAATTAGGGCTTTAATATGAATTTTAGAGGACAAAAACATTCATTCCATAGCACAGGATGTTATCCAAAGACGATATATGTAGCCTTAAAAAGGAATATGTTTTTCTCAGTGCAGTGGATACCTACTTCTCTGAGATGTTTTTCAGGATCTCAAGCACTAGGACAGGGAGTTGGCAGACGATCTTTATGCCCCTTCCAGCTCTGAGATGCCCAGGACTTATGACTCAGTTGTCCTGGAGACCAGAGAACTCCACGGTGACTGGTCCAGGGATCTCCGATGCCTTCAGGCTGTCATATTACATTCTCCCTGCACTGTCAGTCCTGTGGGAAGATATCCAGTTCCAATAAGCTACAGGACCCACTAAGATTCATTCATCTATCCATCAGGTAGGCATAGCTAGACATACAAGGGCTGGAGATTCAAATCTCATTGTTTAAACCAATAGCTGATGGCAATTGCTGACAAGAGAAAAGTTATTTCCTGATTCACCCAGTCTCAAAGCTTTTGATCTGAGTCACTCTTCAAACATGAAGATGACATTGCAGTTGTAGGTAATTTTCTCTGGTCTTTTTTTATTGGACTACCTCGATCTATTTTTTGTTTGAAGCCATAAGGGCCCGATATACTTGCAGTCTGGCCTTCCATCTCCAAAGGTTCTATTGGTCATCTTAACTTTAAAGATTTTTTTTGGTATCCACATGGGACTGATTCTGGTTGAGGCACTGTCTTGGGAACAAGCATGGAGATTGCTCTTTAAAACTATTCCACGGAGTAAAAGTTCATTGATGTGAATAGATAAGATAAAGCCACAGAAGACTGAGAATCTTCTCACACAGCTTAGAGTAACCTCAAGGAATCAAAATAGCTTGAGAACAGGCTAATGTGGTTAATAGAGGTTTCTGTCATCTCAGAAGGTATGAGTCAGATTTTGCTGTATTAATGCTGCATATCAAACAATCCTAAAATCTTACTAGGTTACAATAAGTATTTATTTTCTACTACTCTTGGGCCAACTGGAGTTGGCTGTTCTCAGGGAGGCTTAGCTGGGCTCGATAAACTAGACTGGAGTCACAGGTCGGGATGTTTCAGACCTGCTCTGTGTCTTCCTGCAGGGCTATAGCACGTTATTCTTAAATGCAGAGCAGAAGCTCTGGCTGGCAGAAACTTACCATGCTTCTCACAGTCTCAGCTTGAAACCTGTACAACAATCCATCCATATCTCAATTGGCCAAAGCAAGTCATATGACCAAGCCCCAACTTGAAGGGCAGAGAAGTACACTAGAGCCAAGCAGAACCCATGGCCAGGACACAGAGAAGGAAGAATTATGGACAAATAACAAGTTCTAACGTGAGAGGTGACATAAAGTCCCTTTCCTTTCCAAGCTTTACCGAGATTCTGTAAGATAAAGATCACTTTTCTTCCTCACTTAGCAGATCTCAGGGATTGTAAAGGAATGCTGGATTGATGATGGGTGGCTCAGACCATTGTTCTGAATAGGATTGATTCCATCTACCTCCAGAGATAGGGAGGTTTTGAGGAGTTGGAGCTGAATTCTCTAAAACTTAAAGAAAAAATACCAAACTCCCATGAACACACTCTTTGTTATCTCCATGTTCTTAAAAGACTCTGTTTAACTAGTTAACAGTTAGTTAGTTAGTTAGTGGTTAGTTTGCTTCACTGAGACTATAACTTGTAAGTATTTTCACCATCTAGTTAGCATGTGATAAGGTTATTTCTGAATAGTCACGATAAAGATAAAATAAACAAAAAGCCAAAGTTCTTTTCATGTGCTTGTTTTTTTAAAGTTTTTTTTTTTTTGAGGGGGGCAGGGGGAGAGAGAGGGAGAGAGAAAATCCCAAGCAGGCTCCATGCTGTTAATGCAGAGCCTGACTCGGGGCTCGAACTCACTAACCATGAGATCATGACCTGAGCCGAAACCAAGAGTCGGACACTTAACCAACTGAGCCACCCAAGTGCCCCTTCATGTGCTTACTTCTTAATTGTTTATAAAATGCTTATGCTCACATTAGATCCTTTGACACTAACAACCATCTCATGGAGTAAGAAATAAAAAGAAGATAAGACTAATTTTAAGAGTGCTGAAATTGTAAACTGGTACAGCCGCTCTGGAAAACAGTGTGGAGGTTCCTCAAAAAACTATCAATAGAACTCCCCTATAACCCAGCAATAGCACTGCTGGGGATCTACCCAAGGGATACAGAAATGCTGATGCATAGGGGCACATGCACCCCAATGTTCATAACAGCACTTTCAACAATAGCCAAATCATAGAAAGAGCCTAAATGTCCATCAATTGATGAATGGATCAAGAAGATGTGGTTTATCTATACAATGGAATACTCCATGGCCATGAGAAAGAATGAAATCTGGCCATTCGTAGCAACGTGGATGGACCTCGAGGGTGTCATGCTAAGCGAAATAAGTCAGGCGGAGAAGGACAGATACCATATGTTTTTACTCAAAGGTCTAACAGGAGAAACCTAACGGGGGACCATGGGAAGGGGAAGGGGGAAAAGAGTTAGGGAGAGGGAGGGAGGCAAATCATGAGAGACTCTTGAATACTGAAAACAAACTGAGGGCTGAAGGGGGAGGGGGAAAGGGGAAAGGGGGTGATGGTCATGGAGGAGGGCACTTGTGGGGAAGAGCACTGGGTGTTATATGGAAACCAACTTGACAATAAACTATAAATAAAAAAATGAAAAAAAAAGTGCTGAAATGAAGGCTCAGAAATGGTGAATGATGTACCCAAGTTCGTGGGCCAGGTATAAAAGGGCTGGAACAGAATTAAGACTTCCTAACCCCTTGCTTGGTACTCCTTCCTCCCACCATGAAGAAGAACAAAGGGAACACAGAGAGTGGGAAGCCATTGATTCTCTCCTGCCCAATCCAGGGAGGCTTCAGAAAAGAGGTGGATGTCAAAAGTTATTGGAAGAAAACTGTCAGGGTGGGGCAGGGAAAAGGTTTTTATCTCTTCACACAAAACAAGATCCCCCAAATATCTTACAACTACTTCTACTCATCCAGCCACTAACCCACAGGATGCCTTCAGAGCATCCTAGGCTGATGCTCCATTTCTCATCTTGCCCACGGAGGTCTCTTTTCCATGCAACAGCCAGAGAATCTAAATCCTCCAATGGCTCCCCACTGGGTTCACAATAAGGCTGTGCTTCTGCCCCTCTCTCCTACTGCCTCTCTCCCAGCTTACCCCTCTCCAGACATATGTATGTCTGTGCTTTTTCTTGGCACAGCAAGCACCCTTCTCTCTTGGTACACCTTCAGTTCTCTATGCCTAGAATGCCATTCCCCCAAATATATCTACAGTTTGCTTTCTCACTTGATTCAGCTCTCTGACTGTGCCCTCTTACAAGGTGTCTGAACATCTTATCTAAAACTGTACATCTCATTATTCTCTATAGTTTGACTTTACTTGGCTTGTCTTCATAGCATCTACCACTTTGTGATAATATATTGTACATGAAAATGTTTCCTTTCTTATTTTCTGTCACCCCTTTTAGAATTGGAGTTCATGAGAGCAGGAACCTTGTCTGTTCACTGCAGTTATCTAGCAGCATCCTAGCGTGAATGAATGGTACACGGCAAACACTCAGTAAACATTTGTTGAATGGATGAATCAAATAAGTAAATGAATTGGTGTTAACTCTTTCTCCAGCTATAACCCCCTTCACTGCCTCACCTATGTTACGTAGCAAACTTTTCCAGAACCATCCATGGGCTAACCCCCATTTCCACCTCCTAGTCACCTGTCTTACAACCCTGTATGATCACCAGTCTGGAAGGTTGAGGGAGCCAAATCAGAAGGTGGAAGGAGGTATAGTCTTGTCCCTGGAGCAGAAGTCTTGGGACAGAGCTCTGGCAACTGGTTTCTGGACCAGGGGCATAATACAAACAGAATTCCTCATAATACTCTAGGACATCCTTCATGAGGATGGCTTCCTTGAGACAATCTCCTGCTAAGGAATCCCATTAACCCTGAGAGTTTCTCTGAGCACATGGTCCATCCTGTTGAGAGCAGATGAATGACCCATCTTGACCACATCAGGCAGTGGGAAGCTGACCCCCTCACAGCCAGCTTAGCGCCCTCTCCACTGAGTTCTATCATCAATAGAAGACCAATTCCCACCAGAGAACTTCAAAGTAAAAAAGAAACACATGTTAAATAGTCTCTATCCAGCAGTTAAGATGTATATCTCAAAAAACAAGCATAGTCCACCTCACATATTATATAGAAATACCAGCCACATGATCCTGGCCAACCAGTTAAGCCCTCACTTCTCAAGAGCTTCAGCATCTTCATTTACAAAATGGAATCCATCTCACTAGGCTGCTGGGAAGATGCCCAGAGATCTGAGTTTAAGTTGCCAATCAATTTCTATTTGTGTAACAAGTTAGTTTAGTTCTTTCTACTTTGGTTTCCTCTGTCATAAAAATGAGAGAAGCCTAGTTAATTACTAAGGCTCTTGCCAGCATTAAACATCCATGAAATGTCATCAGATTGTTCAATGAACTTGATAAACTTGCCAAATATTTTATCTCTTATATAATAAGAGATATGGTATATTGTAACAATCCATTTAATTAGTAGACCGTATTGTATAATTTACATCATGTATATTGCATTTTTTCAAATATATGGGTGCTAATAAAACTCAAAATTATATGACAATGTCTGTCTCACATAATAAAAGTAATGATTCCCTCTAGTACACACATACATACTTAATTTGATTTGGGGATAAATAAAACATGGAGGTTGCCAATCTCTTGCGGTTACAGTGTTTTAAATACCAATTGCCCTATGAAATGTATTTTAGGACAATTACTGCTTTTCAGGCTGACCAGAGGGGAGGGAGATGCCATTTTTCAACAGCCTTTTCCTTGCCTGACATCTGCATTGGTCTAGGTGTGAAAACAAGATGTGCCCAGACTCACAGGGAGTGTTGTGGGGTTCACCACCACAATCCCCACCTAGCTAGACAAAGAGCAGCCTTGCTTTGGTGGCAGATCAGGGGCCAACAAAGAAAAAGTTTCCAGTGTCAAATCTCCACTGGAGTATAAATTTCATGGGGGCGGGACTGAGACTGCATAGAACTTGGGACACAAGTAATCAGTGAATATTTGTGGAAAGGAAGGAGAAAGAAAGAAGGAGCAATACGACATTACAAAGAAGGTCCCAAACAGGAGGCAACATGATCTCTTGCTGGGGAAGTTGCCAAGAGGAGTCAAGCATTCAGTGGGGACCAGGGATCTTGAAGGCCTATAGGAACCCTGAGATTTTACCTAAACCTGCAAGGATGAGGGCAAAGTGGGGAGCAGAGTGGAGACAAGACAGTCCCTCTTTTCATTTATGTCCAAAGAGCCATGATATGGTATTAGCTGGTCCACATGAAAATGGGTGCCTTTCTCCACTGGAAGAGGGATGGGGGAGGAGGTGGTGCAAATTAACATCTGTCTGGGCTGCCAGTGAAATGAATCAGAGCTCAGCAGAGAGTGAGAGAAGCACGGGTTAAGGCTATAGTCAGAGTTACAAGAAGAATCAAATCTTGGACTCTATTAGTGTCCCAAGACTTGCCATAAAAAAGTACCACAGACTGGGTGACTTAAAACAGAAGTTTGTTCTCTCACATTTCTAAAGGCTAGAAGTCCAAAATCAAGGTGTTGACAGGGTCATGGTCTCTCTGAAGGATCTAGGGAAGAATCCTTCCTAGCTTCTGGTGGTTGCCAGCAATCCTTGACATTAGTTGGTTTATAGGTGCAACACTCCAATCTCTGCCTCTGTCTTCACATGGCCTTCTTCCCTCTGTCTCTGTTTTCTTTTGTGCAAGTTTCCCTCTTCTTAAAAGATACCAGTCATGGGATTAGGGCCCACCCTAATCCAATATGAATTTATCTTAACTAATTACATCTGCAAAACACCATTTCCAAAGAAGGTCATATTCTGAGGATCCAGGTGGACATGCAGTTTTAGAGGACACTATTCAATTCAGCACAGCCTCAAAGGATTCCAATGGGACACTCTCCATGAGGGAGTATGACTGGACCTCATAGCCTGGGGACCTTCTCTGACCTCTTCTGCACTAACATGGTGGGCTCAGGGGGGCACTGTGCATCCTTTAAAACACACACACACACACACACACACACACACACACACACTTACAGATGGCCAGATAATCTGATGGTCCCCTAAAGTTCAGAGGGAAGGTCCTGCCTTGCTCCTGGCCATCTCCACAGGGCAGAGACCCTACAAGATCCCCACTACCCAGACTGACCACAAGGGTGTGGATATGCCTGAAGTCATATGAACTGAAGAGAGGGAGACCACTGAGGCCAGCATCCTCTTTCCCACATGTCTGGTTGTTCTAGACACTTCCTGCAAGGAGTCCTTGGTCCCTCTGCGAAGGGTCATAACTTTGGCTTTCACTATCTCCATAGACAAGCCAGTAAACTTCAGACAATAGGTGTGTGCCTGTGTGTGTGTGTGTGTGTGCAGAGGATGGGGATCATTTTCTTATAGTCTCCTGTGGAGCTGGGTACCATAGACCAGGACTCTGGGCTCCATAGCCATGAGCCAGCTGAGCAGTGAAAGAGGAGAGAATAGATGGAATTGGAAAGAAGACCTCTCCTTCCCTGTGGTAGCCAGTAAAAGGCTGTTCTGCTGGTTCCATGTGATGAATTTGAATTGCCTCTCCACTAAAGAATGAACAGACCTTAAGAAGGCAGATAATGTAAGATATGGTTCCTACAAAATGCAGCCTATTAAAGAGACCGTAAAACTAGGCAGGGCTGGGGCACCTGAGTGGCTCAGTTGGTAGAGTTTATGACTTTGGCTCAGATCATGATCTTGTGATTCGTGGGTTTGAGCCCTGCGTGGGTCTCTATGCTGACAGCTCAGAGCCTGGAGCCTGCTTTGGATTCTGTGTCTCCCTGTCTCTCTGTCCCTCCCCTGCTTGTGCTCTGTCTCTCTGTCTCTGTCTCTGTCTCTCTCTCTCAAAAAATAAATATTTTTTAAAAATTAAAAAAAAAAAGAAGGCAGGGTTAGCGGTTATGTTGCTGAGAATCTGGGGAAGAACTCTCAAGCCCAATACATTTAATACTAAGAAAATCTACCAGGCACCTACCACATGCTGGCCCCTTGTCTCTCCCGACAACCTAATAAACTGGTAAGAATAATTTTCCCCATTTCACAGATGGAAAAGTGGATCCTTGGAGATCGTAATATAAACTAGCAGAAAATGGCTCCTTCAAGGGCATCCAAACAGCCCCTTCAGTTTACAGATGAGGAAAAAGATCTAGAAACCTTGACACATTGGGCCAAGGTCACATAGCTGGTAAGATGTCCAGTCAGAATTCAAACCTGTCTGTGTGTGATTATATGGTTTGTGGCCTATTCTTGTTCCCAGAGTTAGTGGGTATCAGAGTAGACTTCAACCAGGGTCCTCCAACTTCTGGTCCAGCCTCCTTCCCACTACCTCCCTTGGGGCCTCAGTGGGACCTTCACCTAGTCACCAGCTCAGTTCCCCCCTCTTGCTTGACCTCATAGATGCTTACTTCAGGACACTCTCCAAGGGGCTGGGATGTGGCATGTCCACCTAGGATGGGAAGTCCCATGTCTAAGCACTCACTGGAAGGACAAATTCTGGTCTTTTTACTACAGGACTAGGCTGTGTTCTCAAAGTGGGCCAGGGCATTTGTTATTTTGCGTCAACTCTGAACACTGAATAGAAGAGAAAAAGTGGGACACTTAGAAAATGGCTTTCCTTTGTGCCAACAAAGTGCCATTATTCTAACTTCATTTGTGTGGTACAAATGAGAAGGAGATAAATGTCGTGTTCCAGCCAGAGTCTATTAGTGGATATCAACTGCAACATGGAAAGATTGTGCAATCTGGCTGTGTTAGGAAAGGGGAAGAGCTGCACCCAAGGATCTCAACTCTCAAATTCCTTCTGCCCGGGATTTCTGAACTGTGAAACAAGATTAAAAAGCAACAGTGGACTATATACCTATAGCTAGTTGCCTATAATTTTTTAAAATTACATACAAACTCTAGCTGGGTAACCTTAATTTTGCCCCCTGTAAAACTGAGATAATTTCTGGTCTTCCTGTTACACTATTTTTAAATGAGAATTAAATAAGAAAATGGGAAATTGTAATTGTTCCAAGAGTGTTATTAATTATGCATTATACATTGTATACACAAAATAAATATGCATCTAAATAATTTGGATGATGTTATAAGTGTGTAATTCAAACTAAAATATATTGCCCTTTCATATCCCTGATGTAAGTAATCCTGTGAGATCTGATAGAAGGGAAGAAATGTTTAAACCTTTGTTCTTTTGTTTTAATAAATATTTTAAATTTTCGTTTTAATAAATTGTCACTAAACTACAACATGTCATGCATAAAGTATTTGAATTTTTCCAAAGTGAACACACTCATACCACCTAGATCAACAATTAGAATATTAACGGCCCCTCAGAAATCTCTATCACACTCCTTCCTGCTCATTACTACGTCCCCTTTCCCCAAACGTAACTATTACCATGACTTGTAATATTATAGACTAAGTTGGACTGTGTTTGAACTTTGATAAGTAAAATTGTATAGTATGTGCGCCTGGGTCTAGGTTATTTCAACATCATGTTGGTGGAATTTGTCCATACTGTTCTGTGTTGAGTCATTTATTCATTTTCATTGTTGTATAGCATCCCATTATATGAAAATACCTTGATTTATTTATCTATTTTACTATTGATGAGCACGTGGTTTGTTCTCAGTTTGGTGATAATACAAATAATGGTTTGCATGTACACAGATTTCTGTTGAATATATAACTAGGAGAGGAATGCTGGGTCAGAGAGTGGTGAATGTTCAGCATTATCAGATATTGAAACTATTTTCCCAAGTGATGGTTCTAATTTGTAGATGAACCAGGAGTATGTGAGAGTCCAGTTCTCTGCATCTTTGCCAGAACTTGATTTTGTAAATCTTTATTTCAGCCATGTTGATAGGTATGGAATAGTACCTGGTTGTATTTTTAATTGCCCTTTCCTGATGACTACTGGGGCTGAGCACCTTGTCATGAGTTTATTAGCCATTGGGATACCCTCTTTCATGTTGTGCCTGTTCAAGTCTTTTGCACATTTTTGTATTGTTTGTCTATTTTTTAATTTGGTAGGAGTTCTTTATATATTCTGGATATTATATTTTACACATCTTCTCCTTCTCTGTGTCTTGCTTTTTCACTCTCTTAATACTCTGCCTTTTTAAGAGATGAAATATCTAAGGCCCAAAATGGGGAGGCAACTTGACCAAGTTTTCTCAAGAAGCTGGTCATATAATGTTAGGGGTGGGGAGCTTATATGACTTGGATTCCAAGATATAGCTTTATGTAATAATAAATTACTTACAAGTTAAACTTGGGAGAATAACTAGTAATCAAATTACAATATTTTTTCATAAAATGATAACAAAGATGAGAATTATGTCATACAAAGTGATATGTACATACAAGGAAAAATGAGCCCAAGCCTGCTATTGAGACAATTATCTAAATCATGTGAGCCAAAGGCTATCATTGCTTTGGTTCTTCATATTTTCTTACTTAAATCTATTTCAATTTATTTTTTCCAACTTTCTATTTTGAAAAATGTTAAACCTACAGGAAGATGAAAGAATAGCATATTCACATGTACATGTGAACACCTGTACACCTTTCAGCTATTAACAGATTCACTCACTGTTTAACATTTTGTCACTTTTGCTATATACACGCTTGTGCATATATAACACACATATATATGTATTTATGTATATATGGTGGGTTTTTTTTTTTGGTGAACCACTTTAAGTGGAAGACATCATGAGATTGTAGCCCCTATTAGTCAGCTATATTTCTACTATGAATGAGGACATTCTCTTATATATTGATAATATCACTATCACATAAAAGGAGTTTAACATTGATAATATTATATAACATTAAGTCCATATTCAAATTTCCTCAATTTCCCCAAAAGTGTCTTCATGGCTTCTTTAAAAATCTAGTATCCATTCAAGGATTATACGTTGAATTTAGCTGTCACACACATTTTATCTCTTTTTAAAATTTAGAACAGTTACTTTTTAAAAAAAAAATCATTGATGACACTGATACTTCTGCAGAACCCAGTTGTGGTGTCCCATAGAAAGTCTCACATTCTGGGTTTATCTGATTGTTTCCTCATGATCAGAATCAGCGTTAACAGTTGTTTTAAGTATACCCCATGATGCTTTTATTTGGTACTCAATGTTTTCCAAACACTGGGGTGTATATCACTGCTGATATATGTGGGGGGGGGGATTAGGGGTACCAAGATGATTTTGGGTGACACCATGAATAAAGGCTTTTCCTTTTTGGTAACATAACAGCTTTAATTTCTGTATAACAGTTGTGTTTTATTGAGATATAATTTACAACCATATAATTCATGCACTTAAAATATACAATTTGATGGTTTTTAGTATATTCTGACTTGTGCAACCATAACCACAATCAGCTTTAGAACATTTTCATCACCCCCCCAAAAGAAAACCCATACCTTTTAGCTATTGCCCTCTAACTCCCCATCATTCTCCAACTTTCTCCCAACTCTCACTTCAGTCCCAGGCAGCCGTTCATCTACTTTCTTGCTTTATACATTTGCCTATTCAGGATATTTCATATAAATGAACCATACCATATATGGTCTTTTGTGACTAGCTTCTTTCACTTAACATAATGTTTTCAAGGTTCATCCATGTTGTGGTATGTGTCAATACTTTTTTTCCTTTGATTGTTGAATAATATTGCATTGTATAGATATACCACATTTTACATCCATTGATCAGTTGATGGACGTTTGGGATATTGTCACTTTTTGGCTATTATGAATAATGCTGCTATGAATGTTTGCATATAAATTTTTGTGTGCATGTATGTTTTCAATTTTCTCAGATATATATGTAGGGGTGGAACTAGTGGGTCATAGAGTAACTGAGTTTAATCTTTATAGGAACTACCAGACCACTTTTCTAAAGTGGGTGAACCACTTTACATTCCCATCAATATTGCATAAGGGTTCCAATTTCTCCATATCCTCACCAACACTTATCTACTCTGTCTTTTTTATTATAATCATCTTAGTTGCTATAAAGTGGTATCGCATTGTGGTCTTTATCTGCATTTTCCTGATGGCTAATGATGTTGAGCATTTTTCATGTGCTTATTAGTCATTTGTATGTCTTTTTTGGAGAAATATCTATTCAGATCCTTTGCCCACATTTTGTCTTTTTATTATTGAGTTGTAAGAGGAATAAGGCTTTTACAAATAACTGGAATCACCACTATATGTTTGTTAAGAGTTGCAAATACTTTTTACCATTTTGCTTTTTCATTATTTTTTCCCATGTAGAGTTTTTATGAGTTTTTAATGAAATTTAATTTATCAATCTTTTATGACTTCTGGATTTTGAGTCAGAGTTGCAAAGGCTTCTGCCTTTCCAGTGTTATAAAGGAATTATTTCATGTTTTCTTTGTGTACTTTTATGGTTTCATATTTAGCATTTAAACCTTTGATACCTTGGAAAATTTTCCAAATGGCTATTCAATTATCCCAACATCATTTACTGAACTGTTCATCTTGTTTGGAATATCTTCTTTATCATATTCTGAGTTGCCATAGTGTTTATATCTCTTTTTTTGGATTTTGGATTTTCTGTATTGTGTCATGGGCATGCTTCATTTGCCACAACAAACTTGCTTTAATTATTAAAGGTTTATCATAAGTTTTTTTAATCTGGTAAGGATAGTCATTTCTCTGTAAGTATTTTTCTCATTTTCTAGTTTATTTTTTCAAGTGAACTTTTATATAAGCTCATCTGATTAAAAAATAAACACCTGCATATTTTATTATGGTAATATTAAATGTATAAATTAAATCAGGGAGAAATGACATTTTATTATGATAACTTTTCCTATCCCTTTCAGGTTCTCATTTAGTATATTTGTATACTGATCCTTCTTTCTTGGTTATCTTATCTAATGATTTTATCTCTTTCATTGGTTCAAAGAACTACACTTAGGATTTATTTATTAGTACTCTTTATCTGTCTTCTAATCCATCAATTTCTACTTTTATCATCACAAATGACTTTTTCTGGTGTCTTTCAGTTTATTTTGGTATACTTTTCCTAATTTTTTGAGTATAATGCTTAATTAATTTGTCTTTTGTTCTCTCTTTTGTTTTTTAAGGCTATGATTTTCTTCTCTCTACATTGCTCTGCTGTGTATTAGTTTCCTAGGGCTGCTGTAACAAAATACTATTAGTTGGGCGGGGGGGAAGGGGCTTAACAACATAAATATATTGTCTCACAGCTCCACAGGGTAGAAGCCGAAGATCAAGGTATCAGTAGGATTGGTTGCTTCTGAGGACTGTGAAGAAGAGTGTGCTGATGTCTCTTGTCTAGCTTCTGGTGGTTTGCTGGCTATTTTTGATGCTCCTTGGCTTATAGAAGCTTAACCCCAATCTATATCTTCATCTTCACAGTAGTCTTCCTGTGTGTGTTTCTGTGTCCAAATTTCCCCTTTTTATGAGGATGTCATTTTGGCCTACCCTAATGACTTCGTTTTAAACTGATTACCTCTGTAAAGACCTTATCTCCAAATAAGGTCACATTCTGAGGTACTGGGAGTTAGGGCTTCAACATATGAGTATTTGTGGGATACAATTCAGCCCATAACAAGCTGCATCACACAAATTCTGATAAAAAGTACTTTCATTATTGTTTCCTAAGACAGTCTTCCATTCAGTTTTATTTCCTCTTTGAAAGTTATTTAAGAGAGCTTTCAAAAATTCCCAGATGGAAGGAGGGTTTTTTTTTTGTTTTCTTCTTTGTTATCACTGTTTGGTTTAATGAATTATAGTTATAAAATGTTATCCATACTTTAATGTTTAGAATTTATTGAAGATTAATTTATGTGTTAATATATGATCAATTTCTATAAAGATTCTCACAGCTTTTGGGGAAAAAAGTTAGTCTTTATTCTTTGGTTACATAGCTTAATCAGGTCTATCTCATCAACTAGTTATTTAAGTATTCTATACTCTTACCTATTTTTGTCCTCTTACCCTATTATAAACCTAGAGAAGTGAATAAAATTCCTTTTCTATTAGTGTACATCTGCCTGTTTCTTGAGTCTTTTGTACCTTCTGTTTTATAAATGTGGATGACATATTATTTGATGCGTGGATAGTTATAAACATTGTTTTTAAAAAAGTAAAAATCATAGAAACAGAAAGTAGATTGTGGGTTACCAGGAGCTGAGGGGTGGGAGAAATGGGGAGATGATGGTCAAAGGGTACAAACTTTCAGTTATAAGATGAATAAGATCTGAGTAACTAATGTACAACATGGTGACTATAGTTAACAATTCTGTATTGTATACTTGACATTTCCTAAGACATTAGATCTTAAATGTTCTCATCACACACACATATAAAGGTAACTATGTGAAGGGATGGATGTAACTAATCTTATTGTAATCATTTCACAAAATATATGTATATGAAATCATCACACTGTAGACCTTTACACAATGTTATTTGTCAGTGTATCTCAATAAAGGTGGGGGGAAAGCTATCTTTACTGAATTATACTCCTTACATTATAATGTACTCTTTTTCCTTCATGTAATGATCTTTGTCCCAAATTACACTTTATCTGATATTAGTATAGCAACCCCTGCTTTCTTTGTATTTGTGTTTGTCCAGTATATATCTCTGGTATATATAATCTCTTTAGAAAGATATGTTTTAGATGTGTCTCTTCAGAGCTGTGTTTGCTTTGGTCCACTCTAAAAATTATTTTATCTTAATAAAGATTTACTTTTGTTAACAAGCCAAATATGTTTCATCTTTGTTCTATCATATTATTGGTACCATGGTGCTATTGAATAGTGCTATTTTTTAGTCTTCTAAAAATATAGTCTATCATTCTTTTTACGTGTAGTTATTCTGATGTTTAGGAAGGTTTGTATGTTTATTCTAATAGTTGCTTCCATAAACAGTATTATTTTAATGCACTAACACTCTATTTTCTTAGTTCCCTACCATTAACAAAAATGGGAAAATTATATTTTCCCCTCCTGTCCCTTGTCATGTTTCTTAGTTTTCCCACATGACTCAAAGATGAGGACAATGTTATAATCAATAAATATCGAATAACTGTTACTCGTTCCAAAAACAAAACACAATAAAACACACACACACACACACACACACACTATCAAGAAAAAATTAATTCTCTTCTCTCTTCTATGTGGATATCCCCTAACTGGTTTGTCTAGAACCAGACACCACATCTGTTTTAAAACATTTTCCCTGTACCTAAAGACAGGAATGCTAACACCTTGGAGAGACAGAGTGGTTATGTCAGTGTAGGAGCATATATTACACCAATATTCTCCTCTTAGGTGAATATCTCTCCTTTATTTATTGCTCAGGCTCTGTATGTGGCATAAAACCAGTGATCAGTGGGAGAAACCAAGACTGCATTTCTACTAAGAAGTTGTTCCAGAGGTCTGGCTCTCATCAAATGCAAAGATTACAAAACCCACAGGACTGGAGGTAGAAGTAAACTTTAGAGATACATCTCATTAACAGAAGGAGTCCAAAGGTCTATGTGGCCTACTGCACCTGCTTAAGCTATATATAAGATGACATAGGTCTCCGTGAACAGTTTTGCTTTATGGTTGTTGAGCCAAAGTATTTCAAGTTTGGATAACAAATTAAGCCAAAGTATTTCAGTTTGGATAACAAATTATAGAGTTTCATCCCACCTATAGACCACACATGTTTGACTGACAAAGATGCCAAGTAACTCTGGCCTTCACTATCATCATAACTAGAAAGCACATGCTTGGATCTGCCATTGATTAGCTGCCTTCCTTGCTAAGCCTCAGTTTCCTCCTCTGTAAAATGAAGACAAAAAAGGACATGAGTTCATTGATCTCAAAAGGCCTCTTGTGTTGGTATATCAGAATAATATTTTATATAGTTTTATCATTTTTCATTATAATCAAATTATTTGTGTCATGCTTAAGAGTCAGAATAAAACAGACAGAAAAGTGCTTTCTAAGTTGGATGTTATTGTGCAAACAACAAGCACCATTATTATTTCAGGAGACTTCCTGGCACTTACTTTCTTTGGGGGGGGAAAACACAAAATTAAACACTCTTGTTGATTTTTAGAGTTGGGTTTGTGGAAAGGTCTTTTTCCACCAACCCAGGGATGTGTACAAAGTATATGGTGTCCCCCAGGACAGCAGGACTCACTTGACAGGAACAAGGATCCGAGAGGAATGGCTCATGTACTCACGGAAATATCTAGCACACAAGAGTTTCAGGTAAAAGCCATTATGTGGGAGGCTCTGAGGGCCTTAATTAAAAGGTCAATCAATTTTTTTCCAAGGCAATTTTACAGTGTGCATTAAAAGAATTCATGATCTGTTTTCTCTTTTTGGGTGGAGTTCAAATCTACTGAAGCATACAGTTCTGGGTCTAAGGAACAACAAGTAACACAAGGCATTCAAGAGACAAAGGTAACTAAATCTGACAAATATCCCAGTCCCTGGCCCCCCATGCCTCCAACCTCTTTTATAGGATCTATCTTTAAAGGGGAAGCGTCTAGAGATAAGTCTCAACACTTTGGATTCTCCTTTTACTTTGGGAAGTTTTCTAAGTATCTCAAGTATACATCTTTTCTCTTATCTAGAATGAACTGGTCATTTTTCAAATCCCTCTCCAAACTCCACTCCTCTAGACCAGGGGTCAGCAAATGTAAAGGGCCAGGTAGAAAATGTTTTAGGTTTCACAGGCCAAATTCTATCTGTTGCGATGATTCTACTCTGCAATTGTAGTGCAAGAACTGGCATAGACAGTACATAAGAAAATGGACATGGCTGTGTTCCAATATAGTTGTATTATGAACTCTGAACCATGAATTTTAATTTCATGTAATTACAACATCTCACAATACTCATCAATAGTAAAAATAGTATTTTTACTATTTTTCTTTTGATTTTTCTCCAAACCATTTGAAAATATAAAAAAACATTCTTAGCTTGCAGGTTGTACAAAAACAGGCAGTGGGCCAAATCAGCCCATGGGCCATAGTTTGCCAGTATCTCATCTAAATCATGAACAACTTGCAGTCAGGGACTGAATCATAATCACTTTACTATTTCCTAAGGCTTGCTTCAGTGCCTGACACTTAGGAGACATCCAAAACCATGGAGGAAGAAGCAAGAGAGGGAGACCATTGGAAGGACAGCAGATGTATCCATTGCATATAATAAAATAAGGCCTGCACACTATTCTGTATGGGTGTTTGAAGAGGGAGAAAGTGCAGAAGCCATCATTCTGAGTCAGAAAGATCTGAATTTGAACCTCAGCGCCACTATTTCCAGGCTTGGCCTCAAGTAAGTAACTGAACATCTGGACACATTTGCCTGAAAGTGACAGAAAAATCAACCACTGGTGGCTTAAATGTGGCAGATATTTACTGTTTCACTTCTCAAGAAACCGAGACATAGTGGTTCCAAGGCTGATTCAGTGGCTCAGGGACGTCCTGAGGTCACATACTCTTTCTGTCTCCTGCTCTGATATCCTGAGACACTGGCTTTTCATCCTCATATGTGTCATCTGTGGTTACAAGGAGCTGTCCCAGCTTTAGGCATCACAAGCAGCATGGTCAAGTCAGGAAGGAGGTGTTCGAACAGAGGAAGTGCCAGCTCTGTTTCTTTTTAGGCTACTACCTTCTCCCAGCAAGCCAGTACCTGACCTGGAACTCTCTAAGCAGATGCTATCTACATTCTTGTTGTCCAGACCTGGGTTATATGGCCACGCCTGCTGCAAGGGAGGCCAGTCTTTACCATGGAAAGCAAGGGAAGATGGAGTTGGGAATGGCTTGGGGAGACTCTTACTAGTGCCCATCTCACAGAATGTTGGGAGGACAAGTGAGGTGATGTGTGAAAAACATTGGCACATAAATACTTAGTCAATTACAGCTACTATGATCAGCAGGACTAGCTTAGATATTTTCAAGGTCCTAGAATGTATTTCCTACACTGTCAGTAGGAAAATTAATTTCTCAGATGAAAGTAGAAAGCCTCATACTTTCATTGCACAACATACATGCTTATATACAATTATAGTGAATGAAGATTGAAATGCAATAGAGTGAGTATATATGTGTGTGTGTGTAAGATATTAGGCTAATGATTTATTTTGTACTGTTCAGTATGTGCACAGAACCATATATACACAAATACATGCATTGAGAATAAAGGAGAAAAGCCCAGTGACGATGGATATGCTTCACATCCTGTATGTTAAATTAGGTAACTCAGTCACTTTCCCTAGGCTTAAAACCTAAGTCATCCTTCTTCCTCTCTTTGCCTTTCCTCGTCTGTCAATATGTCCTGTGGATTTTGCACTGCAGTATGTTTCATATTTTCCAGGATCCAAGCACAACCTTTATCACCTCCTGTCCAGACAATTGCAATGGACTCCTAAGTGTTCTCCTGCCTCTGGTTGTTCTGTCCCCCACCAAAGCAATCCATTCTCACCTTTGTGCCAGAGTTATATTCCTGAAGCAAAGCTCTGACCATGCCCTTTCCATGTTCAAAAACTTCCAGTGGTTCCCTAGTGCCTACAATATTCAGGCTCCTCATGTTATTCAAGGTGTTTCTTAACTGCCCCCAACCTGCCTTTCTCTTTTTCTCTTCTCCCCACTGGTTCACTGACCAGCTCACTTAACATCTTCTGCTCGTTCAACAACCCCCACCCCACTTTCTGCTTCATCTCAGCTCACACTGATCCATCTCTGGTCTTCAAGATCCTACCTTATAGGGCTGATGGACAGTTTCCATTTTAGTTACACTGAAACTCAGCTTGTGGAAGACTTCAGGGAACTCAGAATCTTATGGACTATAATCTGTACAAAACCATCTGATTAAATCAATAAAATGGTCAGTAATTGCCTCTGATGTTTTCTTAGTCCTGGGACATTTAAATGTGCTGACAACTGACAATTTTAGATTGAAACGTCCCATCAAGTGAGCTGGGAGGGAGACAGCTGATTCAGGCCAGCAGGTTCAGCATCTGGACTGCAGCTCCAACTGGGAGCTCAGCATGGTTTTCCACCTCCTCTTTATAGAGATGTCAGAAGGGCTTTCATATGACAAAGGGATGATGTACTCTGTGCTATACTAAAGCAAGAAGGGAGACCTCACATTTGGTGACAGGTGCTGTGCAGGATGTGCCATTTTGCTGTCCAGTTAACTCTCCTGATAGCTCTGTGACGATGGCATTCTCATTATCTCTATTTTCTAGTGGAGGTAAGAGATCCAGAGAGGGGTATGTTCTTAAGGTCACAATGCTGGGATTTTGAACCAAGTGTGTCTGACTCCAAAAATCCCACAGTCTTTGCACTTACCCAAGATTATACAGTAGGTAAATGACTAAATTTGGATCAGCTTTTTCCAGGGATGCTACAGAATTCACTTGTTCAGGGGACAAGAGGCTAGGCTAGATGAACTCTGGACATCTCTCCCAGTGGGGAGATTCTAAGAGTCCAGTTATGGAATGGGCAGTCAGAAGAGGACCAATTCTCACTGCAGCAATTGGAGGATTTCATTCAGATACGGAAATAGAATTCAAACAGGGGGACTCAGCCATCCCCTTAATGTGACTGAATTTCAATACATTTTTTTAATCAACCCCACTCCCATATTTCAGCAG
This sequence comes from Cryptoprocta ferox, assembly GCA_028646485.1. Lineage (NCBI taxonomy): Eukaryota > Metazoa > Chordata > Mammalia > Carnivora > Eupleridae > Cryptoprocta > Cryptoprocta ferox. The sequence continues at coordinate 29,521,095 of CM053563.1, forward strand.
TGCCACCCTTCCAATTTTCCCCATCATGTATTGTTTACTATTGTGTCATGTTTACACGATTTAGTCTTTGAGGCCAGTCTACAAAAACTAAATGGTAGCAGTCAGTTCTTTTCCTCAGACTAGAAGCACATGTAACTTAGCCTTTCCTATGTAAGAGACCACCACATCACTTAGTTAACTGGAGATGGGTCAGAGCTTGTTTGATTTAGACTGTGCTCAACTAGGCTTGACTCCAGGCCATAGGTTAGATTCAAGTATGCTTTACATAATAATCCTCATTCTTCTGAGACCAGTCTCCAGGGCATGTCTTCTTTCTGACAATGGATGAAGTACAGGAGGGTAAACCCAGTCACACAAGACATTTCAAGCCTCTTGAATCACATTTTCTAATATCCCAACGGTCAAAAGGTTATGTGAATAATCCCAAAGTCAAGAAATAGAAAATTTCACTCTGTATATCATAAGGCCACGATAAGGGTGTGGATATCTGCTTTAGGGGCATAAAAACTTGGGATCAATAATTCAAACTACCACACCATTCAACCAAATAGGCACTGATTTCCTACTATCCACTGGGTGTGTTTTCATCAGTAGGAAGACAACAAAATTGAAGCCAGTCATACACTAGACAAAGAGCTAAGAACTTGGGATACAAAGATACTCAACTCGTGTCCCTGATCTCTATAAAAGCTCAAGGTCACATGGAGAAGAAAAAGAAGAAAAGCTAAAATTTATTGAATACTTACTGTGTTCTAGGCATTGTGCTAAGTAAGCCCTTTGATACACATAATTGCACACAGACCTCCCAACAAACCCTATGATGGGTCTGAATAGCCACACTTTGCAGATCATAAGACCTAGGCCCAAAGAAGTTAATGTAACTTGTCAATAGCCACACCGCTAGAAAACTGAAAAGCTAAGATTTAAATTTAGACTTAACCCCAGTTGTTCAGATAATTATGATATAGTAATAAGTAGCACACTAAAGTACTGATGTTACTAAAGTAACATCAACAGAGTACTATGGGAACATGAGGAGGGAGTAGAGATAAAGCAGACATTCACACAGAAGGTAGCAAATAAACTGAGTCATGAAGCATAAGTAGAAATCCACCAGGAGTTTAGGTTAGTGGCAAAAGCCTGTGCAATGGCCCAATGAGTGATGAGCAAGCAGGGCACTTCCTAGAAGAGTCAGAGGGTCAATGTCATTGGGTTGTAGAGAATGTGGTGGGAAGTGCTGAGAACTGCAAGAGAAGAAGGAGACCCTGGTGGATGAAGGAGAAGTGAATCCTGTATACCAGGCAAGGAGCTCCAGCTTAGTCTTAAGGACTGGGGAGCCCTAAAAGCAAGATGTGGTCTGCTTAAACAGAGTTCTAGAAATAACAGTTTGATGGCAAAATGAGGAAGATGAGCTTGAGCGTGGAAGCCAAGGGTCTAATCACAAAGCTTTGAGGGCAAGCAGACACCACCAACCCAAGAAGCAAGCCAGGCAGGCCCATGCGGAGTAGGAAGTGTGGGCTGAGGCTGAAGCTGCATCCCAGCGGGCATGGCCATGCTGGAAAGCAGGCCCAAAATACAGAGTTTTAAATCTTTAGATTTTAAAAACTATCTTGAGTTTTTAAATCTGGTATTTCTTTCAATCCCTTGTCCAAATCCAGGAAGCAAATGCAGAATTGCTTGCTCTCTTGCACTTACTCATCTGTATCTGAGCACTTACTACCAGAAATCAGAGATAGGACAGATCTCGACAGTGCGGGATCCTTGTGTTGGCAGCCAATTCAAGCATTTAAAAAATACTTCTCTCCCCACCCCCCCTCTATATATATCACCTATATACATGTATACATATATGTATACCCACATCTGTATACATGTACATGTGTACGTACATACATACATACATATAGCAGTTTTGGCATGCAGCTGCTGCCAGCACTGCAGCCACAGACAACAACCTGTATCTGAGAGTCACACAGACACCCAGGAACTATGGGCTCATCACACTCTCACACATCGTCTTTGGAAACACACAAAGGAGCCATTCACACCCTGTGGTCAAATATCAACCCTCTTCTCTAGACTTTCTCCCCTTCCTTGGCATCCATGACCCTGAAATAGTCTCCAGGAAGCTGGCCATGGAATTGAGCTGTGTAGCTTCAGTCTTTGACAGCAAGAGATGGACTTGGGAGGTTTGATCCACCAGCTGAAAGTACAAGACATGAAAGAGATGGAACACCCTCTGGATGGCTCAGCAATAATTTAGTAGCCGAATCCCTCAGCCCTGGTGTTAACTGTTTTAACTACCACTCATCATCTGCTATACCTCCCTGCCATTTGAAGGAAAGGGCTGGGGCGTTTCTCTCTCTCCCCCTCCCTCTCAACTTTTCTATGACTAGCTCCCTGCATGCAGAATGCCTACTTCCTCTCATGGCTTCAACTCTTCATCTACTGTTTGATTTTTTCTATTTCCTCCTATTGCCACTTCTTTGCACTGGAAGCTACAGATACCTGTGGACAGTTTCTTAATTATTTAACACATTTTCAGTCAATTTCCCAGACCTGACAAAGGAGCCATCTAGGATCCTGAGGACTCTAAGAGTGCTCTCTCTTGGAAGCCAAGGTCTCTTGCCTTACCCACCAGCCCTGGCCCTCAAGGGGTCTAACATCAAATGGGTCTCTCATCGCCGTCATTCACCAGTCTGATCATATTTGGCTGAGCACGTAGGACTTGGTTCAGAAAAAGTTTCCATTTGTATACTTTGCAACTCAACTGATTATCTCTAATTTGTGTCACTTGCTAGTAGACTAATCCAACAAATACTTATTGTATACCTACTATATGTAAGACTAGTCTGGAGCAGGGGTGGGCAAACTATGGTCCATGGGTTTTTATAAATAAAGTTTTTCTGGAACACAGCTACACCATTTCTTTATGTATTGTCTATGGCAGCTTTCGAACCAAGATACCAGAGTTGAATACTTGCAACAGAGCTGAATACTTGCAAAGCCTGAAATATTTACTATCTGTCTTAGTCTCTTCAATAGGCACTTGGCTGAAAGTTGTCTGAAGATTCTTATTGGTTCTCATGGCCTTCACTGCAAGCATTGGTGACTCCTAAGTCTATAGCTCTATTTGGATCTCTCTTTCAGGTATGAGAGTCAAATTTTGCAGCACTTTTGGGCATTTTCACCTGCTATCCCTATATTCTGCTGGTTTCTCAAACCTGAGAAGCCCTCCCTATATGAACCTCTCTTTCTGTTTTGTCTCCTATTTCACTAATGGCATCACCACCCACAGATCTGTGTCACAGTCATCTGAGAGCCACCCCTGGATCCTCCCATTCCTCAGCTGCATGTGTAACTACCATGGTTCCTCCCTCATGTCCTCTCTAGTCTATCCTTGCTGCCACTGCTCACTTTGTCTCTTACCTGTACCACTGTGGAAATTTCCCCTTTCCACCTCCATGTTCACCTCATTGCATAGGGATAAGGAACAGCCAGGCTGAGGCACAAAGAAGTACATGATTCATGCTTTTCATATAATTTTAGAGAATAGCCCTTATAGCTCAAAAATAATAACAGCCAATACTTACAGAGCACTTACTATGTTCTAGGCACAGCTCCAGGTAATTTATGCACATTAACACCTTTGATCCTCATAACAACCTTATGAGGTGGACATGCTTATTATCACATCCCCATTTGACAGTTGGAGAAACTGAGACTCTGTGAAATTGAATAGTTTGCCCAAGGTCACAAGCAGGGAGATGGGGGAGCTGGGATGCAAACCCAGGGAATCTGGCTCCAGAGTCCATGCTCTTAACCACTGTGAGACACTGCTTCTGTTCAGCCCAAAGATCTATTTATTTTGCCAGGGTCACCAACATGGAACCCAAAGTCAGTTTGGGTAACAGCTTCTTCACAGCCTGCAATACTTCAAAGGAGAATTCTTGCCCAAAAGACCTTACTGTGACATCCCAGGAGAGGGGCTGCCCAACCATGAGGCCTCTCCTTGCAGGAGGGAGGTCTGGAGGCTCATGACAAAAATGAAACCCAGAAACTCCAGAGTTGCATGGGAGAAGAGGATTCCAGAATGGGGCTGGAGTAGTTAGGACAATTACAATCCTGAGCAGTCTTTCTCCTGTATTTGTCTCAGATGAAAACCATTACCAAGTTGTCTTTCTTCTCCCTGATATGTCACTCCAAGCTTTTATCATGAATGGCAACACACTTAAATATTCAGCAAGTGCCCTGCAGAGCGCTAAATACCAAAAGCACACATAAAAGGTCATGGTCTCAATCCCCTTCCCACTTCCAGGAATTTACAATTTTAGAGGCAAGACCCCAAAGCTGAACTCTATATAATGTGACCTAAAAATGTATACGAAATAATTTCTTGACCTGTGTTTTTTTTCTTTATTTTTCTTTTTATTTTTTTAACTTTATAGTTTATTGTCAGGTTGGTTTTCATATAACACCCAGTGCTCTTCCCCACAAGTGACCTCCACCATGTGTTTTCAATGTTGACTTTCTCTTGTCTTTATTTGGTATCATCAAGAGAAAAAGGTAGGTAAAATAACATTGGTAATTCATCTGAACAAAATATATTTAGAATCTACTCTATTCAAAGCTCTCTGCTTGGCATGAAAAGTGATAAACAGGAGTGTGAAATAATTCCTACCTTTAACAAGTTTTCTATTTTGCAGTGGGATAAAGTTCTATGTCTATATACATATAATACTACATTACTGCTCTAAAAAGGTAACACATGGGAAATAATGGTAATGCCACTCATTGGGTCCCTACTACATGTCAAGCACTGTATTCAGTGTTGCAAGCCTTCTGGTATCTCATATTATCTTTACAACAGCCCTGCAAGATGTATTATTAGCCCCCATTTACAGCCTCATTTTACAAATGAGAAAATTGAGGCTAAAAGAAGCTAAGTAATTTGACCTAGAAGTAGAACTAGGATTTTAACTCAAGTAATTCAGACTCCAAAGCCCATGTTAGAGGCATCATTTGAGCTCCTTTTTGCCCCAGAGAGTGAACAGAGTGTTAATAGGGGTGATATGGGCCAGTGCATCCCAAGCAGAGGGAAGAGAGTGAGGAAAAGCTTGGAGGCAGAGATGTGTAGGGTATGTGCCTTGGGTGGAAGGATGAGGGAATGTGTTAGTGTTCATAAAGGTAGGCTGGGCTTCTGACTGGATATTGAGGAAGTCCTATTATTTGGTGGCCACTGGCTAACCAGAATGGTGGCTTCTCCAGAGGACATCACATTTTAGGACATAAAAACCACCTTAGAAAGCTCTGGTTTTTTTCTGATATTAGGCCAAACTGTGTCTGTTTCCCTCAACCCTCAACACTGTTCCTATAATCTTTTCTTTTCTTTTTTTAAAGCACAACCAAATCTCAGCCATTTGGATCTGAGCAAACATGGACTTCCAGGACACACTGCTTGTCCTTGTAATGGGCCTTCATGCTCTGGAGATAGAGATAGCAGGGACTCAGCTGCCCTCCAGCTAATCACTTCTCCCTCTGAGAGGAGTAGTTATTGCCTTGCATCTCTACCTCATCAAAGGGGAATCAAATTGGTTTGTGGGCATTCTATTGGGATTCATGTGTGACATGTTGCATTAATAGAGTGTTTGAAGTATGGCCTTCAGAAAGTATGCTTCCATTTGTTGTACTTTATCATAATCAGAGACTGAGAGCTTCAACCAAAAAAAAAAAAAAAAAAAAAAAAGGTCTGAAGTCTACTTATTGGGTGAAAAGAAGCAGATAAATAGAGGATAGGGCAAGAGGCAGATTGTTGAAGAGACCCAATCCATGTCTTCAATAGCTATACACATTTCAGCATTGTCCAGATGATGTCTTATGAGCAAGAAGACTCAGAGTCTTTGGGGAGAATGAGCATATATTGACCAGGCAAATTTCTTCAGTCTCTAGAGTACACAAGAGTGACCCCTAAGGTCAAAGGACTAGGATCATAAAATCATAGCCGGAAGGAATGATGAAGATCAGTCCCTTGTTTTAAAATTGGAGAAGCTAAAGACCAAGGAGTGCAAAGACTTAGCCAAGGTCACACAGATGGTTAGCAATGGGATATAATTTGAAGTATCTTGATTTCCAGGCCAGGGTCTGTTTATGACATCATGCTGCCCTCTAGGAGAATGTCACTATGTGCAAATAATAAATGTTTTCAGATGTCATAAATCTGAGTGTAGGTGCAAAAGGCCAGGGAAGGCTTCAACTAGGACACAAAATGATGTGAAGTGGGATTTAACCAGGCATAACATAGAGGGCATTGCAGCTGGAGGGGGATGCCCTCCACCTGCCCAGAATGTGCCAAGCCTGGCATCTCAGTATCAGGAAAAGAAGTAAGCAGATTCTTGTGGTGAAAAATTGCTACAGAAGTAAAATTAAATCTCCTTTCCGGAAGAAATGTAAACTCTTGTAAGAGATGAGAAACCTAAACCTTTGTACCCTAGCTTAACTGCTTTAAGAAACCAACAGCTCCTTGGAAGGTTGAAGAGAGAGGGAAGAAAAAACCTGGCTTGCCTCCCCCCTTAAAGGAAGAGTATTTTCTACTGGTAGCTATAAACATTTATGAAGCACCCTGAAGTCTTCATCCCCAGTAGGGCAACGAGGGCAGGGAGAGTCCCCCAACGCATGAAGAGCCAGGTTTAACTTCCCCAGAATCTTACCCATTCACCAGTGGGTGACAGGACCATAGGAGATCTGAGTCACCCTTGCTAATCACACTCAGTTCATTGGTCCATAACAAATCTCCCTCAGCCAGAATGGGATTCAGCCTCTAAAACAAGGCAGGTGAAGACAACAGTTAACATGGAGAAACATTTATAGAATGAGTCTGGATGAAAAGTAGAGAACCAATGCATAAAGCAGGACAATGACAGAGATGTACATCTCTTAATTACATATCTCTTATATACATAGGAGGAATTAAGATTGGAAAGAAAAATGAATATAACTGTAACCAGTGGGTGGGATTATGGGTGCCTTTTCCATCTTATAGGGGTGCCTGGGTGGCTCAGTTGGTTAAGTGTCCAACTTCAGTTCAGGTCATGATCTCACGGTTTGTGGGTTCAAGCCCCACATTGGGTTCTGTGCTGACAACTCAGAGCTTGGATCCTGCTTCAGATTCTGTGCCTCTTTCTCTCTCTGCTCTGCCCCCAATCATTCTCTCTCTCTCTCTCTCTCTCTCTCTGTAAATAATAACATTAAATAAACATTAAAAATTTTTAAAAAAGAATCACTATAATTATATGTGATTAAAATAATAAATAAATACATTCGGCAGTACTTTTATCAACTGTACTTGCTTTTTTCTCTAACGCACCCCTAATATATACTGAGCCAATAAAACAAGGAGGCAGGGTTTTTTTTCACTCATTCTCCCACACCCTCTTCTTAATATCCTCATTTTATACCCTGTATTATCTCTCCCAGGCCTATTTCCTTAACTGTTATCTCAAACTACTGACTTCTTGCTCTCCTTTTTCCTGCCAGCTACCTTCCCAAAATACTTCCTAGTATTAAAGTCATCACTAGTGCTCAGCAATGCAGTAGCTAACGTGATGAAGGAAGGGGCTTACAGAGGTAGGTTGCTCTCCAGGACAATATATTTGCTGGATAGCAAATGGACACCGTTAATGCCTTCCCTCTCCATACACATATGCTACTCCCTCTCCTTAAAATTGGGCTGCCCTTAGTGACCTGTTTGACCAAAAAAATATAGTGGAAGTAACATTCTGGGGCTTCTGAGTCCAGGTCATACGAAACCTTGTGTCTTCTTCCCAGCAGTATTGAAATAGTCACTCTTGGGATGCTATCTTTGGAAACCCAGATATAATGCTGTGAAATATCCAAGCCACACGGAGAGGCTAAGTGTGGGTGACTCAGTCTAGTCAACAAATATGGGTGCAACAAATAGAGGACCCAAATAAGGGTTCCAATATGGCATCAATTTCCAGCCATACAAGTGTGCTATCATGGACATCAAGCCCAGCTGAGCCTTCAGATGACTGCAGCCCCAGCCTCCATATGACTCAAACTGTATGACAGACTTCAAGTGAAAAACACTCAGCTAAACTAATTCAGTTCACAGAACCAAAATAAATAATAACTTGGTATTTTAAGATACTAAGTTTTGGGATGTTTTGTAATGTAGCAATAAAACATTTTTTTAACATTTTTTTTAAGTCAGATCACAAAATTTCAGTTTCTTTGGTCCTTGATTTGCTGAAAGATTCTAGGAAGGACTGTATTTCTGTTCAATCATTTCTTTAATCATTCATTCATTCATTCATCCAAATTAAACATAATGAAGAATACCTCTGTATAAGGTATTGTGGCAGATGCCAAGGGGGATAGCAAAGTGCATCAGAAAAAAAACTATTTCATCAGAGACATCAATATATTACATAAATGTGGTATAATTACTTGAATTTAGACAGGCCAGGTGTGTAACTTGAATATATGCATGTTTGGGAGCAAGGGCATTGAAGAAAATGAGAATAGGATGATCAAAGCAGGGCCACTGAAGTGAGACCACAGGGAGAAGGCAAGGGGAGCAAGAGGAAGTCCTCCAGTTTGAAAGTAAGGAGCCCTAAAGAGAATGATGGGGGAGTAAGGCTGGCTGGGAAGGTTGAAACCTGGCCCTTGAGCAAGTATCTTTGGATGGCAGCCTTCTGAGCCACACTGCCAATATGTCTTTGAAGGCCAAGGGTCAATGTGATCTATGTTCTCTGCCACAGACCAGTGACTGATTGTCCCAGCCACACAAGCTCATTGCTTTGCTGAGAGACTAGAGACTAAAGAATGAAAGGATCAAATTGAAATAAATCTCTAAAGAATTCAAACAGCACATCTTTCTGTGCATAAAGTACAGCCCCCATTATATTTATGAGCTCTAGCAAAGTCCATACATTCAACTCCCATTAATATTGATGGGCCCATGAAGCTGCTATTAGGTGGAAGAGTATGTCATAGCTCAGAGTTAATGGGTGAAAGAATTGATCCCATTTCAACCTCTAGGGAAATGCTGAAGTTGGAGTTGGACAAGGATTGTAGGCATTGCTCCCAAAGTATTAGCTAACCTGGATTCCTAATTCTGCTGGTACCTCGCAGTGTGAACTTGGGAAAATCACTTTCCCTCACTAAGCCTCAGTTTCTCCATCTGAACAATGAAGAGTATCTCTGAGATTGCTGGAAGCTCTGACACTTCATGATTCTAAGAGATAATCTTACACATCTACCATCAACTTCAAATGCATCCGTAGAATTCTAAGTGATAATGTCATCGGTGTTTGGCTAGTGCTATGCATGACTTAGTGCTAGGCTGAGAGTTAGATCAAATCTCAGATTCCCAATAGTTGACTTTTCCCCAGAGCACCTGGAAACCATGATTCCAGTTTCTCCCTGTACATCTCAATCTTGAGGTTAAACTTCAATACTTCATTCTGACATGTAATAATACATTTAGATTTAGTCTCATGCATACACACTTTTAGAATTCACTCAGAAAGGGGAAATTCTCTTCATCAGAATTTTTCTCTTCCTTCTCGGTAATGTAATGTAACTTCATTTTACCACACCATAAATTTATACCAATGATTTTGAAAAACAATATTCAGCTTCACATTAATTCTTAAATAGCTTATTAATAGCTTATAATTTACTATAAGCAAGAAGTCATGATGCTCTTGAGAAAGTGAATTACCCACTCACTGATTTATAAGCTGAGGGTTCTCAGTTCTTTAATTTGAGGAGACAGTAGCAGTTTTATTTAAGAATACATGAAACTTCACAACAATGCAGGCCCCCATACCTCCAGATTTGAGATGTATGTTCCTGTATATTAACAAGGGCTCCCAGGTGTTGGGGTGCAGGTAGAACAGCACCATTTGCTAACACTAGGATGTGGTCAGCCCATGCTCCTTCAAAAATTATGCTTCTCGATGGTTGCTATCAACCTGTGTCAGCTGAGTCAGCACCATGTGTCAGCTGAGTCAGCACCATAAACTATCTTTCTCTCTTGCTTAACAATCGGGTAGGATTCAGAAGAGAAAATAGGTGATGCCATTAGGTCCACCATTCCTGACTTGTGGGAATTAGTGTTAAAATGGACCACCCAAGCAAAGTTTACTTTGGACTCGTTGCTTTGATGTGTTCTCTGATGTATGCCCAAAAGCTTTCCCCTCCTTTCTCCTTTGAGCAGGTGAGAGTTTGGGGTAAGCAAGGTCAAGAGTTTGGGGAAAAGACAACTATGTAGAAAAAGGAGAGTCTAATGCCTTCTTCCAAGAATCAAGAAACAATTCCAAGAATGAAGAAATGGTGGCTAAGAGCCAAGGAATAGTGACTAAAATACTGGAGCCTAATTGTCTGCGTTTCAAGCCCAGCTCTGCCACTTACTGTCAGTGTGAAGTTAGGCACATTACTTAACCTCTCTGTTCACAGGTGTCCACATCCATAAAATAGGGAGAGTAACAGTGCTTACTACCACATGAGGCTATTGGATGATTAAATGACATCACACATATGAAGCACTAGAGAATTTCCTGGCAAATAGTCCATGTTTGCTATTTGGTTGCTCTGGGGCTTCTGAAGCCACCACGATAATCCTAAAATTGAGCTGGTTCCATACCGGTTTGCCTCCTAGTAGACTGTAGCCAGCCAACAATAATAACTTTTCCAGGTCCTTCCCACTAGGGAAATTCATATGTCATGAACAGCTCCTGGCCTCAGTCCTCCTGAGTCAGGAAAGAGGAATAAGAAGTAGGATAATTGGGAGTAGGACCTAAGACATGCAGGGCAGTGACAACAGTAATGACTGTACAGTTAAGACATTGGTTCCAGCCCCAGTTCTGGCTTAGATGATGCATATAATCCTTGTGGAGGTTGACCTGGATGGCCTCCATGGTTCCTCCCAGTTCTAAGACTAACACCCAGGAGCCCAATATGGTTGCCCAACACCACAGTCTTGGGAAGTGAGGTCCTGATCATCATGGCTGCTGTGTCTTTGAAAATCCTGATCTGTAGCTCTCATGCCTGCTTCATTACACAAGATTGAGCTTATTTCAGGTCACAGCTGCCTCCAACTCATACCTGCTTCTGTCCCAAGATGATGTGATGGTGCTGAAGGGCTTCTGGACCCCATGGATCACAGCCTAGTGTCACATCCTCTTTTGCCTTCAGTAAGATCTTTTCAGGGGAAGCTCTGAGTTAACTAAACTATACTTGTTTTTCTGCCCTGCCCAAAATAACAGCATATGCTTTCTGGGTTATGTCAGCTCACTGAGCTGTCAAAGACACTTGAGAGAAATCAAATATTCTTTGTAGATGGTGTTGCTACATACCTCACATGTACGTATGTACACACACACACACACACACACACACCCCACAGCTTTTTAAACCACCATACAGAAAGAGTCAGGAAATGATGGAGGATTGAAGTGCAGGAAGAAGAGAATTTTATATGCACTCACCCATTCTTCCTTCAAGTTGAATCTGTGGGCTTTAAAAATCCAGCTGACTCCTGACTCTTATCTGCATTAAGCTGAGTAAAATATTTGGCAATCAGAGTTCAGTAAGCAACTGTGCTGAGTGGGGAAAAAGGAGAGTGGGCTACACTTGGTGGTTTCCCCTGCTGTCTTGTGTTGGAAATGTTAATGAGCCACTTGGTGATAAATGGAGACATAGGGTGACCTCCAGCATTTGTACTAGAATGTGAAAGTCTTATGTGGGAAGGTTTATTGAATTTTAGGCAGGTGAGTGATAGCCTTCCCACATCATGAGCTCTCATCAAATATTTCCTGACTGATTGATGTTTTCTCTCACTTTATAAGCTCCCTCAAGGAATAAATCGAGTTGAAAAGAACAACACACAGTTTCTACTTAATTAGGTATGTTTCATATAAAACTAGAACTCGTTACTAAAATATACGAGTATAGGCATTAATTTGAATTAGCATAAATGTCATACTTAAATGGGCTGGTTATTTCAAACCCAGATGTATAAATATGTACGTATAATTAGAAGCTTTGCTCACTGAGGCTTAACTTTGTGGAGTGACTATTTAAACCAATGGCTCTCTACTTTATAGATATTCCTGGACATTCTGAGAATCTCTTGGAAGTTATCAAGCCTACCTACAAAAAATGCATCCATAAATAACATTTGGTCACATTTTGAAGGTTTGCATAGATCCCATGGAGCCCTGTTATAAACCTCCCTTCTTACTCCCACCTCCAGGGTCTATGGACCCAGATTGAGAACCTCTGACTTGGTTCTCAGCCCTAGTCCTATCTTAAATACTCTGCTTCTCACCTTGAGTTTTTGTAACATTAGAGTTTGAGAAAAACTTCTTCCCTAACCCCAACAATGTGTCAGGCCCTGAGATTCAGAAATGTTTGGCATCAAAATCTCATGTGCATTTTCCTTTATTATGATTTCAACTGCCCTAAAAAAGATTTCTTCCAATTTAATGAAGGATAGCCCTTGTCTGACTTCTACCTTGTCTGCCTTGGCACCTATTATTTTTTCACCCTATAGCCAGGAAAAGAAAAGGGATAAAAGTTTTAAAGAGTAACAAGGTCTTACTAGTCTTCACACACACACACACACACACACACACACACATACACAAACAACCCATGATTCACTTTCTCTTAATTAGGAGGGGTTGATTTTTATTTCTCTTTTGGAAAGCATGTTTCAAGTTCCTGTACTTCTTTCTAATCAACAGGCTAAAATATGGTTATACATGCTTAATCCTTCTCACTAAATTTAGACTCCTCTGTGACATAATTCTGTCGCCTTCAGTGTAGGTCTCCACTGCCACCATCTTTGAAAGAAACAGTATCTCTTTACACAGACTAGAGAAATGGTGTTAAGTAGATATCCTCTCTTCATTAGGCTGGAAGTCCTCTAATATGATGTCTGAAAAAGTTATTCAGGTGGTTCACACTGAATAAGGCAAAAAAGTGAAGCTCAGAGTATTAGTTTCCTCATCTGTAAAAACAAGGTAGCTGATTACAATAGTAACCTTGCAGGGTTCCCAGGAGGATTAAAGGACACAATGTATATAAAGGACCTGGCACAGCACCTGTCAGACAGCAGCAAATAGAAACTATCCAATGGGCTCAAGCAAGGGTAATTACAGCACCATGGACAGCTCCTATAGTCAGCCATTTCAGAGGTCTTGTTGGATTCCTAACCAGGTAGCCCTACTTTATGGAGGACTATCTGGTTCTGAAAAGGACCTTGCACTTAGACAACCTCTGGCTTTGTGAGAAGGAAATCATCTCCATCTCTACCTGAATGTGCACCCCACTGGATGTGAGGCTTATCAAAGGGATCTAAGTGCTCGGAAGTCTTGCTGGGTTAGATACCTGAGTTTTCTTTCAGTATCCTGTGGCTAAGTCTCCAGCTAACCATTCTTTAGAGATCCTTCTTCCTTCCAGGTGAGTACAGAGGGCTTCGGGCTCTTTATTCTGGCTCCATCCCTAAAGACTGTATTTCTTCACTATCATTCATTTCTCAGGGAAAATAATCTGGTCCTACCCTGTACCTTTCTTGGCCTGGTGTGTGGGTTTCAGGGCAGTTTCCTACTGCATTTAGGACAGCCAGCTCTTACAAGTGAAAATACCAGCCAAGGCACTATCTTTCTAAATAGAACACTGACTAAATGTTAACAGCCTTCTTCGTCAGAATGGGGCAGGAGCTGTGAGGGGGGCTGAACAAACATGTGTACATGCTCTTTGATGACTGTCGTCAGCTTCTTGAGTTCCTGCCACATGCTGTTACATGTGGCTGCCCACATAAGATAATGTACATTTATGCCCCATTTCCCTACCCTATCTCCAAGCCAGGGTTCTTGACTTCTTAGAGCCAGCACCACTTGGTGGCAATACAGGTGAACTCTGTACTTTTGTCCCTGACAAATTATGTGTTAAAGTAGAATTTTGTAAAGTGTTTGTCACTTTATCATTGATTGACATTAGCTTTAAGTGCCTCCTTTTAATTTCCAATTGTCCCCTGACTGTGAATGGCGCTCTAAACACTTCAGTTTCCAGCTGTTCTGCCTCCTGCCAAACTAGTTCTGTTAAGTATTAGGCATTTGATCATTACTTATCAACTTTTCCCTAAAGCAGGTCTTGAAATTATTTCCCTGGATAATAATAATAGACTAAATGCCTACTTTTACACCTTTCCCCCCAACCCTCAGCCCAGATTAATTTTCTTAAAGTTCACCCATACATACATAGCCCTGTTTAGAATCCTGGTTTTTAATGGTTCTTCAACTGCCTACATAATTACATACAAACCCTTCACCATGGAATTCACTGTCCTCTTTGATATAATTTATACTAGCTTTTCCTGCTCTTTTTCCTAATGAATATCCTCTCATATATCCTCTCATAGTTGCTAGATTGATTAATAATTCCTAGACAAGTTTATCCTTGTTTGTACAAATTTTAAAGCCAACATTTAGTAAGCACGTAGGATATGCCAGGCACTGGGCTAAACACATCATAGGCATTATACATCATTTATTCCTAGAAAAAACAACCTGCAAGCCCATACATTGCAGATTAGGAAAACAAAGTTTAAGAAGTTGGGCTTCTTACCCAAGGCATTAGAATTATTGAATAATGAAGCAGGATTTGAACTCAGAGAGCCTGAGTCTGGGGCCTTTACCTTTGAACCACTGTCCTGGGTGCTACACCCAACCCCTAACACTTGACTAACTCAGTGTTACTTTACCTCCATCTTGTATTATAATTACCTTCTATGCATTTGTCTTCCTTTCCTTCACTCGGATTAGTGAAGGCATTATCAACTTTGTTCTATTCATCTATATCTATAACCAGCACAGTTTCTGGAACTTTAGTGGAGGGAACTTGAACAAGTGAGGAGGGAGGCTGTCAATGTGAGTATTCTAGATCAAGGAGGGAACTTGATCTATTCTCAGAGGTCTGTGACCATGAGACAGAACAGGGTAAATCTCATTCTAAATACATTTTACAGGCCTTGAAGCAATGCCTACTTACTTAGGGCAAGGAGTCAGAAAGCTACAGTCACCTCAGCCAGACAGAGCTTAGAGCCCAGCTGCAGAGGACTGCATTTTTCAGCCCTTTCTCCTACCCTTGTCTAAAGGGACTGTGATGGGATAATAGCAAACCCACTCAGAGAGCAAAAGTCATGATGCGGTTCACCTCAGAGAAAAAATGTGTGGCCTGAGGGAAGCCAGCCAAACCTCTGGCTGAGGCAGAGCTGTTTGGAAACTGGAGTAAGGAGAGTGAGGATGCAAAAAGAGGGGATGGACAGCTGATCCAAGGATGAGATTCTTTAATACTCTGGTTGTATCAGAGTACCAGCACCCACAAATTGAGAGATCTGAGAAAAATGTAATAAAGAGAACTTCTCAAGATTGTGGAAGGGTGTAAGGAAGCCATAGGGGTGGTGCTATGTCTCAGGGTGCATAAAAGTAGAGGCATTACCACCCCCTGGGTCTGAGGACCAAGGAAAGAGTGGAGAACATGGAGACAGAGAAGCTGTCTGATGAGAGCAATGATCTTCAGACAAGGGGCACAGGTAGACCCTAGCCACCTTGAAGCAAGGTTGCTGGAAGGCAAATTATCCCAATTTCATTCTCCTTTCTCCATCTAATCTACTTCTCAGCCTCTCCACTGGCTGAACCTAACCAGAGCCAGAGAGCAAGAAAGCCCACTGATATCATCAATAGACGTCAGTCTCCCCAGGTGCACGGCATGGTGGAATGGGGCGGGGGTGGAGGGCAGATCTGGAGGGTCAAAGGAAAGAACAGATGTCAGAGTCGTGGTCTAGCCTCAGTGACCTTGTTAACAAAGTACACACTCAAAGAACATGTTATGGACTGAATAGTGTCTTCCCATCCCCAAATTCATATGTTGAAGCCCTAACCCTCAGTGTAACTATATTTGGAAATATGGCCTGTAGAGATGTAATTAAGATTAAATGATGTTATATAGGTGGGGCCCTAATCCAATAGGACTGGTGATGGTCTTACAAGAAATAGAAGAGACCCCAGTGATGCATGTGCACAGAGGAAAGGCCATGTGAGGACACAGTAAGAAGGTGCCCAACTGCAAGTCAAGAAGAAAGGCCTCAGGAGAAACCAAACCTGTCATCACCTTGATCTTGGACTTCTAGCCTCCAGAACTGTGAAACAAATAAATTTCTGTTGTTTAAGCTACCCAATCCGTGATGCTTTGTTATGGCAGCCCTAACTGACTAATGCAGAGCAAGAGGGAACCTTAGAGATCGTCCCACCTAACACTCTTGAATCACAGAGAAGGAGTCTGAGCAGCAAGTGTATTGTGCCTTCGCCAAGACTTCATGCCGATTTAGAGGTAGGGATTGGACTAGGACCTAACAAGGCACACTCCCAGGCCAGGACCTCCATGACACCCAGAAACTCTGAGATGGTGGCCATGGGTTCAATCCACCTTGGTTATATATTTTATTAGGCTTGTACCAATGTTGGGTTTTAAATGAATTAGTTTCCAACTCTGAAAAATCAGGAGATTTCACATTAACATCCAGATGTTCAACTTCTCTTTAAAAGTCAGAAGATCCAGCAGCTCTGGGCCCACATTCTTGCTACAAACAGCCTCAGCTAAGTTCCATCTGCCTATTTCTAAGGCATCCACACCAACCAGCCCACCATCATGCCTTCTTCATTCATTTAGTTACTATCTGGCCCCAATAAGCATTTCTGTTATCAGCCCCTGAGCACACTGAGCTATTTTTCAATATGCTAATAAATATGTTCCCCCTTGCAGCAAATGCATGTAGTCAGTCAAGACTTTGGAAGCAAGGGAAACATACCTCTCCTCTGAGAGTTAAACTGTGAAGTCAACCCACAGTTGTGTAGAGAAGAGGCCTGCTAAGTTGTCTTAAAGAGATAAATGTTCCCCAGGTGTGTGATACAAGACAGAAACTTCACTGTATGTGTGATATAACTAAAGAAAGAATGTGTCAATAAGTGTGAGATGGTCAACAATAAAAGCTTAGCTGATGCAGAAAATGTGGATAACTACCCAAGCACCGTTCACTAAAAGAGGACCACAGTCAGAAACAGAACCAGAACAATCCCAGGACAGATCTACTTTGCAACGAGTGCATGGCCCCATCGATCATGTGAGTCATCTTATGGACACCTGCTTTGGAGCCATGGTCACCAAAGCACCTCTTTGGCAGACTCCAGATTCCATGCAGAAAAGTACTAGCCCTCCTCCACACCCCCAGAGTGTGGTACATTTCCTTGTACTTCCATGTGTTAGCTTTCTGATTGATTGTATCAGCTTTGGGAACTTTATTAAGGGGATTACAACTCTGAAGATCAATTTGATTCTCCATGTCCTGAAAAATGCAGTTTCTGAGCCTGCAAGATTGAGAGCCAGATGTTCCCCTAGAGGCCTCCTGGGAGCCAGCAAGCTGGCCTTCCTTGCAAGTTTCCTCTCCTCTCCCCTCCCTTGTCCCCATGCACATGTCAGAACCTCATTTTTGGCCATATGGCCTTACTTAAAAATAATAATAATAATATACAAACAATTTAACAGGGGTCTTCTGGACACAATGCCTAATGAAAAGGAGAAATAACTACCTGAATATTCACGTGTGGTTATTTAAATTAATTAAAATGAAATAAAATTTAAAATTCAGTTCCTCAGTCATGCTAGCCAGATTTCAAGTATTCTATAGCTACATGTGGCTAGTGGTTGCTGTATCAGACAGGCCAGTTAAAGAACATTCCCACCATCTCAGAAAGTTCTTTAGGACAGTGCTGACATTGATTGTGGAATTCAGATAGGATAGGGAGATAAATGTGAAGAGAAGCACTTTCTGGAGGCTCTCAAATTACACCTCCTGGGTTTCCACATGCTGTATCTGCAGGTGAGACCTGGACACTTGCAAAGTCAGAGTAAATGACAGAAGCTAAGTGGGAAGAGTTCAAGTCAGTCTCCAAGAGAGACTGACCTCCATACCTCACCAGACCCACATCAAGAGATGAACTTGAACATCAACTAAGAGGGAGTTCTTCACAGATGCTTCATCACTCAGGCAGCTGACTGCCTGCAAAATGCTAAAGCTCAGACCAAGCTCCCAACACCTCTTCATGAGAATCTGACACCCACTGAAACTCCACAAAGTGGGTCCCAGAGATAAAGACCAAGCCCTCTCATCCGGCTGGCCCTGCACAGGCTTCCCCGCCAATCAGCTCATTCATTCTATATCAGAACTTGTTGAAGATTGCAAGGCAGGATTACTAAACCCATTCTACAGATGAGGAAACCAAAGCTCTTTGGTAAATTGCTCTTGGTAAAGGCTTAGAAGTTTCAGGTGAAGCCAGGATTTGAGTCTTGATTTCCCAACTCCTAGCTTAGTGCTCCTTCCACCTATGCTATGTTGCCTCTTTAGTAAGAGCCCAAGTGGCAGAGTGTTGGGACACATGGTACAGAACCTGGAAAAAGGATGTCTCCGTACTGCTGTGTTTTTTATGGTAAGGCAATAGATCAAGAGGCCCAATTTAAATAACCAGAGGCAAGGGAGGGAGGAAAGTGGGGAAAAGCCTGGGAAACACCTCCCTTATGATAAGAGCTCTGCTTTCCAGTCCATAATGTGGGGATGATGCTAATTGCCTCTTTCTAGCCTCAGAGGCAGGTAGAACAATAGAGTGAAATCATGGATGAGAAAATGATATATTGGAAATATGGTAAGAAGCTCAGAGGATTATAAGCCTCCTGCTTCTCTGAACCCAAACAAAAGTAAAGCTAAAATAAACAGACATTTTTTTCCTCAGCCTTTTACTTTCATGAAAGAGATAAATGTCAAAGAAATCAAGCCTACATCAGACAGATTATATATAAATTTTCCCCTGGGAGTCCACATGTCAGCAAAGGTTCAGCTCAGCCTCCTCTATTTGCCCAGTTGGAGTCTTAAATAATGAGAATTACTCATAATGATGTAACAAGGCCCTCCCAGACTGTGACGGGCCTTCTGAATCACCAGAAGCAGTCCTTAGGTTTTTATACAGAAGATTTTATTGTAGTATAATTATTTGGACATTGGTGACCTGTGTGTAATATACATGACAGTCTTTTCTTAACAGAATATTATATTTTTAAAAATTATTCTGGATGATGGGAATTTTATTCTATTACTAAAGAATTACTTGGGGACTTTTAAAAAGAGAGTGGGTATAGTGGGAAGAAAAATTCAACGTTTCCTGAGTTTTAACTTTTGCTCTAGTTTTTTGTTTTATATTATATGGGTTGCCATGGACAATGCTTTACAAGATGCGGTGGGGCAAGTCTCACCTAATGATAGGCTTCCAGGGATAAAATAGGACAAAAAAGGGGAGAATGAGAGACAGACAGAGATATATAGAGAAGATAGGAAGACAGAGACAGAGAGACAGAGACAGAGAAGGAAATTGAGCCAACAATAATACCTCTTCCAGTAAGTCCTACACCATCAAGCTCCCACCTGTAAGTGAAAGGATTTGTGAACGCCCCCAGCCAGCTTACAGGGCTTGATCCAATTCTCACAAAGCAAAAGTCTACATGTGTCCAACAGCCTTCCCCAGCCATGGCAATTCCAATCTGAGAAAGAGTCTTCCTGAAGTTAAGGCAGGGCAAGTAGCTGATAAGACCAAACTTTATTGAGTGTAATGCTGTCTAATACAATTCTCCAGGCAATATTTCTTGGCTTTTCAGATGGTTCTCATTTCAGTTCGAGTCTATTGATCTCCTGCCAGATGATCAGTGTAGCTGTGTGTGTGCTGTTTGCTGAGGTGTTTTGATCAATGCCCTATAGTAACCACCCTTCAGCCTAATAGGAGTACTTTTCTCTCTCGCCTCTGTTTCCCCCTGATAACACCTGTCCTGTTAGAACAGGATGTACACCTGAAGGTTTGTATTACACTTCCAGGCAAGTGACTCTTGCCCTAAATTACCTTGCTATGGCCTAAATGGTTGTGTTCCCCCAAAATTGATATGTTTAAACCTAACTCCCAAGGTGATGGTATTAGGAGGTGGGCCCTTTGGGAGGTTATTAGGTCATGAGGATCGAGTTTTCATGAATGAGATTATAAAAGCTGCCTGAGAAAGGTCCTTCCCCTTCTGGCATGTTAAGGCACAGCAAGAACTAGGCAGGCTGAAACCCAGAAAGAGCCCTCACCAAAACCAAAGCATGCTGCCATTCTGATCTTGGACTCCCAGTCTGGTATTTTGTTATAACAGCCAGAATGAACTAAGACATACCCCTTCTCCCCAAGTCAAAGCCATCCCAATCACTCATTCAACAGACATTTTAGTAATGACTAAGAGTTCAAACCAAGGCCTGTTCTCTTCAATGCAATTAAATTGCTAGTGTTCAATTAAACCCAATTTTCCATGTGAGTGTGTGTGTGTGTGTATGTGTGTGTGTATGTGTATTTAGGGAAAAAGTTGATAAGGTACTGTATGCAAGTATAATTTATACTCTATAAATAAATAAGAGAAAAGTCCTTATAACTATCTAGATATTTCTATATTATAAGTGCACACATTAAAATCTATCTAAATTCTAGAAAGGATTCTCTTCCCTTGTAGCCCCTCTTTAGGAATTTTCATCTGAGTTTGATGAGACTGGACCCTACAGAAACCAGGGCCATAAGGAACTGAGGCATTTGCCCCAAGTATAAACCGGGGCTTCTGCAGGGATCATGAATTGGGGTAGGCAGATGGAGAAAATGGGGAACGTAGATGCCACACAAATGAGCTGCAACAACCAATATCCCATTGTGGATAGAATAAAGCCTGAGAGCCAAAAGGTCTGGGCTCCAGTCCAGGCATGCCACCTACTTACCTTCTGACCTTCCCTAAAGATATCCAACTTCCCTGAGCCTCAAACTTTCATCTCAAAAATGAGGACAAGAATTTCCCATGTCCTTCCCACAAAGAAAGGACGTTCTTCCCATGAAAATACTTCATAATGTATTGTTTTAGTCAGGCTTCACTAGGATATGCTATAGTAACAAGAAGTCCCCAAAATCTCAGTGCATAAACACCACAGAAGTCTATTTCACTCATTCTCTATTCTCCATGGCAGTGGGCTCCACTCTTCCTAGTCCCAGCGATGCAGGTGGTGAGAGTTCTGTGTGACAACTGTTTCCACAGTCGCCCTGCCAGTAGAAAATGGATGTGATGGATCATGACAGGCTCTTAAATCTTCCACCTGGAAGTAGCACATATCACTTCTGCTCATATTTCATTCACTACATCAAGTCATATGACTGCAAAGAAATGAAGAAGTGCAATTCTTCCATGAGCCTGGAACAAAGGAGGATGTATCTTGAAACTAATGAAGGCTTAGCTCCTGTCCCCTCACTCATACAGGCCCCTTTCAAGTCCCTGAGAGAGGCCAATATAACGTGTTTACATAATCATGTGCTTTGTAAAATTTGTAAAGTAAGATATGTTTTAGTATTTGCTACAAGCTATAGGCCCCACAGAACTTGAATGTGCCCCGAACAGGAAGGAGTGCTGAGTTTTTGTGAATTGCTGCAGTGAATAACTAAGATTGCCTAAATAAAATTAGTTTTTCAAGTATGTGACTGCTTTTCCAACGTGATGTTGAACCGGGGGAAAGACAGTGTTTGGCCCTCAAAATAAGCCTAAGGGGTAGGGTGATGAAGACTATTGTACCCCCACCACTATTCTTCCCTTGGTCCCAATCCCACTTCCCACCACTTGCTTTATATGAATCTGTCTTACCACCCTGTTAGATCACACACACTACTTGAGAACACAGATTTTTGTATTATGGGCTTCTAGGGTGTTAGACTTGGGAAGTGACCTCAAGGATTATTTAATATTATTTACTCCAAGCCAAGAACTTAAAGAGGAAAAAGACGTGACCAGTTCATACACTTGTGGCACGAGTCAAGTCCACAAATCTTGAGTCACTATACTCTTCTTTGTAACTCCCACATGAAATCATTCAATAATTACTTCTTCATTCTTGCCCCAGTATTAGTTGGAATCAGAAGTGGTGCCATTGTCCTGACTGGCTCAGTATCATCAAGAAATATCCCAATTGCATCCCAAATATATCCTTTCAACACTGACTTTTCAGCACCATTCTTTACCTCAGTTCCTAGACCTAAGGGCAGAGTCCTTACACACCACACTCCCCAGTCCTCCCTGTCCACACGCTATACTCCTCATCCCCATCCATCCACACACCAAACTATATCCTCCCCCCTACCTCCTCATAATCACATAGATGATTAGAGCTAGTGGAAGATTTAAGAATCATTTGTCCTGTATCTCTATTTTACAAATGTGTAGAAAAAGATCCAGAGAAATTAAGCATCCTATTTTTCCAGGACCACATATATCAAGGCAGAGCTCAGGGATCCTGATGCTAAAGTAGTTCTACCTCCAGTCTTCCAAATTGCCCTAAATATGGAGGACATTACAATCATTCTCCTCACTGACGACTATTGCTAAGTGTTTAGGAGTGATAAAGACAGTTATTGATTTTTGACTTACAATGTGATGACTGTAACCTTGATAATAGAATCATATAACTGAGATAGTTTTGTCTAAGAACATTATACTCTGCCTTCCTGAAGTGTCTTCTCCAGAAGTTCCCAGTTTCAGAAAGGGAAGAGCATTATACTTACATTGTACTTGGTGATACCCTTGCTACCAGCTCTATCATTTCTAATATGGTCACTGGGAATTTTCACCTGGCTGAATAGGTGTATCAGTCAGAGTAATGGAGGAAAATAGATAGCACACACACGTCATGTTAAGTTAGGGATAGCTTAATAAAGGAAATATTTACACAGCTGTGACCAAGGTGTAGAAAAAGCACAAGAGATAATGTAGTACCCCAGGACCAAAAATATCAGGGTAATTACCATACCCAGGCCTTTGGGGGTGGGGAGAGGAACCAGTCATGGATCCACAAGCAAAAACCATTATGTGGAGAACATCATCTGACAGAAGCTATGATTTTCAGGAGAAGGCAGCAGCCTTCTATATGGTGAAACCATAGGGAGACAATACTCTGAATTTGCTTTCTTTCCCTCCCTCAGCATTTCCCAGCAAGGCTTCCCATCACCCAGAGAACAAGAAAGCTTTTAGATCTGGTCCACAGAAATTATTCTCCCGAGTCAGAGAATGATGGATAATACACCTGGAGAGGAAAATTAAATATTTTTGGCACAACTTACCCCGATATTCTATCTCTAAAAACTATCCTGCAATTGTATCTGAAGTTAAAGATTCTTTCTCCCAAAGACCAACTCCTCTTCCTGCCTCTAAGTAAAATATGGCATACATTTCCTGAAAGCCCAGAACCTTAATCTTAAAGATTTAGAGAAATTGTCTGGACAGATTCATTCTCTCACATCTGTCATTTTAGGAAAAATATTCTCATCTAATCTTAACCCCATCTTAAGGCTGTGAGGCTTGTTTCCATTGATTCCATACTCAAGGAGCTGGAACATGGTGACTCCCTTGGTAATGAAAAGCACAGTGGATTAAAGGTAAGAAGATATATTCTAGTCTGTCAGCTGTGGTCAGTGGTACCTGAGGCAAATCACTTCATCATTCTATGTTTCTTGTAGCCTTTGGGTATTTGACCAGAAGAAAATTACCGCTTTTTAAGTGGTCTAAGGAAAAAAAATCACACTTGTATTAGGGGAAAAAAAAATCTTTTGATGATTACATCATAAAATATAAAATTTCTCAAGGTATCCTTGAAGATGATCATTAAATACTTCCTATCACCCAGTCATTTATTTAACATGGTCTAATCCTACTTTCCTCAGATTTTCCTCATTAACTGTTTTCAGCATCCTAGAATGTCCCTTTCTCCTTAGCAAGATGTGTTTATTTCTCATTAACTTTTTTTTTAGTGTCATTTCTAAGGGAATCATTCTTGGCTGCTTAAAGCATTCCTAGGTGTTTTTGCTCTACACATCCTCTCCAAGTACTTGAGCCATTTGTGACTTCCTCCTCAATTCCCTGGCAACAAATTCTCTTAAATTTCCTTCATTTGAGAATGTCTTGATTTTCTCCTTCAGCCCTGGAGGATATTTTCACTGGGTATAGGATTCTGGGTTAACAGTTCTTTTCTTTCCATATCTGGGGGAAAAAACCTACTGTGCTACTTTCTTCTGACCTCCATGATTTACAATGAGAAATCTGTGTCATTTCAGTTGTTTTCCCCCACAAGTAAGATGTCATTCTCTAGCTCCTTTCAACATTTTCCCATTGTCTTTAGATTTCAGAAATTCAACTATTATCCATCTTGGCATGGATTTTTTTCCATTTATCCTATTTTTGGTTTAGTAAGCTTCTTGAATCTGTAGGTATATGTCTCTTACCAAAGATAGGTTTTCAGTCGTTATTCTTTGAGTGCTTCAACAGCCCCTCTCTTTCTCTTCTTCTGGGATTCTGATGATACTAATGTGAGGTGCTTTATCATAGTCTCACAGGTCACCAAGCTTCTGTTGTTTGGGGTTTTTCTTCTTCCAGTCTATTTTCTCTGTTATTCAGATTGGTTATTTGTATTACTCTGTCTTCTAGTTCACTAATTCTTTCCTGTGTCTTCTCTATTCTGCTATTGAGCCCATACACTAAGCTCTTTTTCCTTCTGTTATTTTCTTTTTTATTTTCCATTTGGTTCTTCTTTATATCTTCTATTTCTTTGCTGAGACTTCTTGATTTTTCACTTGTTTTGAGTGTGCTGTGCTCATAATTTTTCATTGAAGCATTTTTTGTCATGGCTATTTAAAAATCTTTGTCAGATAATTCTAAACATCTCTATTGTTTCAGTGTTGGCATCCATTGATTATCTTTTAATCATTCAATTTGAGATCTTCCAGGTCTTGGTATGACAAGTGATTTTCTATTGAAACCTGGACATTTTTGTATTAAGTCATGAGACTCTGGATCTTACATAAACTTTCCATTTTAACTGCCTTTATCTGACACCACTCCAGCAGGGGTAGGGGTGGCACCTGCTTGTTACTGCCATTTGGAAGTAAAAGGCCAGGTTTCCCAGTCAGCCTTTGTTGACATCCATTTGGTGGTGGTAAAGGAATTCCTTGTTACTGATGGGCAGTGCCAGGAGCTCTGGCTCCCCAGAAGGTCTCCATGGTGGTATGGCCTTGTTACTGATGGGTGATGATAAAAATCCTGACTTTCCACTAAAAGTCCTCAAATACTACCCCAGGGAGGAGGGAAGGAGAGCCTTATTACTATCAGGTAGGAGTGGAAGTCCAAGCTCCCAATTTCCCCAAGGGTCTCAACTGACATCATGGTTGCAGAGGGAAAGAGGGGGAAGAGCTGGTGACCAGCACAGGGAGGAAAGTCCCAGTCCTCTACTTAGCTTTATCTGACATCATGCCAGCAGGGATGTTAGGTGTCTCATTACTGCCTCATGAGGGTGTTAGTCAAGGTTCCTCACTTGGCCTATGTTGGCATGTGTGGGGGTAGGACCACAGTTTTTTTCCATGGTGTTTGGCTGAATTGTGGATTGGTCATTATCTAAAAGTATTCTGCCTTACTAGGCTGTCCCTTTCCTAGTACTTTGGTCAGAGAGAGAGGCTTTTGCTGGGTCTTTGTTTGTGCTCATTGGTGTTTGGGTTGCTGAATTTTTCAACTCCAAACTTGGGATATATGACATATAAAGAAAACCCAGGGAACTCATCACTGTGCCACTCCTTTGGTCCCAAGATTCCTAGCCAGTCTGTCTTCTCCCCACTTTTTAGAGTTGTCATATTCTTCTGGTATATATAGTGTCCAGGTTTTCAGTTGTACTTAGCAGGAGTAATAGAGAAAATTATGTCTACTTCATCTTCCCATAGGTGGGAGTCATCCACAGTATATCTTTAAAATGTGAATGTATTGCCAACATTTAAAAATCAAAAATATTTCAAGTAAGAATCTGGAGATCTGGCTTCTCTTTAAAAAGCTGGCATATCTGGCAATGTTGGACCCACACTCCAGAATAGAAAGAGGCAGCCAGAGCTGCACTGTCTGATATGACAGCCCAATAGCCATAAGTGACTATTTAATTTTAAATTTAAATTAACTAAAATCAAATAAATTAAAAAATTCACTTCCTCAGTTACACTAGCCACATATAAGTGGAGGCCACTGTATTGGACAGTACTGATATAGAATATATCCATCACTATAAAAAGTACTGTTGTATAGAACTCAGCTTGTAAATGACGTAGGCATGCCTGTTCCAGTTTGCCAACTCCCTACCACTTGATAATATATTAGGTCATGTCATTCCTTTGCCTCACCTGCTGATAAATTCGTGTTTACAATTCTTGGCTTCAGAGTCAGTAGGACTTTTGACTTGTGGAGATACAGAGGCAGGCATACCAGGTGGAAAGCACAGCAGGAGCAATGACACAGAGGGAAAGCTGTGGTCCTGGAAAATCAAGGCAATTAGGTTTGGATAGAGAGTAGAAGAAGAATCAGGGGAGAAAAGCAAGGTAGACATTTATGCCTTGGCAGGAAGAATACACAGTTATAGCCCCCACTTTGCCTCCAACAAGCTATGGGACTCAGCTCAAAGATTAACCTCTGCTCCATGGGCTTTTCCTTGGACCACTCTCTCCTTTTCTTTCTGTGTTCTATCTCAGTTGGCTTTCTATCAGGTTCTTGAATACCCCCAAGTAACTCCTTATTCAGAAACGACACACTGTCTGGCTTGCTCTGCACCTGAAGTGCCCCCCCACACACACACACACTGGGGCCAATTCCAATTAACCATCTGACTTCAAGGAAGCTTCCCCTATGCCTCAACTAGGTGAGGTCTCCAGCCATTTGTGCTCATAGCACCCTGTTCAACTTCATGGCACTCACTGCATGTACATTCATCATCTACTGTAATAGGTACTTATCTATTTGTCTCCCTCCAAATTTGACTGTGAGTTTCATGGGACCCAGGACCATCGCCAACCTGTTCACTGTAATCTCTGAACTGCAGAGTGACTGGTACAGAGAAAACACCCAAACAAACATTGATTGAATGAAGGTATGAAAGTTCTTCAGACCTTAGTTTCTGCATCCACAAAATGGGAGCTATAGTAGCTACTGCCCCTGCAATACGAACATATTAGGGGGATAAAGCAAGATAGAGAGATTATTTTAAAATTTAAGACCGAAAGCTATAAACATTTTAATTATTGAAAAGAAAGCTGTTAAGTTGTTAGCTGTTAGTCACCAATCATGAAATCCTAGTGACCCTGTTAAAAATGGACACACTCTGGAACTCAGGGGCTAAGCTGTAAAGTGAGTCTCCGGAGTTGTTGGAAGGTGACTAGATAGCACTGATGTGAATTCTCCCTTATAATACCTGAGTGATTATTTTGTGTTTTGCTTGGCATTACTACCTTGTACCTTAATTTATTTTAATCTAAAGACTGATAGATTTAATTCCAGCTGGAGGTACATTTTATCTCTTAGCTAAAATTCAAGGCAATCAAGGAATGACAGACCTCTGGACCTCAGTTTCCCCCATCTGTTAAATGAGAATAATAATTGCTATTCTGTTTAACTCACAAGTTTGTGAAGATCAACTGAGACAGCTCTGGGAACACAGTTGACAAATTATAGTGCGCTGTGCAACTGTGGGGTATACTTATCTGAAAGCAGTACTTAGGCTTCTTCCCTCAAGGCACTGTGTTTGCAGAATTGAGAGGATTGGCCCAAGGCCAACAGGGGCTTTACCTTTAAAGAGTATCCAATCTGTAGCACTGGGAAAATCCTGAATGTTGATCCCAATGGGGCCAAGAAGATAAGAAATGCAATGCAAGCTTTGCTAGAACCATCCCTGTATCTTCAGACCCTGTCTGGGAAAACCTTGGGGCAATGACTGCCTCTGCCCCATAATTAGGCACCTACAACCAAGCACCAGGTGCTTCTGCTTCACCACCTGAAGATAAGAACTTCAAAGGTAGAATGGAAAGACCCCAAGTGGGGTAGATCAGTTGAGCCTCGAGATGGAGCACAGCCTTTTATTTCATCTCCTCCATTTCCCTGCCCCGCCCAGGACAAGGTGAGGCAGGCTTGTCAGCAGTATTCATCTCTTAGTACAGCAGAGGGCAGTGGTGCCCTCACTGCAATCCACACCCAGGCCAGCCTGGAGGGGCGTGGCAGGTCCTCCTCGGCGTGTACTCAGAGCAGGCGCTCAGGAGCATGGGCTTGGCCCTCTGATACTTGGGACTGGCCCTGCTGGTCCTCCTTCCCCCCAACCACAATTTCACCATCACCACCCCCAGGGTAAAATGTACACACACACAGGCATAGGGACACATGTATATACGTACATACACAACCACATATATATATACGCAAGTACATACATACAGGGGGGCTTTTCCAAATGAATCCCTACAAATACTGTAGCTTAAGCCATTTGACGTCTATATTGAACCCTCTTCCCCCAAAATAAGATTATTGTTTAAAGTTAGGAAGCCTGGAGGGGTTTTTTTTTAAACAAAGGAAAGAGAAAGTCTTATTCCATCAGGCAGCCAGGAGTTCGTGTGGTCAAGGGACCTGGTTGCTTCTATGTAGGGTCAAAAACCCCCTGTTTTAGCCCCATTCCTGCCTTTCTGATGTATCTGAGGCCTGTCACTTCTCTCCCTGTGCTCCAGTTGCCTCTAACATAAAATGAGAATGTTGGTCTCATTCTGTGCACACTTTAACCTCCGTGGCTCTGTACTCCCCCTGCTTCCTTCATCTTCCTAAGGGCAGACAGAGAGTGCCCCTCTTCAGTCCCTGAGAAACAGAGATGCTCAAGTACAGGAAGCCAGCTGGGCTGGGGGAGCTCCCTTCCTCCCTTCCAAAGGTACTTAAAATGAGTTTAGGCACCTGTGGGGTGCAGGGCATGGTTTTAAGGTATGTGGGTTTATTTGACTAAATTAGAAATCAGGAAAGAGGTCAAAAGGAAGTCAGATGATAATTTTAAAGGAAACTGAATTCATTTTGTCTTTACTTCTGGTAGGTGGGATCCCATAGGAGCCTGAGTTAATGGAGGGATTTGGAGTGGGGTATTAAACCTGGGGTATTTTTGCTCTAGGAAATAGGCTTTAGAAGGATGGGCTGAGGGAAGCAGGGCCAGATTTCAACAAAATTATGAGGTCGGTGACATTTCTGTTCTATGTTTCTCCCTCCCATCGAGGGCACCTTCATGACCCATTTACAGGACAGCCATCCAATGGCTTCGTGACAGACACAACTCCCTCCTGACTGCTCCCAGGCACACTCTTCCCGTCCCCACAAAACTGCCCTGGTTAAGTCTAGTTCTCTAGATGTCACCTGATTTCAATGTAGGGAAATGCCTTTGGGTCCCTAAAACCCACTTCATTTCAACAAATAGGTATCCCTATCTACGCAGGACCAGACCTATATGCCAGTGGACAAAATAGGACATGGCATCCTTTCCACAAGGGGCAGCTCCAAAGCCCACAGTTGAGAATGTCCCTTCCTGCCTCTGCTCCCTAACAGTTCTAAGCCACCAGTTCAGGTGGACTTGAAATCCAAGTTGGCTTTAAGCCTGCCCTTCCAGAGTGCTGCAGTCATCCAGAGGGAGTGAGCGTACTGCCAGTGCCCATTCTCCAGCATCTCCTTCGCATATTGAATTGAACGTCTGAACCCAAGAGCTCACTGTGTCTTCTCCATTTCCGATCATAGGGTCCAAATGTCCTGCTTACTGATAATGCATTTGGAAATCTGTTTTCTTCCTTCTCTAAGGGAATTGTGTAAAATGTACATTTCCTCAAATCAAAGCATTTCCAGGAGAATTAGCCAATTTGCTGACTTATTAAAAATAACAGCATAATATGGGAAGAGATGGCTTGGACTTTATAGGAGACAACCAAGGAAGTAATTCTTCAAAAATTTTAGCTTTCAGAGCACAGTATCCTATTGTGATGGAGCAATAATATGATCCCCCATTTGATAATGAAGGCAAATGAACTTCTCCTTCTGTCACTCAGAAAGCTGGATACTCTCCATAATTTCTGGAGGTTCAAGGATGAAGCCCTCCTAACAGAGCTCCTGTCTTTGACTGTTACCTTTGTATTGCTCTTAGTATACAGGGTGTGGTCAGGAAGACTGAGAAGACATGCCCAGTGGCTCTTTCCCAAGTATGTTAAAAGTGGGAGGTGCCTGGAATGCCAGGCTTTTCATCAAAACCCTGCAGAGGGGATGTGACCAGACATCAGAAGAGTGGTTTCTAGTCCCAGCCCTGCTACTGCCTTAGTGGGAACCTGAGCCAAGTTCCCTCCATTCTCCAGGTCTTAATATCTGCATCTGTAAAATTACGACTTTGGCTTGGAAACAGGACGCTCTTGAACCAACTGTGGTCCATAACCAATTTCTTACTGAAACGAGGAAAGATGGGGAACATACAGTGAGTCCTCTTAGAGCCAAATGTATTCAGTCGCAAGGACTGTCCTCGACTTTGACCTTAGGTCTTTCCTATATGTAACATTAAAACTTCACTTAAAAAAATTAAATGACAATGCAAATGAATGGCAGTAGAGTTTTGTGTGGCTTTGTTTTGTTTTTATTGTCTTAACTTGGCAAACAAGACAAAAAAAACGTTCAACTCTTTGTCCTCAAAAGATTGTCTGAATTATACTGGTCCACCAAAATTGAGAGGACTGGGAACCACTGGATTGGATGTTCTCTAAGCCCCTTGTAGCTTGGATTCCCTCTGTGTCTGATTGCCACACCTGCTAGTGGCCAAGCTCAGCACCACCCTTACTAAGAAAAGGAGTAGTTGTTTATTTTTTGTAGGTCCTCAACTACTGTTGCACCTAGATTCACAAGGTATCCTTTAGAAAAATAATGAATTCTCAGGGCCTTCTCCCCCCACAAATCAGTTGAATCAGAGACTCTGGGAGTGAGCTCCAGGCAACAAGACTTTGTTAAAAGCTCCCCAGGAAGTGCTGCTAATGTATAGCCAGGAATGAGAAACATGGACTTAGGCATACACAGATCTGACTGTGTGACAGAATTACTTGGGAGAATGTTCATAAAAATTTATATTCCTAAGCTTTACTCCAGATTTACTAAATCAGAAACTTTAGGGCCCAAGAAATCTGTTTTCAAAAACTTCCCAAGTAAATCCATTGTAGCCAGGCCCCAGACTGATAATTAGGAATCACAGGTACCTGTTACATGTTAAAAGTTGAAGAGTCTCAGAAAGGCTCACTGCCTCTCTATGAATCTTTCTGGCATAAGGGTCACATACAAAATGTCAACATTTAGTGTCCATTCTTTGCCCCATAGCATCCTCCTTTGGAAGGTCTCTGTCCAAGGGTCCAATGACTTCATCCATCCCTTTCATCCCAGACATCTCTGAATTCATGGAATTAGAGGAGAGATGTGCAGGTGATGCAGACAGTGAGGAGAAAGTGACAGAAACATAGGTTTCTCTGCCTACTCCTCCCTTGCCCTACCTGGCCCTGTGTGTGCTATATATTTTGAGCTGCTTTTCAGGAGTGGTGGCCACACATCCTCTTGCACAGACCCCAAGTCCTTGAATGCAATGCAGCTAGGTTACTGGCCATGATGGGTCAAGGGACTTCCAAATATCAGGATTCGTTCAGGATTCGTATGCAGTTGCTCTGCATTCTCAGAAGTGAAATGTTCAACACAGCTCTGGTTGCCTACAATTCAAATTTTTATCAACTTAATCCTCCCTTTGAGATGCTGAAAACTTTGTTTGCTATGTTCCTAAGCAAAGCCCAAAGGACTTAGAAACCTTCACACAATTATATTAAGTGTCCAAAGGCTTTTGCATGAATGAAGTGGCTGAGATAAGACAAAACAGATTGGTGATAAATGAAAACAAAGAACTGCATCCAGACCTCAAAGTCTATGCTTCTGACTCTTAATCCCTATGAAATCCTCATGAAAGTACTCAGGGTTGGACTAACATCCAAGAGAGTACACTCAAAAGGCTTCCAACTAAAAACATTAGTGCCACAGATCTGCCATTCTTAGCCCAGCCTCCCAGCCCAGGTGTAGGACAAGACTGTTTAGAAAAGGGAGTAATAGATTGGAAGACACTAAGCTGGCCCCAGAGTGATCAGTAGAGAACCATTCATTCATTCATTCAGTCAGTCAGTCATAACAGTAAGAGCCAACATTTATTGGGCCCCTACTCTGTAAAAGGCACTATTCCAATCTGAGACACAAATGGCTAAGTCAGTTCTACAAGAGCACACAGGTATCACAAGTTGGAATCAGGGTTCAAATCCAGACAGACAGGCCCCAGAAACATGTACCAGGCACTGAGCTAGATAGTTGGGACTATAATGGTGGATAACACCAAAGAGTCACAGGATGGTGAATGGTTAAGTCTGTGGCCAGGGAGGCAGTAGGAAAGGTAATGGGACATAGATCTGTCACTGATCCACTATTGGCTTTGAAAAAGTCTCTTCCCCTCTCCAGCCTCAGTTTATCTGTCTGTAAAATGTGATGATGGTCTAAATATCTCTAAGATCTTAGGTCAAAAAAGCTAAAAAACATGAAGTAGTGAGTGAGGCAGTGGATCATAGTAGGTAGGAATTTTTATATGCATGGGCAAGGAGCGAAAATAGGTGAAAGCAAATCCCAAACAAATATAGAAATAGCCATTTTGTCCTTCTCTATAATATGAAGGGACCCACACATAGGACTTTTCTCTAAAATCTGGGAGGGAGTTTGTGTAGTACCCATGCAGGGGGGCAAGGGGAAAAAAAATTCAGGAGTGCATTTCTCTCTGCTCCCTGGTGAGTTTCCTTTCAATGATGTATCAGCTGTCACTATAAAAAGAATTAGAGATGCAGGGAGTTCAAGGCAGGGACTTTGGCGGTCATTTCAGTGTGCATGTTCCCAACAGCCAACAGCATCAAATATTCATCCCTATCTGAGAGTAACCCTGCCAAGGCATCAGAAAAGTGCATTTGCTAAATACCTAAACATCTGGACAGCAGCAATTCCAGAGGAATCAGAGCCAGAGAGAGCAGAGCCAGAGCTCAAAGTGACAGTGTAACTAGCTTAAGCAGAGGAAAGGACAAAGGTGGCCAGAAAACAGCACCCCAGCCAGGCCTGCCATGGAGTGGGGTGGGCTGGTATGAAGAGAAACTTGGCAATGAGCCCCTTGTTTACAGCCATCTCCTTGGCTAACAAACAAAATGTGTTGGTCTCCCCATCTCACTACAAGGTCAAAAATGAACCTTCTGTTCCATCATTATTCCAATCAAAAAATCTAATTCTAGGCCACTCTTTGGGCTTGGCAAAGCACAACCAACACCCCTCGAGATGTGCTGCACTTCTGTAGATTAACTTGGATCAGTTCCATGACAGCAATCAGCCTGGGACCTGATGCTCTGGGCTGAGCATCCTCTACAGCTCCCAGAGGCCCCACTGTCAAGAACGTCCCTATCCTCCTCTCCTCCTGGCCTCTCCTCTCTCTCTTCTCTGTTTCTCTCTCCTAAAGCTCTCATGCAATCTTTTAAAATGAATATACATATTGAAAAGAGTTTTCAAGTCCCTCAAAAAGGTAGACAAAGCTGCCATGTGACCCAATAGCAATTCAACCTCTAGGTTATCTACCCAGAAGAACTGAAAACACATGGCTGCACAAACACTTGCATGTGAAAGTCCATTGCAGTATTATTCAAATAGCCAAAAAGTAGAAACAACTCAAATAGTCATTGATGGATGAATGAGGAAACACAATGTGGTTAAGTTCGTGCAATGGAATATTATTTGGCTGTAAAAAAGGAAGTACTTAGACACTACAATGTGGATAAGCCTTGAAAACATTATGCTAAATGAAAGAAGCCAATTATAAGAGCACATAGTGTATGATTCCATTTATGTCCCAAATTGGTCAAATTGTCCCAAATAGGGCAACCTATAGAAGTATTTAGTGCTTGCCTAGGATTGGGGTGAGAAGATAGGGGACTGACTGCTAATGAATAGTTTCTTTTATAAGAGATAAGATGTTCTAAAAGTAGTTTGTGGTAGTGGTTGCTCAACTCTGTGAATATACTAAAAAACAAAAACAAAAGCTTTCACCCACTTTAAATGGGTGAAATGTATGGTATATGAATCACAACTCAATAAAGCTGTTTTAAAAATGAATATATTACTTAAATACACCTTAAAATGCATTATAGTAAAGCTTACAGGTATTTAAAGGGATTAGATTCTCGCACAGCCTTAGAGAAAATGGAAGTGAAGGCTCCCTTCACTTTCCTTACTTCCATCTTTTTCTCATTGCAGAGATATGTTCTCACAAAAGTGGGAAATTTCATAATGGCTTTCACCCCAATTTCAATCTCAAACAGACGGAAACAGATATTTTTATGGCTACAGGAGTCCCCCTCAAAAGGATATGAGTTTAGTGAAAAATAACAATAATGGAAATTCTATATATTGAAGGGTTTGATGTGATATGATAAAATGGAAATTTAAATTGACATTTGGCTATGACATTTCACCCTGAAGAACAGTAGAAAACAGAAGGCAATCTTCTATACTGTACTGTTAGACATTTGCATGCCAGGAGGCAGAGTGACTGTCCTAGAATTTCAGGATTCTCCTATTGTTCAATTTGCCTTTCAGAGCACCAAGACAGACAGTGCTGGAGACAGAGGTTCTCAGGTTCTGTCTTCATCATGGCTCCCTGATTTCTTGGTAGGATTGTTATCAGACCGAAACTGCTTTTTGGTGCCATTGGTACTATAAAACTGTGGCTGCATGAGCTTGAGCGAGATGTTTGACTTTGGT
Source organism: Cryptoprocta ferox (assembly GCA_028646485.1). Taxonomy (NCBI): domain Eukaryota; kingdom Metazoa; phylum Chordata; class Mammalia; order Carnivora; family Eupleridae; genus Cryptoprocta; species Cryptoprocta ferox. The sequence goes on from CM053563.1 coordinate 29,555,985, forward strand.
GGAGATCAATTTCTCAGCAGAAAAAAAATAGTTCCTGCCATGCCACCTCAGAGACTTGTTCTCAGAATCAAGTGAGATCATGAATGGGAAATGCTTTGAAAACTATAAAATACTTTTCACATGAGAAGGGTTGTTGTAACAATGTAAACAATGGTAGCATTGGCTGTAAGGCATGAACTTTCTGGGATTTTATGAAGGCCATCACCATTGCAACACATTAGAGAATACCCATCAGTATTCAAAGAACCATAGCCTCTTGGAATCAAAGTATCTTGAAATCAAGAGGAACTCTGAGAGCATCTAGTTAGTAGAAGACCTCACTGATAATTTAAGTCTTCTCCATAACTATACTGACAAATAATTCATAGCAAAATCCACCGACTTCATGTCTAGGAGGCAGCTCTTCCTATTTGAGAGATTCGAACTAAATTTAACCTCAAAAATCTTCTGTGTCCAAATTTGGGTTAGAAATTATGGGTGGATGCCCTGCCTTTTTGGAGCCTTCAATATGATTGGAGAAGCAAAACTCTCATAACTGAGTTAATCAAAAGGAATTTCAAGGCAGTATTGAAGTACATAGAGTCCTTGTATCAGTTTTCTATGGTTATTGTAACAAATTGCCACAGCTTGGTGGTTTAAAACAACACAAATTTATTCTTTTACAGTTTTGGATGCCAGAAGTCCAAAATATGTTTCACTAGACCCAAAGTCAAGGTGTGGGCAGGGCTGGTTTCTTCTGTAGAGTTCAAGAGAAAATCTGTTCCTTCCCCTCTTCCAGCTTCTGGTGGCTGCCAGCATTCCTTGACTGTGGCCACACCACTCCAATCTCTGCTTCCTTGGTCACATGGCTGTCTCTTCGGTAGTCAAATCTCCTTCCACCTCTCTCTTATAAGGACTTTTATAATTACATTTAGGGTCCACCTGAATAATCTAGGATAATCTTACTATCTCAAGATACTTAATCACATTTCAAAGTCTCTTTTATAATTACATTTAGGGTCCACCTGAATAATCTAAGATAATCTTACTATCTCAAGATACTTAATCACATTTCAAAGTCTCTTTTACCATGTAAGGTAACATTCACAGGTTTGGGGGATTAAGACATGGATGGGAGGGGACACCATTATTTGGCCTACCACAGTCCTCAATAGCATCAATGCTCTAGAAGGCTATTGATTAATAAACTTCAGCTAGAAGGGATGACTTGGGTAGAAGATACTTAGGATAAATTTAAACATGAATAAAATTTGATGAAGAAGAGATAAATGAGAGCATTAAACTGATCAATAATAAGACTGTTAAGCTTCTATTAAGCATCTTTTATGAGCTCATATTTGTTCTAGTTTCTTCCATTGATAGGAAGACCAAATTCCTCAACATTTGGTCTCTGTCTCAAGAAGCCAATAATGTAGGAGTGCCTGGTAGCTCAGTTAGTTAAGCATCCAACTTTTGACTTTGGCTCAGGTAATGATCTCATCGTTCATGAGTTTGAGCCCCAGATCGGGCTCTGTGCTGACAGCTTGGGATTCTCTCTCTCCCTCTCTCTCTGCCACTCTCTTGCTTATGTTCTTTCTCTCTCAAAATAAATAAATAAAACTTTTTAAAAAAGAAGCTTATAATGTATTAGAAGAAGATACATATAACCATAAGATGGTGAATATACTGCTCAGTGTTTTCTGCTGAGAAAGGGGAGCTCGCCATGACCCATGATCATGGAAATCTTACTGGGAGAAGAGGGCCAGGAGTGGGTCAACCATCCACTATTTCAAACAGTCAAGTGGAAATGGGGGAAGGGTGAAGATGAAGATGAAAAAAGAACCAACAGGCTTGGTAAGATGGAACTCACTGGAAACCTTAACAAGAGCCATTACAATAGAGCCATGGGACTGAAGCCAGGTTTCAGCAAGTTGGGAAGAGAATGGATGAGTAAGAATTGGAGCCACACTAAGAGAGAAAGGGAGAAAAATAAAAAGGGATGGCCATCAGGGAGAGTGACCAATCAGAAAAGGAGTGGGGAGTTGTTCTAAGAAAAGAGAAACTTGGGACACTTGGGTGGCTCAGTCAGTTAAGCATCCAATTTTGGCTCAGATCATGATCTCACAGTTTGAGCCCCGCGTCAGGCTCTGCACTGACAGCTCAGAGCCTGGAACCTGCTTCAGATTCTGTGTGTTTCCCTTTCTCTCTGCCCCCTCACCCCTGCTCATGCTCTGTCTCTCTCTCTCTCTCTCTCTCAAAAATAAATTAACATTAAAAATATTTAGAGAATGAAACTCAGACCTAGAATCCTCAAATGTTCAGCTCCCAGGTTGTGTGACTATTTCAACTCAATTCAAACAAGCATTTATGAAAATTTACTGTGCCTACCACTCTACTTGGTATTAAAGATGCAAAAATGGTTAGGATTTAGTTCCTTGGCCCTTGTGGAAGGTCCTGCATTTTAGAAAAAGCTGAAATGAAAACCACTGCATCCATCAGAATTGCATTCATTCAACAGAAACCTGAAAAACGTGAGCAGGCATTCAGGGCTACATGGGAACACTGACACTCTGAACAAAATTGGGATTTGTAGCATTAAAGAAGACTGGGGGGGGACACAGATTTGGGTGGGCAACTAGGTACTCTGCCACAACAATCTACTTTTCTCTAATATTTGGGAGCAGTGACAAAAATAGGAATCAAGTAATGTATTCCATAAAGGAATAAGGGATTAATTATTTAATGACACCTAATATGGTTGACAGAGAAATACTTTTACAGTGAAAATGACAATTGAGCAAGGCTTATTGAATGACCAAGGTTTCATCAGGTAGAGAAGAGGATGATCCAGAGATCTGGAGCCAGAATGAGCAGTGAGGTGGGGAAGCGCTTGGCAGACTTGGTGAATGGCAAGTATAGGATGAGAAGAATGGGGGCACATGAAGGCTGGGGCAGATGAGGATAGAGAGGAATTTGAAGGGTATGCAATGCCATGCTGAGGAGTTTTAACTTTATCCTTTATATAATAAGGAGTCCTAGAAGATTTTCTAAGTAAGATGGTAAGATAGTAAATTATCAGTTAAAGATTGCTATATAACAACCTCCCCCCCAATTTCAGTAGCTTAAAGCAAAAATAATTTGTATATAGTTGAATCTGCAAACCAGGGAGGGCTCTGCTATAGGCTACATTTGCTGATCTGCTCTTGGCAGATCATGTATCTGCAGTTTGGCTGGGACTCTTCTAGGCCAGGCCTAGTTAAGGTATCTTAAAGAAGTTCTGCTCCATAGGTCTCTCATCTATTCCTGAACCCAGTGGACTAGCCAGGGAATGTCCCTCTCACATTAATGGCAGAAGCACAAGCAAGAAGAAATGCCTCAAGCTTCTTTAATCCCCAGGCTGAGAAATAGCACACCATCACTTTCATCACATTCTGTTGGCTGAAACAAGCCACATGGTGAAACCTAGAATCAAGGTGTGGAAAATATTCTCCTCCCCTTTTGTGGGAGGAGCTGCAAAGTCTGAGGCAAAGGGTATAGGAAGAAGGAGGAGTGAGAAGTTGGGGACATTAATGCAATCTTCCACACTAAGATGTATCTTAAATGTATAACTGTCAGCAATGTAAAGGGTGAATGGAAAGAAGAAAGTTTGGATTGTGGTTATAATTCATTCACAAATGACAAGAACATGAGCTAAAACAGCAGCTGTTGCAATGGAGGAGAACAGAGTGAGGATGTCTTAACCAATTCTCCATTAGGAGAGCTTTGACTCTGAGAAATAACTAGATGAAAACCCATCAATGGACATTCCTTGGTGATACTGATTGAGCCATGCTGGACTATCAATTCCTAACATTTTTTTCCTTGTGTTACAAGACATGGCTATTTATTTTCTGTCTTTGACCCTAAGCAGGATGGTCCTTTTCTAGAAAAGAGAAGTCTAAAAGATAAATGGGGCCTGCAGGTGGCCACACAGCAAGAACTATGATAGTGCTACCACTGACGTCAGAGTGTTTAACTCAATTCTTTAATTTCTTCCTTGACAGCTATGACACAAGGGTATCACACAGACCCTGTAGCACATACAGTCTCAGCCATACTTTAGGACACGGATTATATTCTGCTGTATTGTTCTTTCATGATTCTGTGGGTGGACCTGGTCTCATCAAGTGTCTTAGGTTTCTTACTTACAGAGGTTCTAGCTTCTCTGGTTGGATACAGTACGATGAAGTTTTCTCACCCTGATTGTCTTCTGTTCCAATTACCCTGCCTGGATCACAAAGTCAAATGTTATTTACTAATTTCTCCCAACTATGGGGCACCTGTTGGAAATTAGATTCAGTAGCCAGAGTGCAGTGCCTTGGGGAAAACAATAGGCTGATGTCATTCTCACAGGAGCACTGGGTCAGTCAGGCTGTCTTGGTGCTTCTGAGCCCAGGTGTTTAATCAACTAATCTTCAGTTTGGTAATGGGGAGGGACCTAAAATTAATAGGTGCATGCCTTGTAACTGTTCCTTTCTAAATGTGTGGTGGTAAATTTGACATCAAAGAAAGAATAGAAGGTTTGGAGATGTGCTCAAATCCTCACCATATAAATTACTAGCAATGAGATATTGAAGTCATTTAATATCATTAAACCACATCATGAATATTATTGTCTTATGTAAAATGGAGATACTGTAAGGTTTGCACTACCCAGTGGCTGTGAGGGTCAATGAAGATAAAGATGAAAATATTTTGTCAATAGGAATGTACAGTACACAAACACATTATAAAAGGTCTCCAAGAAACCTACGATCTTTCCCTATATCCCAATTCATTGCCCCTTACGCCCCAACCATAATGATTATCCTAAAAGAGGTCTTCTCAATATATCTAATCCAGTCTCACTTCAGTTTACTGTATTTCTTTTTCTTTCTAAACCAAGGAAATAAATTATCTCAGGTTATGCTTCTTTTAAGAACAAAGTTTCATGTTGTAGGTGGCATTCCATTCTCAGCACCACATTTGAGAAGGATATTGGCAAACTAAAGCCATTTAAGAGAAAAGGGTTTGGGATAAAAAACAGATTGACACATTGAAAGAGGAGAAGGAATTAGGGGGGAAACACTACTAGGGGCTGGAGATACAATGATCATAGGTAAGGTCAAATTCCTAAAAGACTACTATGAGTTTGGAGAATTGGGAGTTTTTTCTAGAGACCTTTCTTTTAGCTCGGGTTTCCTAGAAGACAGAGAGCTTGAGGTATGGATTAAGTGCTCAGACTTTATTTGGGAGGTGCAATCTCAAGGCACTGAGAATGAGGGGAAAAGTGAAGTGAGGCAGGGAAAGAATGCCATATGAAGGGCTAATATACTGAGGGATGTGTTGTTGTGAACCAGAAAGAGGCACAGTTGGTCATTTGTTAGGAGCTCCTACTTGGTCATACACGCTGTCCCCAAAAAGAGATGATGGCAAGACTGCCTTGGAAGAGTCTGTGGGAGTAAGTTAGGAAAGGATATTTACCCTTTTACTGTCTGTTTTCCATTAGTCAAATTTGACCCCCCAGGGAGTAAACTCCTCTACATTTTCAGGTTACATCATCTGGCCCCTTAGCAGCTACTTGGAAAGTCACATCCCATACCCCATGATATGGCATTTCACCTAGATATGGAAGTGGCAGGACTAACCAAAGACTCTAGATGCATAACTGGTTGGCCAGGTTGCATAGTGACAGCCAAGAGAGAGGGGGCAGATGGTTTACTGGGCAAGACACTGGTGGACACCAGGAAATGAAACCACAAATACCTAAGCTGACTCAGTGGCTGTAATGGCATAACTATGATTGGCTTCTCAGACAAGGGAAGAAGATAGTGTTGGCTGAAGAGGACAAGCAGCTGAGAGTCTAGATCAGGGCACCAAGAGAACCAGAAGAGGTATATAACAGGTATTCTATATAGCCTCCCTTACTCAATATCTTTTAGTGCCTACCAAGTACCAGGCGCTTGCTAGACCCAAGAACACAAAATCAAATAACAACCTAAAAACCCCTCAAAAAACACTAAGTTATGGACACTTCCCCAAAGCCACTCACGGTCCTGTAAATGCAACACATGAGCACATCACTTCAATATAAAATATATAAGCACTATGCAGATATAGACACAAGATACAGTGGGGGCATAATACATAGAAGTGACAAAGAGAAAATATCTACTGGTCAAAGAGAAGGCAAAAGTATCAAAAGAGCTGAAGAATATAGAGAAAGCTGTTCCACAAAGTAGCAAGTTTCCTTTTCCTGAGGCATTAATGCACCAGATGGGCAGCCACAGAGCTAGTATTTCATATAGGGGACAAGAGCATCCGGTGGGTGACCTAGATGACTCTTAGAGCCACTCCAGCTCTGGCGTTCCATGTTCTTAAGATGGGTTCAGATGTGACATCCAAAGCCAGATAGCTCAGTGATTAGAAACTTTCACCAAATGTCTACGCTTGAGGGCTCCATGTAAGCTAGCAGTTTTGTTTCAGTTTTGTTCGAACCACATCCTGAACCCTGTCCCTTTAGGTTGTAAGCATATGCCCTTCATCACCAACAGGGAAAATGAAAGAGTGTGACAGACTGTCTCACTGCTTCTACTCCAGGAAACATAGTTCGTATTGGCAATAGCCAACTGGAAACTTAGAAAACAAGAGATCAGCCAAAACAGCAATAAAACTATAAATATTTCTCAGTTAACCTTACAAACAATATATATAATTTTTATATACTCAAAAAATCAAAACAAATAAAGGACATCAAATAATATATGAAAAAGTGGAAGAGGTATGCCTTGTTACTAGGTGAGACAACTTAAATTTAAAAATGTCAATCCGCACAAAATTCATCTATAAATTCAATACAATTCCAGCGTGGACTTCTTTCCCTTTCTGAACCATACCTTATCATCATATTACTAGAGGCCTGATTATAGCGTTCTTTCTGTGTCGTACATCATGTCTGGTTAGCAAGAAAAAATGACCAGGCATACTAAAAGGAAAAAAAAAAACACCAAAAACAAAAACAAAAACAAAATTTGGAGAGATAGAGCAAGCACCAGAACCAGACATGTCAGAGATGTTGGAATTATCAGAGTAAGAATTTAAAACTATCATTAATATGCTAAGGGCCCTAATGGATAAAGAAGACAGCATGCAAGAATACATGGGCAATGTTAGCAGAGAGATAGAAATCCTAGGAAAGAACCAAAAAGAAATGCTAGAAATCAAAAACACTATAACAGAAATGAAGAATGCCTTTGTTGGGCTTAATAGGCTGGACATGTCTGAGGGAAAAAAATCTGAGCTTAAGGATATCTCAGTAGAAGCTTCCAAATCTGAAAAACAACAAGAACAAAGACTGAAAAAAAAAAAAAAAACCAGAACATAATATCCAAGGACTGAGGGACAACTACAAAAGTTGTAACATGCATGTAAGGGGAATACTAGAAGGAAAAGAATGAGAGAAAGGAACAGAAGAAATATCTAAACCAATAATAACTGGGAATCTCCCCCAAATTAATCTCAGACACCAAACCTCAGATCCAGGAAGCTTGAAGAACACCAAGTAGATTAATGAAACAAAACAAATAACACAAACAACACACAAAAAATCTATACCTAAGCATATTGTTTTGAAACTTTAGAAAATCAGAGATAAAGAAAAAAATCCTGAAAGAAGCCAGAGACGGGAAAAAAAAAAACAAAACCTTACCTACAGAAAAATAAACATAAAACCTTACCTACAGAGAAATAAACATAAAAATTATATCCAATTTCTCAGAAACCATGCAAGCAAAAAGAGAGAGGTGGGAAAATATTTAAAGTGTGGGGGAAAAAATTCCCCCAGCCTAAAATTCTGTATGCTGTAAAATTTTCCTTCAAAAGTTGAGAAATAAAGACTTTCTCAGACGAGTAAAAATGGAAGGAATTTGTTGTTAGTAGACCTGCCTTGCAAGAAATAAGAAAAGAGGCTCTTTATAGAGAAGTAAAATAATACAGGTCACAAACTTGGACCTACATAAAGAAAGGAAGAGTACTGAAGAAGGAATAAGGTAAAATGAAAACTTTTGTTTTTCTTATTCTTCATTCATCTAGTAGAATAGTCTGTTCAAAATAATGATTGCAACAATGTATTTGATTGTATGTGCTTAAGTATATATCTTATGTATACGTACATATGCTTATATACAAGTGAAATGAGTGACAGCAATGATACAAGATACAGGAGGGAGGGATTAGGCTCATTTTGTTATTACAAGATAGTTAATACTACCTGTGAAGTAACAGTGTGATTTGAATATGAATTTGGATTTGTTGTAAATGTATATTGCAAACTCAAGGGCAACAAGGAAAAAGTAAAAAAAGAAACATAATTGATATTCTAAGAAAGAAGAGAAAATGGAATCATATAAAATGCTGAATTAAAACCATAAAAGGCAGAAAAAGAGTGGAACACAAAAATAGGAACAAAGAACAAGGGCAACAAATAGAAAACAGTAACAAATATGGTAGATATTAATCCAACTACATCAATAATCACTTTGAATATCAATGGTCTAAATGCACCAATTAAAAGACACAGGTTGTCAGAATGTTAAAAACAAACAGATCCAACTAATATATTGACTATAAGAAACCCACTTTGCATGTGAAGACAGATATGGAGTAAAAGTAAATAAATGCTAAACCGTATGCAGCTGGCACTAAGAATCTCAGGATGCCGACTTGCAGGCCATAGCCCTGGTCAGAGAAAAGATAGTGATCTTCACCAGCCCCTTCTTTGCTTTGTCTTCCCCAGCTCCTGAAAATGCATCTCCCACTGACCCCACCTATGGACCCTGGATGGCTCCATTCATTTATTTAACACGTAGTGTCTGAGTACCTACTGTGTGCCAGACCCTGTGCTGGGCACTGGAGATAAGCTTGGTTCCTAAAGCACCGATTGCAACCACAGCAATAGCGTTTCAGTAGCCTTCACGCACCATTTGAACCTCCACCTATGTTTCCCAGCAGGCTTCCCCAGAAGCCAGCCCTTACAGGGCTGGTGCGGAATTCCAGAAAGCCTCCAGGATTGCATTTCCCCTTGCCTCCCACCAATTCCCTAAAGCGAGCTGTTCACGAGCCTGGATTTCTGATGAGCTTCCCACTCTGTGGTTGTCTTAGTCTAACAAAATGCCACAAGATGGGTAGCTTATAAACGACAGGAATTCATTTCTCACAGTTCTGGAGGCTGGAAGTAAGGGATCAGGAAGGCATCAGGGTCAGGTGAGAGCCCTCTTCCAGGTCATAGACTTCTCACTGTATTCTTGGATAGCAAAAGGAAGGGGAGAGCTGGCTCTCTGGGAACTCTTTTAAAAGGGCATTAATCCCTTTCATGAGGGCAGAGTGCTCATGAGTTAATCACCTCCCAAAGGCCCCACCTCCTACAACCATTAGCTTGGGCACTCAGTTTCCAGTATATGAATTTTGAGGACATGCAAACATTCAGACCTTAGCAGTGATCTGCCACTTTCCCCAGTCTCCTCTAGGGCGGCAGTTCTTAACCTGGAGTGTACAAACCTGGAGCATAAACAAAAGCCATGTCTTTATTCTCACCACTCTTCACCTTAGGGGTTGGCACACTATGGCCCACAGGCCAAGTCAGACTTACCACCTGTATTCTCACAGCCTGTGAGCTAAGTATGTCTTTTTACATTCTCAAATGGTTGGAAAACGCAATCAAAAGAGGTATTATATTTCATGACTTGTAAAAATTCTGTGAAATTCAACTTTCACTGTCTATAAATAAAGTTTTATTGGAACATAGCCACGCACATTCATTTACATATTATCTGCGGCTACTTTCATGCTACATCAACAGAGCTGACTAGCTGCAGCAGAGACCATATGGCCTACAAAGTCTAAAATATTTACTATCTGGCCCTTTTCAGAAAAAAAGTTTGCTGACTTCTGCTCTAGCTGAAAGTTAGCATTCCCTTCAATTATGAATAGAAGGCAGCAAACCAGAGTGGTATATACGGTATATGCTTGTGACTGTCACCAGTAGAGATGAGAGAGATTTTCATAACATATTACTGTTGTTATATATCTTGGAATCCTATTTATTCTCATCATTATTTCAAATTTTGGGCAATTATTGATCTACCATTTATTTGATTTTATTTTAAGCACTAAAAAAAGCAGCACACATATCACCACATCACATATTTTTAAGATTTAAAAAAATATTTTGATAACTATGTTTCAATATAATTGTTATCCTATGTATTCTTGTTTAGGCATTTAAAAACATTATTCTAGGAGGGGATTCGTAGGCCTCACCAAACTGCCAGAAGGCTGATGGCACTAACAGGGCAAAAAGCCCAGGTCTATGAGAATGAGAATCTATTTGCCAGGGTCCTGATTCCTCACTCAGCTCTGGCCTGTTCTCTTGTGCAAAGGTCTAGAACCAACTCCCTGAATTCCAGCTACCTGCTGGAAATGAAGAGCTCACCTGCAAATGCAAATTTGTGGTATCCTGCTGACCCCAAGTTATCACTTCACACTTTCCTTCCACATTCCTTCCTCCCCCGGGGCTCCCAGTATCGCCTGGGCAACAGCTGCCTTTGCTATGCCTTTAGGACCCTACATCTTGAACCTTTCAGCCACCCTTACCCAGCCAGCTTGAGGAGGACTCTGACATTGGGCCCAGGGACTCACTTCCAGGATGAAGGTTGAGAGGGATGGCATAATAAACCAAGAGGACCCTCCTGCCTTCCCAAAGGAACTTCCCCTTTCCTTAGCTGTATACATTCTCCCTGGTGCCCGAGAAAGATGAAGAGCTTGTTTTACTTTACAGGAAGTGCCACATTAGGCTTCATATGTGGGGTGTCTTTTACTGCCCAAAGGTCCCTCCATTTAAGATGCACTTTGGACCTCAAATCCCCACTTAAGATCACAGAAGTAAAAATACTACCCTCAAATGGTCACATGACTTTGGACTAAGGCATACACATATGGAAACCTCTAGAATAAATATGAAGGACACCAACGACATACTGTGCTCAAACTGGCAATGTAGTTAAGATCCTAAATATATATTTTTCTTCTTTAAAAAAATTTTTTAATGTTTATTCATTTTTAAGATACAGAGAGAGACAGAGCAAAATTGGGGGAAGGGCAGAGAGAGGGAGACACAGAATCCAAAGCAGGTTCCAGGCTCCGAGCTGTCAGCACAGAGCCCGATGCAGGGCTCAAACCCACGACTGTGAGATCATAACCTGAGCCAAAGTCTGATGCTTAACTGACTGAGCCACTCAGGTGCCCCTATATATTTTTCTTTTAATAAGGTACTTGAACTTTCCTAGTGAGAGAACATGATCACAAAATTGTGTGGGTGTGGTCCAGGTGGATTTTCAGGGCCAGCATAGATATGACAAGGCTGCTGGGCAGGACATGGGCCCTGAAGTAGGTCTTTGAAGGCAGAGACTGACAACCTGAGGAAAACAGGCCATTACTGAGGGTGAATTCCCTGACCCCTTCATTCTTTTATAATCTCTCCTCACAGAAGTTATAAAGGAATGAAGGGGTCTGGGTCTTTATGAAAAGTAACAACACCCAAGATGGTCTTGGTGATGGAAAGATGGGCTCGGTAACCACTAAGGATTCTGACATTCAGGCATCGACCACCACATATTGACCAAGAATCTTCTGTCCTCCCCTTGGGTGAACTGTATATGAGAAAGCTGGCCACAGTCCACCCGGACTGGCTCAGTCAAGGGAGGATACAGACATTGGATTTCCATCTCAGAGATTGGTGACCAGACATCCTGATTTCCTGAGAAAGCCAAGGAAAAAGTGGGACAAGTTGGTCAACTTACAGGAGACTTTTGCCTCTATCTTCTATACCTTGCCAATTGTTCCACTGGGTGACTTCAAGCAAGTCTTGATTTTTTCATCTTTGACAAGGGCAGATTTTCATCTTACTGAAATCATCCATTTTAGACATGCTATCAAGCCCAATGAGTACTCTGGGGCTACAAAGAACAAAGCTGGTTGATATCATTGCTTTGATATACACCAATATTATCACCTCTTGTATTTTTCTACTGTACTTTCTTCCCAAGGATAGTCACAGCTCTAGTACCATTATATTCTAACAACTCTGTGCAAGAGAAAAGAGAAGTTGAAGGAGAGATGGAAATTACTCTGCTCTCCATTCTACAGATGCACAAAAAGAATCCCAGAAAGAAGCTGCCTTACTGAGGTTACCCAGGGAGTGGGCAGTGGTCCAGGCCTCTGCCCAGCACCTGTTACTCAGAATCCTCGTATTTGAGTAACTCTGAATGCTGACAATATGCAGCTCCATGGTGTCTCTTATAACACATACTCTGGCTCCAGCCTCTCTTTGGAGAACAGATCCAGCGTTTCACAGGTAACACAGACTCAAAATCACAAAATGGGGTACTGCTTCGACAGGACATTGAGGAGACTTTAAAGATGAAGTAATTGGGCTGATAAGATAATGAGCCCTAAAGTGGATAATAATATTGAGCTCTAAAAGGGATAATAGTATTGATCTGCCTCGCCAGGCCTGTTGGGAGGATTAGCTCATTGGCAATTGTAAAGAACTTTGCAGTGAAGGAACATAAATGATAGCATGTTTGAGAGTCCCCTTGTTCCCTTTGGGATGACTCTCTCCAGAGTGATTTAAGTGGTCATCTGGACGCCATGGTAATCAAAGCCTGCCTGATGGAAATCTTCATCTCTATATTCCCAGTGCAATTCTGTATTCCTTACCTCGACCATAAGGTGAAGACTTGGTCTTCTTTAAAAATCAAAGTGCAGTAAGAACTTTGACTTTGAGACTACTGGTAGGAAGCAGAGGCATGGGGGAAATGTAGGATGCTTTTAAGAACTCTGGCTAGATGCAAAGTCTGTGCAACAACACTGTCTGTGGTTGCAGAAGCCATGGATAGAAAACTTACCCTTAAAAGAGCAATAAGACATACCTAGAGGGGCTCTGCCAAGAGAGGGCATTAGAGAGGCCATGTAGGAAGCATTAAGTCTGTGGTTCTGATCTGGAGTTCCTATTTACTGCCATCAGGGAAACATTAGCTTTCTCTCACCCACTTTCATAGCCAGCCTGTGTGGAAAAAGCTGTGTTGTTTTCACAATGTCATCGTTATAGTAATAGTGGTTTCAGAGTAGGTGTTTAATAAATGCTGATTGATGGATGTTCTGGTATTTGTATGTGTATCATGTGCTTACTCACAAGCAAGCTTTTCTCATTTTGGCAATGTTTTATACTGACTCATATACTCTCTGCCCCAAGCCCCTCGTGAAAAACACATGAATGAATGAAGTGATTTACCTAGGATCACACAGCATGAAAGTGGCAGAACCAAGATGGCTCCAGGGTTTCCAACACCTAGAACTTCCAAGCCTAGAGCTCCTTCCCTTCTGCCACCCCATCCCCCACAACCATGCTCCAACCCAATAACATGCATTTAAGAGGAATGTAGTGGAAAACCACATTCCTGTGTTTCTCTTCCACTCTCACACCACTAACCACACTCACAGCACTTCTAACACCGAGGGGAAGGGGCTGCCTACGCCAAGCAATTTTCAGTGATACCAGGTGAGTGTCCTGCAGTGCAATTCAATTCTGACTCTAGCAGGAATTAGTGCAGACCCTCACAGGTTAATGGCTCAGTCCCACAAGACGGTCCCCTACTTCAGATGCCAACTGCAAATTGTAGGCCCCCAGGTTACTCACAACTTCTATCTAGTTTGGCTACCAACAGGAATTTCCCATGACCCCCCTCCTTGGATTACATCATTTGCAACTCACAAAACTCAGGAAAACATATTAACCATTTATTATCTAATAAAGGATATGATAAAGGATGCAGATGAACAACGAGAAGAAGAGATACACAGGATTAGATCTGGAAGGGTCTCGAGCTGCAGGAGCTTCTGTCCCTGTGGAGTGGGGGTACAACACCTTTCTGGTACATGGATGTGTTCATCAACCCAGAAATTTTCCAAATCCCATACTATCGGGATTTTTATGAAGGCTTAATCATATAGGCATGATTGATTATTACGTCCATTTCCAGTTCCTCTCCCCTCTCCCTTCTCCAGAGGATGGGGGAAAGGGGAGCTGAAAGTTCCAAGCTTCAAATCATGGCTTGGTCTTTCTGGTGAACCACCCCTATCCCAGGGCCCACTAAGAGTCCCTTATTAGAACAAAAGACATTCTTAATACCTCAGAAATTCCAAAGGATTCAGGAGCTTACTGTCAGATGCTCCTATCACTCAGGAAATTACAAAGGTTTTAGGAGCTCTGGATTAGGAGCCGGAGTCAAAGACTAAATGTTATTAACAAAAGATTCCCTTAGTATGTATATATGTATATGTGTATATATATGTGTGTGTATATATGTATGTATGTATGTATGTATATGTGTGTGTGTGTGTATAATTATTGTACAGGGACTTATCCTCCATGCTTGTTCTTATTTTCTCTGTGCTAAGTATGCACTGAACCATCCAAGAGAGGCCATCCTGTGAGGAGCAACCATAACTGAGCCCAGCCTCTCCAGTACCCCAGGAGTCATCTCATGGACACCTGCAATCCTCCTTTTGCACAGAAAAGTGGTGAAGTTCACCTTGGTATTCTAGCTGCTTGTGTTCCCTCTCATCCCCTCAATTTCTTCCTTCTCAAAGGCATTTAAAAAAAAGATATAAAATTGCTTAGAAATAGAGGCATGATTGTCTGGTTATTGATTCAAATTCTGGCAGGTCTGACTCAGAGCTGTCTCTGTCATTTCTGCCTTCAATTCTGATGGCTAAAGAGGGATTCCAAGGAATTCAATTGTAATCAAATAACCCAAGAATCCCCGCCTCCTCCCCATGCAGAAGAATTTAATATTTCCATTCTAGCTCAGGTCTCATTGCCAGAATGTTAACTGGGATTTCAGTTTGCCCATCTCCATTCTAGGATTTTGCTTAAACTAGTATTTTTGGTTGTTTGCTCCTGTATCTTAACAGCAGACAACAAACAACCTCTTGAATATTCACAGAATGGCAAGAGCTGGGTTTAGCCAGCAATTTGGCAGATAAACATAATAACAGTGGCCTCAGAAGCATTCCTATTGGGGATGTGATAGAGAATTGCTGTGACAAAGAAATCCTATACTTTGTGTCATCCTCTGCATTGAAAGAGTCTGGGTCTATTGCATCTTATAAGGAAAAAAGATATTAAAGAGACAATAAGATAATAGTAATAAGAGTCTGCTTGTGTGTTAAAGAGTTTGAGACATAGTCATACAGACCTGAATCTACTTATTTCCTAGGCTTCCTTTAGCAAATTTTCTTTGCTTGGTTTCTATGGAAACTAGAAACTGCACATGAGCTAGAGGCACTCAACAGTCTTCCCTGGCAGGCATGTCCATCTCAGATTTTTCTGCTTTAAGTGATGTCATATTGCAACCACTAAGATTAAAGCAATAATAACAATAATCCATCCACTGTACTCTCAGAATCATTGCTGAGAAGGTCATGTTGATAGCTACCATAGCTATTTTCCAGGACATGAACTAAAAATTATAGACCTTAACTCAATCCTCCTGATAGCCCTGTGGGTTTGGTATCTGTAACCATCAGGGTCCATCTAGGACAATGGAAACCAATCTAGGTCTTTCAAATGGAAGGGGTCGAATGCAGGGAATTAGTTATGCATGTAACAGAATCACTGAGAGGCCAAACGGGGTGGGGGTGGGGCTGTGAGACTGCTCACAGAATAGCAAATATAGGAAATTGCTGCCAATCCTAGGGCTAGAGAAACAACAGGAGAGATTAGGGTTTCTAATGCCCAAAAAGTTGGGACCAGCTGGCAACAAGTAGAACTATCCTGAGGACTGCATGTAGAAGCTGAGACTGTGGAGGAAGGAACTAGGAGGGCACTGGAGCCACAGAGGAGACACAACTGCTACCAACTCTTCACAGGGAGCTGAGAGAGAGTGGGGAAGGAATACCCTGACCTTTCTCTTCCCCCTGGCCTCATTTCCAAGCAATTTTCTGTCAAGGCCTCCTCCTGGTGAGAGAATCTGCATGGAAGGCAGAGGGCAAAGGATTGTCAGAAACAAGTTCCCCTGTGATACAGAGGACAGCAAAGGAAGTTGCAGGGATGGATCTGAGAACAAACTAGCAGTTGACTAGCAAAGTATTACTATACCCATTTCATGGACGAGAAAACTGAGTCACAGATAGAGAAGGCAATTTTCTTAAGACAACACTAGCAAGAGAAATGACTGGTTAACTGGTTAGGAGTCCATGCTCTTAGCCACCTTATGATATCTCCTGTAGAGAGGAAAAGGACTTTACATACATGACATTTCTAAATCACATACCCTTCATCTAAATGAGTTCAGTTGATTATGAAAAGCTTTAGTTGTAGGGTCTATCCATCTGAAATTTGCCTATTTGAGGGGGTTTCTAGATATTTATTTGATATGTGCTAAGATGATTCAGCCTGATCTCATATAGTCATTAAATTATAAAAGGGATCATCTACTCACTGGTGACATGGACCTGGAAGTGAGGGGAAGACAGGACAGATGAGAAACCTTGCCTTTCTCATATTTGCTAGAGAACTGAACTGTGGTTCCAACTGGTTAGAGTGTAGCAGTGGAGGTGAAAACAGGTAAAACAAGAGCAAAGAGGTAAAAAGGCCCAGTTCCTATTTTCTCTCTTTATGCCTGACCATGTGCCATTGCTAAACTTGTAAGAGAAATTTATCCGGGGAAAGCTAAGATTTCTATCTGTCAACTTCATCTTTTCTCAAGATTGAGGGAAGAAGACTACTTAGCTTGAGAGACACCTTGGAAAATCTGGCAGAGAAATGTTTCATCTAATATCCAGGGAATACCCCTCCCAGAAAAGTTCATGTTTTAAAAGAGTTTACTTAAAAGCCAAGAAACCTTCTAATACAAGGATTTTCAATGACTGGTAATGGAGAAGCACATTTGGGATAATTTTTTCTATGGTTTCCTTTATATGTTTGTTCTGTGTGCAGGAACCTGTGCATTTGTAAGGCCAGCCTTATTTATATCAGTAGACAACTGTGTGAGCTGTCTACTGCACGGATGCTCTGTCATCCTTCCTGAAGGCTCCACGTGCTTCCCTCCTTAATGACTGAAACCTTAATGCCTTCTAGGAAAAGTGGTTTACTCTGCTTCTTGCAGGCAGGGGACAGTACTGAACAGCACCCAATCTTGATACCAGAAAAGAAGCAACTTGTGGACAACAGGATTAGGCAAAGTATCTTACCGTTGGTATGAGATAGAACACATGTGAGGAACAAAACATACCTGCTGATTTGTCAGATGGTTGGCTAGACAAAAAAGAGAAATCCCTTATCTCTGACCTCCCTGAATTTTCTCCAGGGCTGAGTCCAGGCTTTTCAGCCTGATACTTATATAAGTCTAGGGTCCCTGTTTAAGAAAAAGGATGCAGAATGATGAATACAAACTTAGGGAAGAAAATGATTATTTAGAATGATAAAAGAGATCACAAAAAATTATACAATTATAAAAAGCTTACAAATACCAAAAACATTATAAAATCTATAATATATTTTTGTTCATTAACTGCCTGACACACTTTCAGAATACTTTTCCTACATTTTTCACACTTTTTAATCATCCCCTCATTCAAATCATCCCCTCAAACTAAGAAAAACTAGCCAGCCACCTCCAATCAGAAGATTCCAAATAATTTTGTGATATTTTCTATTAAGAGGCCTGGAAGCTTAAATGCAGCCTTTGCTCTAACACAGTTGAAGAAATTTTCTTTTTTCTTATTGATAGTTCAGAAAAGTTTCTTTCAGCTTTACAACTTCTTATTTATAGTGATATGTCAAATTTTAGGATTGTGATCAAATATAGAAAAACCTTGAATAAGTCCCTTTGATATATGAACTAAGATTTCAAGGCATTTTATAGCTTTGAATTTAAGAAATGAATTACTTTTTACATTGAGTCTTAGTTAGATAAGTCTTTATTTCCACTCTACTGGTTGCTGTGCTTCCACCATGTTTATGTTCAATAAACACATGCTGAACAAATGAACAAGTGATGGTCTGGAATCAGAGGAGATGTCAAGGCATAGCTCTGTGCAGACTGTGTCTGAAGAGGAACCTGGGAAGGACCCTGGGAAGTTCAGAGGGTGTTGTGTGCTCTTGAGCAGCAGAGGCCTTACCCAGGGGAAAAGGGGGGGGGGTGTCTGTAAGCAAATCCTGACACTCAGCAATGCCTGAAGGACCCCAATGGGTAGTTAGGACCCTTTGGGTTGCAAGTCACAAAGTCAACTCAAATTGGCTTAAGCAAGAAGGGAGGTATTGGCTTTAATGGGTGGGAAGGATACTGGAGTGGCTTACAGAACAAAGAGTTCCAGGAACAAAAAGCCCCAGACAGAAAGTGCAAACTCACTAGAGACCTAGCAAATGCCTCTTTTCTCTTCTCTCCTCCACTCCTCACCTCTACCTCCCCTCTCCTCTTTGTATCTGAATCCCAGACATGTTCATCTCACATCATACCCTCTCTCTTCTCTCTCCTTCTCTTTCTTTCTCTCCATCTCAATCTTACTGTGTCTCTATTTTAATCCCATTCTCTTTTACATCAGAAAATCTCTCTCTTTTACATACCAGGAAAAAAATATCTCCTAGCAACTTCAGAGACAAACCCTTAATGATTTAAAACTAAGAAAAACTAGCCAGCCACCTCCAATCAGAAGATTCCTTGGGAGGCCCCCAATTGGCCTTGGGTTCTGTGTCCCTTGGATAGGTTGCTACATCCAGGGATGTGACACCATTTTTGGCTCAACTGTGTGGTAAGGGAAGCCAGGCACCATGGCTGACAGCTGCACTGGGGCCACATGGAGGCGAGAAACAGGAAGATCTACAGTTCGCACAGACAAGCACCCTGGGAAAGACCTTTGGCCAACATGAAGTGATAGATTTGGAAATAACTTCAGGCACAGGTAATGTCAAGACTATGGATGTACTTCCAAGCAGCAAATGGGCAGCTCTCTGAAACTGTCTGGGCTTTGTCTCCCAGGGACGCCATGTCTAAAATAAGCTCAGCCCAGCAGCTCACATCACACTGTTGCAGATAGCTGGAAATCACTGGACATAATCACTTATGCTCATCACTACTTCAAAACTACAGTAGTCCACCTCTAGACTTGGTTTTGAATGTGTTCATAAAAAGCACATATATTACTATATCACCATTTTGCTCTCTAATATTTTGACAACTGTACTCAAATGCAATTGATTTCCTTTGTAGTCCTATGTATTTTATGCACTTTAAAACATTATTTTAAGAAGTAGTCAGAAGGCTTCACCAGATTGCCAGAGGTATCTATGGCGCGCGCGTGCACACACACACACACACACACACACACACACAAAAGGCTAGGAACCCTGTTTAGTTGACTGCCAGATGGTAGCCCTCCTGGTTTAATCCTCTAATCTTTGCATCAGTTTCTCTATTTTCTATATTTTTGTCTTTTTGTTCTACTTTCTGTGCAAATTCAATTTGCTCTTCTGACCCCATTCTCTGCCTATTTTATTTCTGCTACATTGCTTTTGATCACACCCTGGTCTTATTCTATAGCTGCTCTATCTTCTCATCTCTCTTAGGCTACCAATTCTAGGGTGTGATTTATTCCTGTCTGCTCACATATGGAAAAGGCACTACAAAGTGATTGGGATTTCTGTATCCAAATGCAGGGCTCACCAGGCGGTGGCTTCACTGTGGGGTTCTTAAGCAGGGTCCAGCCATTTTATCGTGGGATTCCTCACATGTCAGACTCTGTGACTTCCCTCTTGGGGAAGTCTAGTATCTGGAGGAATGCTCTAATCCCCCACTTGGAGGGAGTGGGCAAATACAGGTCAGCATCCTAGGAGTCCCCCAGTAAGGACATTTGGATCTTATTCCCTGTTTTCTATTCAATTTAGGACTGTTCCCTGCTAGTTCCTTAATTTGAATTCTCTCTGGCTCAATTACCCAGGGATTAAATCTCCTACCTGCCACCAGAGCAGGAGAAGAATGGCGGTCTGGCTATACAGACTGCGAGAAGAGACCTCCTGAGATAAATCTTCTGCCTGTTCTCCTCTGTTCCTTCCCACCCTCACCCAGCTTTGAGAATTTGTTGGTGCCTCTAATTCCTGAGGCTTCCCACTGTTTCTGGATGCTACCTGGTTTCCTTCTTCTTAGCTTTCTCCTCTGCGGGCATCACTCTCTATTCTGCAAAGACAGTACCCAACTCGACTTTTCATGTCCCAAAGTATTGTGGGTCTTTCTTGTTTGGTGTCATTTTCTTTCCAATTTTCTTTGTTAAGTTTATATCTTTGCTTTGCCATCATTTTAGTGAGGCCTGGGGAGGGAGCAGAGTGTACCAAGCGTACTCAATCTGCCACATTTATCCATGTGTCTTCTGCCTTCTAGTTCCTCATGTTAGCCCCCAAAATAATAAAAAGACACTATCAGCCTTGCATTGACACTTGTTGAGACGTTTATATCCAATTTGGCATGGGTGCAACAGAACCTGACAGAGGAAATAGCTGTCTCGGGTTCTGGCTGCCAGCCAGTAAGCGGAATGTCAGCCCCCATCCTAACAATGATTAACCTGAAATGATGCGAACTGAACTACAAGAGAGTAAAGGAAGGAGACAAACCTAATGTCCAAAATGGCGATCTTCATAAGGAGTCAGGAATGTCCACCTCCTACAGGCAGACTCCAGGTGCTGAGGGAACAAGGCAGGAATCCCCCTCTCTGCCCCAAGTGCTATACACACCAGACGTTCCACCATCATTAGTCTTTCTTATGGTTGCTTCCGAAAGGCACTGTCCTATACTTCAATATGACAGGAAGGTTTCCTCATTTCTTTTTATGTATTGGTTCTACAGTTGCTATTCTGTTCTATGGTTCTGCTCTGTGGCTGCTATTCTGTTGGCAATGTATCCTCTGGGGGCAGCTCCCGTGTCTTCTGAATGGCTACCCAAGTTGTCTCTATTCAAGCACAAACTCCCGCAGCACCAGATGTAAAATAAAAAGTGGGAAGAAATGGTTTTTTTGATGAGGAGATCAAATTAAGTTGAGGACAGAAAAGAAATCTGACAGACTTCTTGGTTAAAAAAAATGCAAGCATATGAAATAATGTGTCTTGAGTCTCGTACATATTTCTTTAAAGTAAGAGGAAAGACTTGTATTTCTATAGCACTTTGCTTTGGGGGCTATCAAAGCCTTGCTTTTTTTTATTATTACATGAAAGATTACATGAAAGCACCAGATATGAATGTTTTGGAGCCAGTGCAGCAATCCCATGCAGCTGAGCTGTTATTTAAATACATGAAAACACAGATCCCTGGAGAGACTAGAACTGAGTTCACTTCAGAAGCTGGGGCTTAGAGGGGACTGAGGGTCTCTTACAAAGTCCCGTGGCCCCAGCACAGGGCTGAGCAGCTTGGATTGCCAGCCCCGACAGGTGCTGCCACAGGCCTCTTCAGCCTCCACCTGATGCTGGGGGTTATTAGATGAAAGACAACCAAGCCAAACGAGGTGAGAGGGATGGCATCCAGACATGGTTCCCGTTATGACAGAGGGAAACAGAATATTTCAAATTTTCCGGAACTCTAATTGGATGGATTTTTCCATAATAGGCATCATAGTAATGGGGGCTATTTTCCGGAAACTATTAAAAAATCAGAGGTGAGTTTTCAGCTTGAGGACATTTTTATAAATAATAGCCTAAGAGCCTAAGTTCTAAGATTAAAAAGAGAAAATGTCCTGGCAACAGCTTCTTACTCTCCTGATGAGAAAGTCCAGTGCTGGCCAAATTTCATTTGTGCCATAGGCCTACTATACAGTTGAAGCAAAATTAAGAAGAACTGGCCACACCACCATAGAGAGAGGCCACAGTGAGTTACTTGACCATAAGTGCCACATTAGGGCCATTCCAAGACTGCTGGGCCCCCAGCAACAAAGAGGGCCAAATGAAGAAAATCCAAGAACCCTGTCAACCCATGGGAAGAGTCACTGAACACTGTGGACAAAGCAATGGCCAGAGGCAGAAATGTCCACAAGGGTAAAGTATCTCACTTGAGATATCAACTATAGATTAAATGCTTATAAAATTCCACCCCCCCAAATAAATTCATTCTAAATGCAACTTGTGTAGTTGGTGACCACTCATTGACATGAAAAGAAGCAAAACTGGTTGGTTTGGGTAAAGTTCACAATCCTTCTGAAGAGGGAGAGAGAATAATGGGTGTTACATTTCTCTTTTCTATACTTAGGTTTAATTTATTAAATCTTTACCCAAAATGTAGGAAGAATATATAGGACTGAGGCTACCACGTAAGGATGTGCATGCAGGTTGTGCACTGAACAACTCCAGGGCAACCTCATATTGTAGGCAGCAGCCATCAATGAAGCATGATCAAGGTGCTTCCCATTTCCAGATGCTGTGGTCACAAAGCACCATATAAAACTTCTACAATGAATAAACAGACCATACCCATTGATGTCAGCACTAACTACAGTCTGAGGCTCCATTCTCTGGATCTCCAAATGACCACCATTTTAGACCAGGTTCTATTGCCAGAAGGACGGACCCGGGTCCTGTAGGTAACACAAAATCATCTCCTGTCAGGCCTGTTTCCGCATAAGCCCCCGCTTCTTCCTGAGGTCTACAGTTTGCCCTAGCTTCTCTGGCCAGAAGCTGAATGCTTCCTTCCTGATCTGGCTAGGACATGTTCCAAACCCACCTCCCCCCACCATGGAGGGTACAGCTTTCTCCTCCAAGTGCAATGAATGGAGCTCTCTGGCTTCTCAGAGATGGCTGCTTTCCTGGTACCACTTCTATAAGGATGTGCCCAACCACACTTGGGCTGAGGACCCTGGAAGAAGAGCCTCAGGTGAGGTTTTCTTACCCATCAGCTGAGGTCGGCCAGCACTTCTGTCTCCATAAATTAAATACATAGACTAGCCTTGTCCCACCTGATATCCATCCCGACCTGTCAGCAAAGCTGCGGAAAATGTGACCTCAGAGAACACCCCATTCTCCATGCAATAACAGACCACTCACACTACTCCCCAAACCTCTCCTTCAGGCATCATGGACACTGAGCACTCATTGACCCAGCACACCTTAGGCACTGTATGAGATGATGACCATTAAAACACCTATTTATGTTGACAGTGAATCACATAGCAGCCATTTATCCAAGCCTTAAAGGCACCAAGACATCTGAGTTTGAGGTATTCTAACAAAAGTCTTTCAGATTCCAACCTCTATTCTTTTGGGTCCTAATCACTCTCCAGCAATGCTACCTGGGTGTCCATCTTCCTTCCCCCATCTTTGTTTTTGTGAGAATAAAGGCAGTTTGGAAGAGTAGTGGAAATTAACTACACTTAGAGCACTTTGTCAGAAGTTGAACTCTGTTTTTCTTCTGATTTTCCCTGTGTATGATTGCAGTGTTAAAAATAATTGTCAAAGATAATGGTGAGACTTCCCCCAAAAGACAAGTGAAAATGAAAATCACCACCACCACCACCACCACCATCATCATCATCATCAATGTGTGACCACAGTGAGCCTTTGTATCATTTTGGCCAGTCCTAGCTAGTGTCTGATAACTTCTCTCAGGTAGCTAAAAGTCTTTAAACCTGCCTAGTCCTGGTCTCCTAAATCTAGCCTTCACAGCTACCCTGTGAAGGGAGAATATTTTATTATTAAGGTAATAATGATAGGGGCGCCTGGGTGGCTCAGTCAGTTAAACATCCGACCCTTGATTTTGGCTCAGGTCATCATCTTACATTTGTGAGTTCAAGCCCCGCGTCGGGCTCTGCACTGGGGCAGTCGGGAGCCTGCTTGGGATTCTCTCTTTCTCCCTCTCTGTCTCTCTGCCCCTTCCATCCTCACTCTCTCTCTCCCTCTCTCTCAAAATAAACAAATAAACTTAAAAAAATAATGACAGCAGCTGCTCACTTGTTTTAAGAGTGTACTGTGTGCCAAGCACTGTTCTAAACAGTTTCCATTTATTATCTCATGTAATCCTCCTGCAATCCCTCTGCAGTCAGTCTCGTCAGTGTCCCCATTTTACAGACAAAGAAACTGAAGCACAAGAGACCGAGATGTTTGTCTCAGGTCACATGGCTGGTAAAGGATGCAGATGTAGGCAGTCTAGCTCCGGAGCCCTCCGGCTGAGCTCTGACACTCGGCTATGCCATGAAACTATGTGAATAGACAGCACTCAGCCAAACTGGAGGCAAAGCAACACACATCTCTTCATGGTTTATCCACATCTCTTTAGAGATGTAGGGTCTCAAAGGAAAAAGAAGTCCTAAGCCTCACTGGGTCCTCACCCCGTGGTGGCGCTCTGCTTCCAGCCAGGCCAGCAGCCCTTCAAACCTTTCAGAGGGCTCTCCAGTGAAATGTCCCTCCAGCCTGCCCTGGGGCTCTCTGCATGTGCAGTGCCCCCCCCCCACACACCCTCACTCCCACCCATTCATCTTTGAAACTTGGTCTGTACATGTGACACTGTGTCTCCAGGAGGCTCTGCGAGTTCTGACAATCCATTCCTTCTCTCTACTCCCCACCCTACAGTGTCCTCATATTCTCAACCAGTCTACACATCCCCGTGCTAACTGCCCTTTCCAAAGTCTAACATTTCCAAATGGCAAGATAAGTTCAGAGTCATTTAAAGGAAAAATGGGCGTACTTGAGACATATCATGAAAATGTTGGGCTTTTTTTTTTAATCTCATCCTTACGCTTCCTGCAGAAACAGTGAGCTCAAGTGGCCTCCTGTTTATTGTTTTCCTCAGGGAAGCCAATTTCAGTTCAGTTCCCACTGTTTCATAACACGAGAGCTCAACTTACACACTTCCAGAGGGATGGGTGCTCAGTTTTGTTTTCTTCTTCCCTCAAGAAAAAGCTTCAATCTCAGTTGCAGGCTTAAACAGACTTAACAGCCATAAGCCCCATAAGCTCTGGCATGCCATAAATAGTCCTTTTCATCAAAAGCTGCAAATCACAATTCTACTGTAAAAACCAGAGCTACTCGGATCGCTGCCCCCAGTCCTGTGCACAGGGCCTTGCATTTAGTGGCATTTAATAAAGATTTGTTGATGGACTGATTGATCTGGGTCTCCCATATCAAGTGTAGCCTAAGTTTCCTAGATTTTTTTTTAACAGGATTTGAACTAAGATTTAAAACCAACTCTTAATGCACCAACCTCTCCATTCCCACAGTCCTTTGGGTCCAGAACCTTAGAACCTATTTATAATGCATGAGTTTCAAAGCCCCTGTGGGGACCAGAAGGCACGAAGGAAGGCAGGACAATCCTGTAGAAGCCCCTACCCCGTCTGGGCCATTGCACAGTGACAAGTGGCATTCCTCATGAAAGCCTGGAGCAACTGAATGGGCCCTCTGGGTCATCTGAGAAGGCAGACCAAGCATTCTATCATAAGTTAGACGTTTGGAGTTAGAAGTCCTTAGTCCCCCACTCCCAGTTCTGTGGCCTTGGGCAGGTTACTTAGCATTTGTGTGCAGCAGGTTCCCCACAAGCCAGTTCATAGGGTTTCTGTCGGGATTACATGAGGAAACACTTGGTAAGCCCTTGAGACAGTATCTGGCATGGAGAAAGCATCACTTGTGTTTTAAATAATTAGCTTAGCAATACAGTGAAAGAAATTTTTATTGTGCTTTTAATTTTATGAAAATTGGGGGTCCATATAAACCAGTTATAGTAACTTGGCTAACCAGAAGAGTCAGTTAAACAGAACACCCTACTGTCCCCAAATGCCAGGCAGATCAGAGCCCACAGTATGTAAGAAAGTAGAGACGGGAGCAGAACCAAAGTAGGGATCAGTAATAACTGAGTTTAATCGGTATTGCAAAACACCAGGGGCACTGAAACAAAATCATGTTATAAATTTTTTAAATGAAATTATAAGGTCAGGAACAGGTATCAGCTATTCCAACTTTTTCTAAGCCTTTTTCATTGCTATGGGGAAAAAAGGAAGCTGAGTGAGTTACTGTGTTCCTGTTTTAGTCATCAGACTTCAGCAAGAAAATAAAGGGAAAGGGATGGATATATACAATTAGGAAGTAATTAAGGCCATGTAAACACAGCTGTTGATAAAGACACAGGTAAGGGAATTCTTAGAAAAATTAAATGCAACAAATCAGCAGGCAGAATGAAATGGGTCCCTAGGCAGCGAAGAAACTTGTTAATAAACTTGCTGAACCACCACCAACTCAGAAAAGTAATAGTGAGTGAGGACAAGGAAATTTTGCATTGTGTCTTAAAGTGAGCTGGGAAGAGAGAAGACCTTTGGGTGGCTAGTAACCTCCAGGGCAAGAGGAGCAGTGACATGACAAAGGTGCAAGTGGCAAGAGTTTCCCTTGCTCGGCCTTTGTCTGTGGTTATAACATAATGTTTTGGGGGATAGAGCACTGTCAGAGTTAGAATGACCCGGACTATATAAAGAAATCAATTCTGCAAGTATTTATGGAGTGCCTCCCATGTCCAAGGCACCATGCCAAGCAAGAGATATAAAGATGAGTAAAACTGGTCCTGGATGTCCTGAAACACCAGCACCATGGGGACAATAGCTGTGGACACAGTAACACAAGGTAAAAGGCAATCAATGCTGTGGCAGAGTTACATGCAGAGCATAGGGACACAAGAGGGAGGTGAAGTTTCACCAAGAGTATCAGGGAAGACTTCCTGTAGAAGGTGGCATTTGAACTGACCTTGAAAGGTGGATAGGAAAAATGCTTCAGACAGGAAAATGGCACTCATGCATGCATGCATCCTTCCATCCACCCAACTATCTACCCAATTAACAAATGGTTACTGAGCACTTACTTTCTAGCAGACACTGTGCTAGTTGCTGAAAACAGATTTTTGAGTCAAAAGACAGAATTCCTGTCCTTGGGGAACAACTGGGAATGCAAATATTAATTGAAGCATCAAACCTTGGGACACAGATTGCAGTGTGGCAATGCCATGAGGGGTGGTGCAGGGAATTGTCTGACGCTCCCACAGGACTGTCTGACCTAGCAGAGAAGTCAAGGAGGGCCTTGCTGAGGAAGTGATGGTGGAACTGAGACCCAAGGGCATAGTCAGACACACCTGGGCAGAGAGAAGAGACTGCAGCATCCCCACCCAAGGGAGCAGCATGCTTCAAGGCAGGAAAGAAGTGCCATAACAATGAGGGCCTGGAACAATCCAGGGAGGCTAGATCATGGTTTGGGGGAAATCGTGTGTGGAGATGAAGCCAGAGGAGCAAGGAGGGGCACGTGGGGTTCTGGTGAGAAGCTCCCACTCTTTGTTTAAAGAACAATGGAAGTCTTAGAAAAACTAATTGGTGTCATTGTATGGAGGGGAGGAAGGAGGTGGTGGCAAGGGTTTTGTTTTGGAAAGATGGCTTGGCTGAAGAGTATGGCCAGGGTGGATGAGCCAGTGGCCTAGCAAGAGATACGGTGGTGGCAGGACAGAGCGGACAGCAGTGGGGAAGGGGAGAAAGGATCTCAAGGGATATTTTAAGTGTAAGTCCAGAGGACTAGCAGGTAGACTGTGGGGCTTTGGTTAGGGACAGGGAGGTGTCCAGCACTCCTCTAGCTACAAGGCAGATGGCAGTGCCAATTCCCTAGATAAGGGCAACAGGACAGGGCCAGTGAAGTAGAGAGATGAGTTGTGGGAAATCAGATGTGTGAAGGTGTGGTCAATGTGTGTCTCTCCCGTAGACTCTAAGCCCCCTTCATGGGCAGGACTCTGTCTCTTTTTACTAAAACTTGTGTTCTTGACAACTAGTATGGTGTCTGACAGATAACAAGTGCCCAGTAACTGCTCGTTAACTGAGTGGACAGTTGGATGAGTGGATGATTTTGGTTTGGGACATGTGAAGTTTGAGGTGCTTACCTCAAGTCTGAGAAGAGCCTTCAGGTAAAAAATGGACAGATGGATGGGCTGTAGCTCAGAGAGGCAGTCGGGATGGGAGCTAGAGATGCATGACCGCCCAAAAAGAATAGCTCAAGGGAGAAGACAAACAGGCCCTGGCTTCAACCTTTAGGAATTCTAACAGGTCAGGGCCAGGTAGTGGAGAGAAGGTGCACAGAGGAGGAAGAGAAAGGGCAGCCAGAGTCAGAGGGAGTATGTTCAGGAAGGAGAGAGTGGTCAACGGTGTCAATTGCAAGTAAGATGAGAACTGAAGAATGTCCTTTGGATTTAGCAACACTGAGGTCATCAGTGACCTTTGTGGGAGCTGTTTTTGTGGCGCGACGGGGTGGAAGCCAGATTGGAGGGGGTGTGGAGTGAGCAGTGGGAAGTGATGAAATGGTGACAGGGAGTAGACACAAGTCTTAAGAGAAGTTTGGCAGTGGAGAGAAGACGGATAAGGACGAAGCTGGGGAAAGGCAGGAATGTGCCCCGGCAGATGTAATAAGTTTCAACAGCCCAGCTGTTGGTTCTTGTGCCTTTTTTTTTGTTCCAACATCCCCAGAGGAACAGAAATCCGAATATAAGAAGAGCTGACTTCACTGGGGTGATGAGCTTGAGTTTGGAGACATTAATTTGGGGAGCTGATGGGGTAGGCAGGGGGAGAAAGATATATGTAGGGTAGCTGGAAAGATGGTCTGGAGCAGCACTGGCAAACTTCAGCCACCAAATCCAGCACCCCCCCACACCTGTTATATGGCTAGCCCATGGGCTAAGGATAATTTTAACATTTTTTTAAATGTTTATTTATTTTTGAAAGAGTGAGACAGAGTGCGAGCAGGGGAGGTCAGAAAGAGAGGAAGACACAGAATCTGAAGTAGGCCCTAGGTTCTGAGCTGTCAGCACAGAGCGGATGTGGAGCTCGAACTCACAAGATCATGACTTGAGCTGAAGTTGGATGCTGAACCAACTGAGCCACCAAGGCGCCCGTTTTTACATTTTTAAATGGTTGACAAAATCAAAAGGAGAATAATATTCTGTGACACATAAAAAGTACATGAAGTTCACATTTCAGTGTCTGTAAACTTTTATTGGAACACAGCCATGCTCACTCATTTGCATATCACCCATGGCTGCTTTGGCACCGAGGTAGGTTGCATAGCTGCAACAACAGACTGACTGGCCTACACAGCCTAAAATATTTACTATCTGGCCCTTCACAGAAAATGTCTGCCAATCCTTGGTCAAGGGCACAGGACAGCAATTGGGGCAACTTCCTGGCAGTCAACATTATGAAAAAGAATCAAGTTAAATAGGACCAGATCACACTGTGCATTAAGGAAAAACAGGTGGCTGGCCATTTGTGGGATGTGGAAGGGATGGCACCAGCCTGATATCTCTGGGTCTATCATGGATATTTGTTCCCCCTCACCATGCCCGTCCCCCCCCCCCCGCCCCTGCCGCTGATATCACAAGGCTCAATGTAAAGGTCACTTCTTTGGGGAAACATTTCTCCTCCCTTCCCCCAGTGTCTCTGCCATCTTAGACAAAGTCTTGACTTTTCCTTTAAAGCAGTTATTGCCATGGTAATTCAATATTTGAATATGCAGAATTCTTGGTTTACTGCCTGTCTCTCCTCCTGGACTAGGAAGCACTTTGGTGTAATGACTAACAGAACAGATTCTGGAGACAGGCTGCTTGTTCAGTCCTGGCTCTATCATTTACTGGCTCTATCATTTACAATTTACCATCTACCATGGCTCGCTTGCCATCTTCTAGCCTCAGTTGCCTCATCAGTAAAATGGAGACAGTTAGAATCTATACTATTTAGGGTTTCAAGGATTGACCAAGATACAAGATGTAAGATACAAGGAGCAGAGCCTACGATATACTAAGTGTTCAATGAATATATCATCTTTAGTGACTACTTGGATAAGGGGAGTGGGAGAAAGCAGAGGTGAAATCCAAATTTAAGGGCAACTGGGTGGATGGTGATGACATTTCTGGAGACAGGGAACACAAGAAGGGGAGAGAGTTTGGGGGACAGCCAAGTACTGATGCAAGGTAGATGGGCGCAGGGGGAGCTCAGCAGAGTTGGTGGGTGGGTAGGGGACTGGAGGAGTATGGAGAGCACTTGAAATAGCTGGGAGATGTAGCTGGGGGGAAATAGCAGATTGCTGGGCTGTGGTGTAGGCCTACGTAAAAATGCTCTGGCATTTGTCATTGCTGTTGTGTGTTATCTGTCTACACCTTAGTAAACATGAGCTATTATTATTCTATGTTCCTTGAGAACCATGACTACTTTGTCTTGTTGACTACTGGATCTCCAGTACTTCTAGCTCAGTTCCTAGCACATAGTAGGTGCTCAGTAAGTATTTCTTGAAAGAATAAGTAAAGGAATGAAGAAAAAGACAGAGACATATACATATTAACTTGAAGAGAAATTATCTCGCTGCTCGCCTCAGAGGACCCAGTAGAGAAGATATAGCATTTTTTAAGGACAGTGCACTAGAGACACAGAGGGGGGCTGTTATTAAAATACCTGTAACAGAAAATTTCAGGTATCTACTGTACTGGGCTAAGGGATGCCCAGATAGCTGGTAACACACTGTTTCTAACTATCTGTGAAGATGACTTCCAGGAGAGATTAGCATTTGAATTGGTAGACTGAATAAAGACCATTGCCCTTATCAATGTGGATGAGCATCATCCAATCCACTGAGAGCCTGAATACAACAAAAAAGGCTGAGGAAGGGCAAATTTGCCCTTTGTCTGAGCTAGGACATCCATTTTCTCCTTCCCTCAAACACAGGCACTCTTGGTCCCTGGGCTGTTGGATTTGAATCAGGACTTACACTATAGGCTCCCCCATTTTCAGGCCTTGGGTTTGGACTAGAACTACACCACCAGCTTTTATAGGCCTACAGTTTATAGATGGCAGATTGTGGTACTTCTCAGCCTTCATAACGGTGTGAGCCAATGCCTCTTTCTATATCAGCCTTCATAATGGTGTAAGCCAATGCCTCTTTCTATATATCTACATTTATCCTGTTGGTTCTGTTTCTCTGGAGAACTCTGACATGGTATCCTTGGGTACAATTTCCTCAAAGTCCTGCTAGTAGGTGAATCCAAGTTGCTAGTGAATGCCTCTTTCCCTGATTCACCTGCCCCACCTGAGAAGCATAGAGAAAGTGGAGACTGCAGAGTCTCCCTGCCAACCGTCCCTCCAGCAAGAATCTTCTCTCTTGAGTAGGTTAGGGTTTGGTGGAACAAAACCATAGAAGAAATGTCCCTCCAGATATCTACATATTCTGCATCTAGCAATGGGCCATGTTTACATTCCTCTTTTGACTTTCCTACCAACTCTAAGAGGCAAAAAATCTACACTTTACAGAAAGAATCTGGGGCCTGGAGAAAGGAAGTAACTTATCTGAGATCATATGGTTAATAGGTAGCAGAGGGGATATTTGAAAATAGAAATGTCTGTAAGGTTCCTAAGCTGTATTAGTCAGGGTTCCCCAGAGAAAGAGAACCAATAGGATCTCTCTCTCTCTCTCTCTCTCTCTCTCTCTCTCTCTATCTGTGTGTGTGTCTGTGTGTGTGTGTGTGTGTGTGTGTGTATACACAGTTATGGAGGCTGACAAGTCCCAAGCTCTGCTGGGTGAGTCAACAAGATGGACCAGGAGAGCCAATGGATCTAAAGACCATGTTCTAATCTAAAGATCAGCTGACTTGAGATCCAGAAAGAGCCTATGTTTCAGTTTGAGTTCAAAGGCAGGGGGAAAAAACATATGTTCCAGCTCAAAGCAGGAGGATGGAGTATGGTCAGGCTTTTGGCTCAATTCAACTGATTTGAATGAGGCCCACCCACATTAGGGAAGGCAATCTTCTTTGCTCAGACTGTCGATTTAAACTCACCCAAAACTACCCTCACAGAGACACCCAGAGTTTGACCAATATCTGGGCACCCCATGACCCAATTAGACACATAAAATTAACCATCAGGCAAGCCCATGGTCTTTCCACTATATCACACTCAGCTGTGCTTGGTCTAGAAAGTCCTCCCCAGTGATGTCATAAAATGTTACTTGCCCCCAGAGATCCCTCACAAAAGGCAACAACAGTATCTTAAGAAAAAATGAATTTTCTCTGCCAGTTAAATAGAAGTAGTCTAAACTAGTTTCTGTGATTACTTCCTTGATTCAACCTAACTTCTCCCCACCTAACCCTAAACATACTTTCACTGCTTCTAGAGAGGCAACTGGAAATCTCAGATGTTCAGATCATCCAGACTTCAGAAAAGTGAAAGCAGAGTCAGCGATAGGAAAATGAAACTCACCATGATACAAAGAGAGAATAGGATACAGTAATGGGAACCTACAAAGGGAAGTAGGATTGTTTGGTTCCTTTGCTAATTGCAATGTATGTGTCTCAAAAGATAGTTCGGTGAAGACACTGAATTTTCCATGTCTGATATATTATAAGCACTTAAAATATTTAGTGAATGGATCAATATGTTCATCCTCCCTTTCTTTCTCTCTTTTGTGCCCTCTAAACCTGAGAAACTATCCCCATTTT
The DNA here is from genome assembly GCA_028646485.1 of Cryptoprocta ferox. NCBI lineage: Eukaryota > Metazoa > Chordata > Mammalia > Carnivora > Eupleridae > Cryptoprocta > Cryptoprocta ferox. The sequence goes on from CM053563.1 coordinate 29,588,555, forward strand.
CCTGCACAAAAAGGAAATCATGATGGTACTGCCTTGTAGTACCATCCTCTTTTTTTGACTTTTCAGCTCTGAGGTCTTCTTGGGTGTGACAGTCATCTCCCACCTCCTGGGCCCCCTTTCCCCTTATCCTTCCAAATCAAATATATTTCACTCCTGTGAGCATATTGGCTCAGTTAACTCTATGAAGCTCTCTTAGCCAACCTTCCTGCTGCATTGCTGGGCCATGTGTGATCTGCAGATAGAATAAATTCAAAAGCTGCATAATCACCACTTATTCCTAGAAAGAGCCACAGGGCAGTGACTGGATTCCCCAGTAACTTGGCCTTGTATGAATCTATTATGATGGTTTTTAGACATGATACTACGTTTGGCCAGGAGCTCACAGGGAAAGGAAGAATGATGTCCAATACCTTATAGCTATGACATTCTGCTCCCAGAGGGCTTGGATCCTTTAAGAAACCCCTGTCCCAATGTCATGTTCTATCTCTGAACATGAGCAAAACATCCCAGGTGGGCAGACCCATTGGATTTCTCTAATACTGTTTTATGCTCAGCACTTAGTTAACTCTCTGATAACTTAAGAAATTTATGAGGTGGTTTATGGCCATGATGGAATGTACAAACTAGCCCTGCCATTATATGCTTTTATAATACTGTACATATGTATAAAACAATTCTTCAGATACTGGACATTAGGTGCGCAAAACTGTGATGTCTAAGAGAAAGAAAAGAATTGAGGTGAGTCTTATGATTATCCTGGCTTTCTGTCTAGAGTTATTTATCATACTTTTAGACAAGGAAGAGGAACTCAGTTAGAGGATGGGAGCCTCCCTGAGCCTAAGAGACAGGGGTAAAAGTTAAGGGAGGTTCAGGTGGTTGGAATTTGGGGGACAGAGTACCATAGAAGAAACAGCTGCACAAAAGAGCTCCAGGCATCCTCACTAGGTGTCCTTGTTTGTATAAACAATAAATTGCGTATGTAGGGTGTGATTCCCATAAAACCACTCAGAGAACAACTACCAGAGAAAGAACAATGATTGGAGAGCTATAAGCTGAACAACTATCACAAGTTACACGTGACTGGGAAGTACTAAAATTCCAGCAAACTAAAATGAAGAAAAATTTTTGAGTACCATGGAATTCAGTAGAGACCCTAGAAATGCTGAGTCCTAAAAGTAGTATTTAACTAGCACTACTAACAAACCTAAATGGGTATTCAACTAATAACAGTAAATTAACTGCCTGCCAGAACAAAATTCAACAACAATTTAACACTTACAATGTTCTCCCTTCAATTAAAAAATTATTAGACATGAAAATAAATAGGCAAATGTGAACAATAACTGAAAAATCAATCTGTGGGAACAGACCAGAAACAAGAGAGATGATGGAATTAGCAGACAAGTGACTGAAAACAGCTATAATATATTTTAGGAGTTAGATGGAAACATGAACCAAATGAGAGGAGAAATGGAGACTATTTTTTAATCCAAATAGAACTTCTAGAGCTAAAAATGAAATATTTACAATAAAAAATTAAGTGGATGTCATTACAACCAATTGGACACCATGGAAGAAAAGGTCAGTGAACTTGAAGACCGAACAATGAAAACTATACAAGCTGACACACAAAATAGGGGGAAGAAAAAGGCTGAAAAAATGAAGACAGCCTAAGTAACCTGTGGGAAAATACCAAACAGTCTAACATATGTTTAACTGGTACCCTAGAGGTAGAGAAGGTGAGGCAGATAAATATTTGAAAAAATAAAGGATGAAAAATTTACAAATCTTTCATGAACACTATATACCCACAGATACTAGAGGCTCAATTAACATCAGTCAGGATAAATATAAAGAACACTTGGACAATATACATCATAACTGAATTGCTAAAAGCAAATCATAAAGGGGAAATCTTCAAAGCAGCCAGGGAAATAAGATATATTATATACAGGAGGATAGATGAGAAATATCTCATGCAAGTAAGAAGGTAATGAAATGATATTTTTTAAATGATGAAATATGAAAGTGACAAAACAGACTTCATGGCCAGTGAAAATATTCTTTGAAAACTGAGACCAAAATGCTGAGAGACTCCATTGCCAGCAACCCAGTACTACATTTAACAAAAGTTAAAAAAATACTTTCTGACTGAAAGAAAATTATTTCAAATGAAAACTCAAGTCTATGCAAAACAGTGAAGAACACAGGAAAGGAAAGGTATGTAGGTAAACATAAAATAATTTTTCTCATTTAAAAAATTCTTCTAAAAGATAATTATCTAAAGCAAAAATAATAACAATGTATTGTGAGGTTCATAACAAATGTGGAAATGAAATGTATGACAATAATAGCACAGAGCCCTGAAAGGGGAATGGAAATATACTGCTGTAAGAATCTTACATTGAATGTGAAGTAGAGTATTTTTTGAAGGTACGTTTTGGTAGTTAAAAATTCATACTGTAACTACTATTGCAATCAGACACACAGAAAAACAAAATAAAATCATAATAAAATAAATGATAATATACAATTAATAATAAAATGAAGAAATAATAAAATGGAATACAACAAATATTCAATGAATCCAAGAGAAGGCAAGGAAAAAAAAGCAAAAAATAAATGAGACAAATAGCTAGGTGGTAGACCTAAACCAACCAAGTATTGCAATAACTGCATTAAATGTAAATAGACTACACAAAACAAGTATAATGCAGAGATTGTCAGATTGGGTAAAAAAAAAAGTAAGCTATTCTTCAAGAAATTCACCTTACATATAAAAAACATACACAGTTTAAAAGTTAAAATATGAAGGAATGATATACCATGACAACATGATAGCAGGAAGAACTATACTCATAACAGATGAAGTAGACTTCAGGGCAAGAAATATTACCAGAGAGAGAGAGACATTTCACAATGATAAAGGAGTCAATTCAATAAGGTCAGAAGATATAAAACCAATCTTAATGGGTATTCACCTAATAACAGATATTTAATATACATGCAACAAAATTGGACAGAAATGAAAGGAGAAACAGACAAATTTAAATTATAGTTGGAGTCTTCAACACTCCTCTCTCAATAACTGATAGAATAAGGAGACATAAAATCAATAAAAATATAGATGACTTGAATATCACTGTCAAACCTAATGACATTTATTCACCTAGTACAAAATATACATTCTTTCCAAGTGCATATGGAACATTCAACAAGATAGACCATACACTAAACTAAACGTAAAAAAAACAAAATAAATGTAATAAAAATAAAATCTCTACAGGAAAACTTAGGAGAAAATCTTCACAACCTTGGGACAGATAAAGGCTTCACAGTATAGAAAACACATTTGCCATGAAGTTAGAAAATTATTAAAATGGATAAATTTTAATGTCATCAAAATTAAAAACTTCTCTTTAAAATACAGTTAAGGAGAAACAGGAATCCTCTTGCACTGTTGGTGGGAATGCAAACTGGTGCGGCCACTCTGGAAAACAGTGTGGAGTTTCCTCAAAAAATTAAAAATAGAACTACCCTACGACCCAGCAATAGCACGACTAGGAATTTACCCAAGGGATATGGAAGTGCTGATGCATAGGGGCACCTGTACCCCAATGTTTATAGCAGCACTTTCAACAATAGCCAAATTATGGAAAGAGCCTAAATGTCCATCAACTGATGAATGGACAAAGAAGATGTGGTTTATATATACAATGGAATACTACTTGGCAATGAGAAAGAATGAAATCATGCCATTTGCAGCAACGTGGATGGAACTGGAAGGTGTTATGTGGATCTTGAGAAACTTAACAGGAGACTAGGGGGAAGGGAACATGAAAAAAATAGTTACAAACAGAGAGGGAGGGAGGTAAACCATAAGATACTCTTAAATACAGAGAACAAACTGAGGGTGGATGGCAGGGTGGGGGAGGGGAAAATGGATGACGGGCATTGAGGAGGGCACTTTTTGGGATGAGCACTTGGTGTCGTATGTAAGCGATGAACCACGGGAATCTACCCCAAAAACCAAGAGCACGCTTTTCACACTGTATGTTAGCCAATTTGATAATGAATTATATCATAAATAAATACATAAATAAAATACAGTTAAGGGGATCCCGGGTGGCTCATTTGGTTGGGCATCTGACTTCAGCTCAGGACATGATCTTGCGGTTCAAGAGTTCAAGCCTCGTGTTGCACTTTGTGCTGACGGCTCGGAGCCCAAAGCCTGCTTTAGATTCTGTCTCCCTCTCTCTCTGCCCCTCCCCTGCTCAAATAAATAAACATTAAAAAATTAAAAACATAAAACACAGTTAGGAAAATGCATAGGCAAGCCACGGTCAGAGAAAATAGTCGCAATAAATATATCTGATAGGACTTCCATAAAAATATAGAAAGAGCTGTCATAACTCAATAATCCAAAAGACATATAATCAAAAATTTTGAACAGATAAATTTTCAACAAGCACCTCACAAAAGAAAATATGTGAATAATCAATAAGCACACAAAAAGGTGTTCAACACCTTTAATCATCAGGGAAATTTGCATTATAACCCTAATGAGATGTGACTGTTTACTCACTGAAATTTAAAAGACTGACAATGTCAAGTGTGGGTGAGGATGTGGAACAACTGGAACTTTCCTACATTGCTGGTGGGGTATATAACAGAGTCATCATTTGGGGAAATAGTTTGTCAGTTTCAAATAAAATTAAATATATACTTACTATATGGCCTAGAAATTTTGCTCCTAGGTATACACCGAAGAGAAATGAAAACACACCCATAGGGACCTGTGCATGAACACCTAAAGCCCCTTTATTCACAATGGCTAAAATTGGAAACAACCCCAATATCCACCAACAGGTAAATGGATAAGCAAGTTGTGTTTGTGTATCCAATGGAATGCTGCTCAGCAATAAAAAATAATGAATTGTTGATACACACAATATGGAGGAACTTTTAAAACATTGTGCTGAGCGAAAAGGGGCCAGACACAAAACAGTACACTTTTTGTGACTACATTTACGTAGAATTCAAAATCGGGCAAAACTAACCTATAATACTGAAATCCACTGACTAGTTGTCTGGGTCAGGGGTTGGCTGCAAGTGGGCACAGAAGGACTTTTGAGGTGATGGAAATGTTTTATACCTTGATTGTGGTGGTGGTTACATGGATGTGTACATTTGTCAAAACTTATTAAAGTGAGAATTTAAAACAGGTACACTTTATTATATGTGTATATTATACCTCAATAAAGTTGATTTGGTTTATAAAGAGGTTTTTGTCCTTCGGGAGACTGCAATTCAGATAGGAAACTGCATTAGAAGTCCAGGGGATCTCCCTAGGATCACACACAAGCCAGAGGGGCACTCTGCACTAATTTAGGCCTTGCACAGCCAGGTGCCATGGAGATCTAAGGAGAGGTAAGTGGGTGAGGGACTAGTCAGTATACCTTTCAGGAGGAACCTGTCCCAGGATCTGAAGGGAAAGGGAGAATCTGAGGAGTGGAGAGAAGGCTCAGGGTCTCCAAGGACATATTCAGCACACTGAAGTCGAGTGTGGATGGCCTCCATGCAGGCCATGCAAAAGACTGGCTAATTCAGATGAAGTTAGATGTGGCTGAAGAATAGAGTATAGAGTCTTGAAAGTAAGGCAGAGGATACATAAGGCTGAAAACGGGCATCCATATGGTTCCTGAGTAGGGCAATCGCAGCATGGGAGTGATCAGGCTATGGGTGAGGAATCCAAGTCCAGGAACCCACGAAGGAGGCTCTGGCAGGTGTGTAGACACGGATAGATGGAGGCCTGACTCAGTGAGGTATCCTGGGAATACAAAGACCTAAGAACCATTCTGATGGGCACAAGCCATTGAGAAATGCTGACTCTGTCTTACAGAACTTTCTGAACCTTAGAGAGACTGCCAACCCCAAAGGATAGAGCTCAGACTCTGAAGTACACAGCCCTAGCTCCAAGCCTGACTCCACCACAAACAAACTTGGGCAAATTCTTAAAGCACCTCAAACACGAGGTTTTTTTACTTGAAATATGGAAACAATAATTCTTGACTTGTGGGGTGATTGAGAAGATTACAGGTGAGGTAGGAGAAGCACCTGCCATCAGGTAGATAACAAATGATAAAACATTACAATTAGGCCTGCAGTTGATCAGAGATTCCTGGGACTAAAAATGAGGTGTCTCCTCCCTTTGGATCTCAGGAGTGTGGTCACAACTACACTGGATGAGTGAAAAGAGAAAAGTTAATGTACTCATAAACCTACAGGTATAGTAGTCATCAAGGATAAGCAACACTGGGTATAAACATTATTCACATATGTGCTGTGCGTAGGCCACAAAAAGAGAGTGAGGTGGGTCCCTTTCACTAAATAACAAAGGGTGAAGGGGCTGATTATGAAAATTTGGGCCAAGGGGTTCATAATTTGCAGTTTTTCCATTGGGAGAAGGATGCCTTTTTAATTTTCGAATTGACCGAGAGTAGCCTACTTAGCCAAACATCTCTGTCATTAAGTGGCCCTCTTGACGCTTTGACGCAGGTGACTGTGGCTCTGAGGGAACCCTAGGAGATCACTGCTCCAGAATCTTGTCTCCAGGTAGGGGCATATGTTGGGGATGTCGGGCAAGCACGAACTTAATACAGTTGCTCAAATATAGAAAATACAATTTTCTCTATATTGACATAGGAAACAGACATTTCCTGAACATATTTTGTTTATAAGGCAGGCACTTTACTAGAGGTTTTACCTGGATTGTCTAGAATAACGAACTGTTCACTTATTCCACAATTACTTACTGAATTCCAAAAGGCACTGTGCAAAATGCTAGGGATGCATTGGGATCATAAGCACAGGAGACCACTACCAGCTGAGAACAGATCCTGAGGAGAGGCCCAGCACTTAACTGGGCCCTAGGAGTGGAAACTGTGTGTGTGTGTGTGTGTGTGTGTGTGTGTATGTGTGTGAGAGAGAGAGAGAGAGAGAGAGAGAAAGAAAGAGAGAGAGAGAGAGAGAGAGAGAGAGAGAGAGAGAGAGTTCAGTAGGGGAATTGCCAGCAGTTCTAAGGTTGGAGCAGAAAAAGTCTGCAGCAGTAAGGCAGTAAGAAATACAGATCTTTCTGTCTCTCAGTCATAAAGAATTCCTAGGCCTGGAAGAGCTACCAGATTTAGCAAATAAAAATACGGGGTGATAAACCTGATGAACACTACCTCGGCTAGGTAATCACGGTCAACATCAACAGTGATAAGTCACACAAATAGCATGTAGCAGTCACATGACAGAATGAGAACAGCACTTTGCCTTTGTGGTCCTACTCCTTCAAACTCACTGCCCCAGTCTAATCATGAGGAAAACATCAAACAGGCCCCTATAGAGGGACATCCTACAAAATGCCTGACCAGTACTCCTCAAAATACTGAAGGTCATTGAAAACAAGTCACAACTGTCACAGCCACGAGAAGCTTAAGGACACAAGATGACTAAATGTGATATACTATCCTAGGTGGGATCCTGGAACAGAAAAGGGCATTTGGGGAAAAATAAGGAAATCTAATAAAGTTGGACTTTAGGTAATGATAATATATCAACATTAGTTCATCAATTGTGACAAATGTATCACATTGACATAAGATGTTTACGTATAGCAGAACTCTCTATACTAGCCTCATAATTTGTCTAGAATTCTAAAATGATTCTAAAATCAAAAGTTTATTTCAAAATACAGGATTCCCAGTTAAATCTAAATTTCAGATAAAGAACTAATTTTTCTTAGTATGTGAATCATAATAACACTTAAAAATTATTTGTTGTTTGTCTGAAAGTCAAACTTTACTGGGCATCTTGGAAACTCTTGTCTGGGAAGGAGTTCACCCTGAGAACATGGAGGAGCAATGGGGAAGGGCTGAGGGCCAAGAGGTGCATGATGCACAATGTATACAGTAGACATACAGATGAGGAAACTGGGGCTCAGTGATTTTACCAGTCACCTGGCTAGCTTTGTGGGGAGCCAGTATCTGAACACAGGCTTGCGTCCCCCCATGACATGACTATCCATTACACTACAATGTCTCACAGAATTCTCTCTAGAAACATCCATTAGAATTCATTCTGGCTGGCAAATAATAAAGGAGGATCAAGAACAGACACTGTGGGGGTACCTGGGGGGCTCAGTCGCTTAAGCATCCAACTTTGGCTCAGGTCATGATCTCGCGGTTCCTGAGTTTGAGCCCCACATTGGACTCTATGCTGACAGCTCAGAGCCTAGAGCCTGCTTTGGAATCTGTGACTCCCTCTTTCTAAAATAAATAAATGTTAAAACAAAACAAAACAAAACAAAACAAAACAGACACTGTATCTGGAAGACTCCAGCAAGAGCAGGTGAGTACTTCTGAGCACGAGAACTCAGGGACTCTCCCAAACACAAGACTATGTTTCCTGCTGTGTACAGCCCCTCACTGTACCCAGTCCTTCCTTCCTCTCCTCCTGCTCCTCATCATCACAGTCAAAACCAGACACACTCAGAGCCAGGAACTGAAAGGTTGGAAGGGACCTTCCAAGCTATCCATCCAACATCCCCCTCTGGACAGGATTCCCATCCACAGTTGTCCCCACAGATGTCACATCTTTGGTCTAGCTCTTAACTGTTGGCTCCAGCTTCCCTCCATCTTTAATTCCCACTTCTAATCTGCCTGGGTGTCAGAAAGCAGCCTATCACGTTAATTAGAGCTGTGTGTTAAGTAAGAGTCAATGGTCTCTGAGCAAGGGCCCAAAAGGCTCTTCTTCTGTGTGGAAAGAGAAACTATATAATGTGTATTCCAGCTGCTCAGGGATCTTTCTGTCTCACCTCCTCCCTATCTTGTTTCAAATAGGTGATGCTATTTTATACCTGGGCTCCACAGAGATGAGGTTAAATAACTGCATTTACGTGAACACAGCCCAAGGGTTGCTTTAGTTTATTTTAGCAGCACATGGGAGAAGACAGAGGGGCAACAGCAGGGTGACGTGTACCTGGCCGGCAAAATCTCCTACAGGAAATTATTGACGCCAGCCAGCTGCTCCAGGCCCCTGCTGGGTCGTTTCTCCTCCTCTCCCATCTCTCAGGGGACAGCCATCCTGCTGTGGGTTGCCAGCTCTGGAAGACAAAGAGGGCAAAGCTCGCAGCCTGCTGCGTGCCTACCTCCAACACATACCCACCACCCCCCCCTCCGTGAACCCACAGACAGACAGGGCCCTGCCAGGGGTGGGGGTGGGAGGAAGTGTCCGGCAATCCTCTTTTCTCTAGAAATGGGATTGGAAATGGGGTAATCGTCTAAATGGGCAGTCCTGATGAGTCGATAAACATAACTCCCATTTTTATTACAGTGATGAGCCTGCCTGAGCGAACGTAATCCCTCTCCCGGGCTCCAGGAGATTGCCAGGCAGCCAGCCGCCACCCCGCCCTCCTCCAAGGCTGCATTAGTCTGATGGCAAGAGGCACTGAGCTCTAGACGGACTGCATTTTGTAATAGCATTTAAAAGCCCAGATCCTGGGGTCAAGCCAGGGTCCAAGGACACCACTGACCAAGCTCCCTGTCCCCTGTCCACTGCCCTCCTGCTCTCCCAAATACTGATGGGACATAGATGGTCCAAATGCAGGGCCACCGTCAGTCAGGTAAGGTAAAAAAGATGTCAGGAAAAGACCCCCAACTCAAATGACTGGGGGAAGCACAGCATAATGGAAAAACCCAGTCCAGCCCCAGCAAACCCACTAATTCTTGAGGCTTCTCTTTCCTCATCTGCATTATGTGATTGCTGAGGTCCTTTCCTGCTCTTCCTCATAAAAACCCCATGGATTCACAACTCTCTCACCCAGCCAGCAATTCCACCATTATATAGAGTAATTTCTTTTTGCTTTAGAGGCTGTTTTATCCTTTGCAACTCCCAACTGAAATTATAGTCTTCCACTTTATTAATGAACACCTTATGGGAGAGGATGGCCTAATAGTAGCTGGAAGCAAGGCCCTGAGGGAAGGGGACAGGCAGGGGAGGTGTGGCCTTGTGCACCAGAAAGATACAAGGGGTTCAGGATGGGAGGTAGGAAAACACCAAGGCCATGTTATCCAGAGCCCACTGTATGGGCAAAGTGCACAAAGAATGGATGAGGTCCAGGCAGATGAACTGCAGATCCGGGCAGCTGACTCTGCTGACAGCAGTCAAGGACCTTCAGAACAAATCATGACCCTGTGTGGGCTCCTGATCGGTGCCTTCATCTTTCTCCATTCACTCACATTACTCAAGCAGTGATTGGCTGGGAGATACGATAAAATTAAAACTGGATTTAGACTCAGAAGCTGGACCCTAGCTGCAGTGACAGCATTTACCTGTCACATGACACTGAACAAGGCATGTCACCATTCTGAGACAGCAAAATAAGGCTAGTGCCTCTCTTGAACACTTCATGGGCAGAGTTGCCACCTTGCACACCTCCAGGGGGCGCTGTTCCCATGGGAGTCTACATGAGTGGTGCCGGCCAGAATTGGGCAATGCACAACTGGCATATTGCAGCCCTGCCTGTAGTTAAAAAATGTTCAGTGATACAAGATACGTTAGGCATGAACACTACTAGCACAACAGTATTACTGTACTGGTCACATTCTAGAAGGGGATGCTAGACCCATTAAAGACATTTGTAAAAAAGCTAAAATTTAGTGGCAACAAGCTTTGTGTTCTATCTACCTCCACCATGGTGACACAGTAAAGCAATCCATTACATAACCCTAGTGCTGTCACCATGATTCAGATGACAAGAATCATAAAAAAGAATAAGCAAAGTAGGAGACATGGCCCCAAGCCCAGGGTGAGGCAAATACCCTTCATCATGTTTCTCCCTGGTCCTGAGACTCCTCTGCTCTCCACACTATCTCCCTCTCAAAATATCCTCCGTTGTTAGACACTCACAGAGTCTTAGTTGAGACAGGCTGCCATGACAGACTTGGCAGATCACAACAAGAAGACAGGAACCAAATCTGTCTGCCCCCAAAGAAGACCTCCTGGATTTCACACTCCCTCACAGACCAACTCACCAACAGCTCGGGGCAGCAGGTCCTAACGGTTTCCTTTTCTCTCAATGTTCCATGGGACAATTTTGCCTGGGAAAGGAGAACTACAGATTCATGATTCTGCCACACTGCCTACTGCCCCGCCAATTCTAAGTCCCTTCTCTCTCCTCCCCAATATACCAGTGATATTCAGGTCAAAGAAATTAAAATATGTTGAAATCATGCAAAGCCTTTGATCTACTACTGCCTTTCCTACTGGGGTGGGGGATGGGAATGGGAAACACTGAAAGCCTTTGTCCTCACCTGTCCATTTCCCTTTCCACTGCTCTAATTCAGGCCATCTTCATCAGATGCCTCCTAGCATGACTCCCTGGTTCCAAGACCCTTTACCCTCCATGCAAGACCCCTCTCAGAGCTATTGCTCTAGAACACAGCTCTTAGCCTGCTGCACCTCTGTGTTACAGGCTACAGAGCACCCCCATGCCAGGGGATAAGATCTCGCCTGCAAGCTTGTTCCCAACCTCACTTTTGGCTACTTTCTCCCATGTATCCAACACTGCCGTCCCACGGGGTGGCCCCCCATTCCTAAACGACCTTCATGCACTCATTCATCCAGTGTGTGACTAATCGATAGTGTAAGGTGTATGCAGAAATGTACTGGGCACTGGAGATGGAGCAGAAGGTAAATCCAACCAGGTGCCCCAGAGCTTACCACCTTTCGGGGAAAACAGACATCAGTCAAATAACCACAAAAATAAGTAAATGATTGTACACTGCGATGTATGATAAAGGAAAAGTGCTCAAAGATGTACAAGGCAGAAGGGCTAAAGTGGTCTGGGAATCAGAGGCGGCTTCCCTGAAGAAATGATACTTGAGCTGGTATGCGGAAAATGAGAAGGGATGAATTACGCAAATGAGGTGGGCTTGGCAGCCATGGCAGAAGAGAGGATTCCCAGCAGAGGGAGCTGCCTGGGCCTGGAGCTGGTGAGGAGCAGGAAGAAGGCTCACACACTGAGCACCAAGCTGGGGATGCTGGTCCTGGGTGGAACTGGAGAAGTCGCCAGGGGTCAGATTATAAGGGTCTTAGAGGCTCCACTTAGGATATATGGGCCTTCATCCTAAGAGAAATAAGAAGACATTAAGAGGTTTTGAGTAGAGAAGCAGGGTAGTCTGGGGAATGTGGGACATAATCAGACTCGCATTTTGAAATTCTCACTCCAGCTGCTGTGTGGAGAAGGGGCCAGAGGAGATATGGGGGCCCCGTAAGGTGGGAACAGCATCCATCTCAGGCAAGAGATATGGATGTAAACCTGGAATGGGGAGCTGGGAGTGAAGAGTGAGTCAAGCAAATGAATGTGCCAAACCAGAGTTTACCAAGGAAGAGGGATGGAAAAGAGGGAACACTAGAAGATGACTAGATTTGGGTAAAAAGATCCTGACATCAGTGGGGGACATAATGGCTCTGGGGAGACTTTGAGGCCTCCGAGTGGAGAGACCAGTGATAGATGGGTCTGGGATGGAAATGCACATGTCCAGAGCCATCTGCACACAGACTAATGGAAGATGTGGACATGAATGAGAGCATTTTACGTCACCACTCACGGTTACCTCTCTCCAGTCGCTCCACCTGTGCCACCCCCATACAAGAAGAGCTGGTCTCTGCTGCCTCACAGCACCCCTCCAGCCTCTAGGCCCACTCCTGCTGCAGGGCCTTCTGTAGTATTTTATGCCCACTTCCCTACATGTCTTCACACTAACGATCCAGAAACACCTTGGGGGCAGACACGTGGCTCTCCTCCTGAGGTCCTTGGCCTATGGAGAAGAGTCTGGCTCTTGAATGACAAGGAAGATCCAGACCCAAGAGCCCCAGCTAAAAACTCTTCTCAGAGTCCTCAGAAGAAAATGGTCCCATTACTACCTCTGCTTCCAATAAACTAAGATAGGTATTGAAACATTCTTAAAAGACAGTGGTATTGATGTTTTCTCACTGTTACTATAAATAAGTGAGCAATCAGATATTTATTGGGGATGTATTTCTGTTTTGTTAAAGACTTCTTATGTGAAAGGTACTAATAGGTAAAGAAATGAGTTAGCTCTATCCTTAAAGAACTTTTAGCACAACCTCATACTCAGATCCCAGTGCTCTGGCCATAATTCAGAACTAAATTGTGCATTATTTCATGGGATTATCTATAAGAAAATCAAAGCCTGACTCTGCAGGAAGCTTATAATCTCAAGCAAATATAGAACAAAGATAGATGAAAAGTTAATTCTATCACCTGTATGTAATTCTATACATATGGAGCCACCCTTCTCCAGTGCCTCTTTTCAATTGGGAAAAGGTACCTGTCCTCTAAGCAGACGGCTCCTCAGTGAGTCATATGATGTGGCTGGATTTAAGCCTTTGGCCCCCTGCCCCGGCCAGATGTCCTTGTGCTGTGCCCACCATGCACAACACATACATGACACCAGGAACAGATGTTGTTCACAGGGAAGGGTCAATATAGGATGGGTGAGCCAGGAAATAGGTAGAATTGGCTGGGGATGAGAAGAAGGAACAGCTGCAAGAAAGACTAGAGGTACCTCCAGTGACAAATGAGGTTTGACTAAGGAAGAGGGTACACCTAATGGAGTAAAGAAATGAGATTGAGAAGCTTGGTTGAGGAGTGACTATGGAAGACCCCAAATATCAGGCTAAGAAGTTTATACTTGATCTTGCAGGAGCTCAGCATTGCCTAGGGACATCACCCTCCGTGCTGGTTAATTTTAGGTGTCAATTTGAGTAGGCCTCAGGGTGCCCAGATTAAACATCGTTTCTGGGTTGTGTGTCTGTGAGGATGTTTCTGAATGAGATCAGCATTTGAATCAGTAGACTGCCCTCCCCCATGTGGGTGGACATCATCCAATCCACTGAGCACGTGAACACAATAGGTGGAGGAGGAATTCGCCCCTTTTTTCCTACCTCATTGCTTAAACTAGTACATTTCATTTCATCTTCCTTGCCCTTGGACTGGGATTTCCATCATTGGCTCCCCTGGTTCACAGCCCTTCAGACTCAGACTGAATTACACCACAGGCTCTCCTGGGTCTCCAGCTTGCAGCTGGCAGATCACGGAAGTTCTTGGCCTCCATAATTACATGAGCCAATTCCTCATAATTAGTCTCATTTTAGATAGATGATAGATAGATAGATAGATAGATAGATAGACAGACAGACAGACAGATAGATAGATAGATAGATAGATAGATAGATAGATAGATAGAAATAGATATCCTATTGGTTCTTTTTCTCTGGGAACCCTATTACATTCTCTTTTCCCCAAAGCAATGCCAGGGAGAGTTAGCTACCAGCATCAATGCTCACCAAAGTGCCCACTTGCACCCTGAAAGTCCATGAAGTATACCACTGGATGAAAAAAACAGTATCTATCTTTGTGCTGACATGGAACCCCAAATGAGGTCTTACTGCTTGCATAAACATAAACCCATATGTTTATTTTTATAATGGTCTCACTTGATCAGGAGGATGAGAAAACAGAGCTGTTAAGGGCCTCAGGAAAGGTCAAAAGAGAAAATCCACAGTGGCGAAGTTGGGACTGGAACCCAGGTCTTTTACTCAGAATCCAGTGCTCAAGGGCACCCAGCCTCCCTGCACTTGGTTTGGCAACCTCCGTCTTTTACCGGTCACCACACTGACTACTTGAATCTGCCAGTGCTGGGTCCTTTCCAAGAAAAGACAAAGCTTCCAAACAAGCAGTAATGACATTGATTATGCCAAGCCAGAGGCAGGGGATTCTGGATCATTTCCTTAAAAATACTTGCTCAGCAGCACCCATGCCCTCACCCCCACCACCCCTCATCGCAAGAAAGAAATGTATGGCACTTCATTAACATTAGGAAAAAAATAATTCCCTGTGGATTTCTGCAGCCTCATTTCCCTAGCTTGTCAAATGCCAGCAGCAAGCCAGTCTGGCTGCATTGTTAGCTTGGCTCCATCTTATTTTGTATTTTTTGGCAGACTGCAGCAGCCTGCCCCTACCCCTTCCCCCCCCACCCCCAAGACAGGGCAAAAACAAATCATCTTTGAGTTTCCTGGCATATCATTCACAAGATTTCCCTGTTCACCCTGGATTTCATAATATAGTATTCTCTTCTGCTATCACAAGCCATATATTTCTCTCCAAGAAAGAACACAAAAGTTATTTTTAACACCGTACTATAAGATAAATGATTGAAATATAATTTTAAAAAGTAAACAAATAAATGGAAGACTTTCCAATGTGTCATGCAAAGAATAAAAAGCACGCTGTTCAAAAGCCAATTTTCAGTTATCAGATTTCTATCCCCCCTCCCCGCTCTTTTCCTGCTTCACCCTTTGTTACTAAGGAAGTTGGGGTGAAAGGGGATTCGTCTTTTTTCTCAAGGACCCATCATCTCACGCTGCCGAGTTTCTCCACACCTGAATTCACACATCTCCCACATCATGACAATTACCTCCATGGTAACCACTCATGACATCATAAACACAATGTGAAAGCAGAAGAAACAAGAGCTACCGAGATCCCGCTGGATGCAAATGCCCTGTGTGATCTAAGGGGCTCGCAGGAACAAAGGGAATTTTGTCTTGAGATTTTAGCAGGAAAGTAATTCCTGAAATCTGCTCTTGTATTTCAATATTTATTGGATTTCAAAGCTTCTTGCTGCACAGGAGCCTGTGAATGCAGACAAAGGGCCATGACATTTCTAGAACAGCACCACAGCACCTGCACCTGAAAGCAAACCAGTGAAACCAACAGATTTCAACCTAAAGACATAAATCCTTAACAATAGTTGGATCTCACAGCTATTTCTGATGGTCCAAAGAGGGGCTCTTGGAACAGTTCCAGGGTTTTATACAAGGCAATGTGTTCCTGGAAAGTCCTTTTTCTCTTCCTACCTTTTCTTACCCAAAATAAATGCCGAAAGCCTCAAGCCAAGCTTAGCAGCTATTAATAATTTTGTGGACACCAGCCAAAAGAAGAGTGGACACACCACAAGTGTGTGATGTGTACACCACACAAACTTCACACAGAGGGGTGGAAGTGCTTTGTCGTGAGGTGGCGGTGAGCTGTGAGGTGGATGTTAACACCTACTTTCCACAAGCATTTCTCTGCAAACGGCCCCAGCTTTGGGACTTAAATTTTCATTCCAAATACTATTAGATACATCAGGGCTCTCAAAATACAGATTTCAAGTTGGAGACATCAGAGTGCATTATTTACTAAACCCACTGTGGATCTCCCCACCTCTTCTTGCACAAGATGCTATTGTTAAGACTCGGGCGGCTTTCATCTCTGTGATCGAGAGAAAAAGAAAGCAAAAACAAAAATTGCAGCTTGAAGAAGAACTGACCTCACAATCTGGGAGCTAAAAAGTAAACATTACCTAGGGAGCTCCTCAGTTTAATTACTGGCCTTAGAATTTCAATTTACGTGTGTCTTAATTATCCACAGAAGGGCTCACCTATTATTCCCTGAATAAAAAATTTAAAAAGCAAACAGAAATGCAGGGAGGAAAGGCTTATTTAAGGGCCCTCCAAGGACTAATCTTTGCATTCTTGTCATGTTTTTCCTGAATTTGGGGATAAAATCTGCCGTGGAATATTTGATCTTCGGGAAACACTGAGTTTGGGTTTTGTGAACACAAATGGCTTCTGACCATTATTTTAGCAAACAATTTCAGTAGCGCAGGCTCTAGCAGAGGGTTCCATGGAATTTTTCACAGACAAAATAGCTCAAAATAGGTGTTTTTGCTCCTGAAGCGCAGTAAGTCCAACTGCGGGACGGCATCTGCTGATTGAGTGTATGGGTGTGTGTGCAAGTTCAAGTTCCAGGGCTCTTTAGAGTCATGATGCCCTTTGATACCCTCAAATTTTTACTTGTGTTTTCAAAGTATTTAATTTGGTTTGCTTGTCCATCTTGGATTGCCAATTTCTTCCAACAAGAAACAGAAGAGCAAAATTATTTTAACTGACTTTAATTTAAAAAAATATGTCACTCCAGATTCTAAAAAGTAGCATTCTCAAAATGACTGGGCATTGCCAAAGCTTCAAGGACTCTTTGAATAGCTATAACTGAGTTATCATGGGCTTATGATACCTAGGGAGAAAGCACTTTTGATTATGAATGAATAACTTTTTTATTAAGTCTGCAGTCCCTTACTCCAACTGCACTAACCAGTCAATAACTGTTCAAGCAGGTCTAACTGAGCTCTTGCACTGGGTAGGGAATTCTTCTAAATGCTTTGGAAGATAAAAAGATAATATTCTATGGTTCCTAAAGAGCTTGTTAAGAGAGATAGAACCTCTGTAGACATGTAGAAACCACTCGTTACAATCAAGAGGGGCTCTGAAAGCTCTAAGGAGTAGAAGACCACTTCTGAGTGGGCTTCATAGGAATGTAATAGTTAATCTGAGAGAATTCAGCAGGAATCAATGGAGAGATATAATATATGCAACAATCCAGAGCCGGAAACCTGAGATATATTTAGAATAATGAGCAGAGGCTGGTTTTGTTGAGTGTCTGTTGTGGCTAGGATATAGAACAGAAAGAGGATCTTGCAGGTCAAAGCCATGTACCCAAGGGTGGATGATATGGTCAACCTCTAATCCCAGGATCTGAGTGGGAGTCAAAAGAGAGAAGGAAAGGGATGTCAAGGGCCTATAGTGAGAGCTGTAAAGGAGACCTCCACAGCTTCAGATAGAGACACAGTCATTGGTGCACTTCTCTGGCAGAAGCTAACAAAGGGAAAGAAAAAGCATGGTCAATTATTAAGCCATTGGGCTCTACAGGCTCTGTTGACCTGGAATGAATTTTCAGAGCCCTCCATAAGTGCAGCAACTTTCACCCAGTTGCACCTTAAAGGCATCACTCTGCTTCTGACACTTAGACCAACCACGACATAGAATGCAGTGGCTGTTTTTTCTGGAATGGCCACAATCCAAAGACTGCTTGTTAGGAACCATTTGTCTGCCAACCCAAAAGTCCTCAGGTCTTCAGCAAAGTTGGGAACACTTGGCAAGGTCTTCTTTCTCCAGAGTAACAATGGGAAGAGCTCTGGGCTGGAAGTCAAGAAAGTGGGTGCTGGCCAATCCTGGCCTGGGTATTAACTCCCTGTGGACTTTGGGTGAGCCTCTTCCTCTTTCGAGGTCCAATTTCACTCCTACAATGAAGAGCTTGGACCAAATACCTGCTTCCGTGGCTTGCATTCTGTGAGTTGAGATCAAGGGTCCCAAGTTCATGCAGCTATGTAAAGGTGAGAACCAGGACCAGACCCTGTGTCTCCTGACTCACTGATCCAGTTTTCTTTCCACAATGCTGGGTTACTCAAGTGGGAGATGTTAACAGTAACAGCCAACATCCACTGAGTGGCTACTGCAGGCCAGTGTGTCTATATCTGGTTAGTCCTCACATCAATCATCTGACTTTAAGCTATCAAATCAATTTTCAAGATAGGAAACAAACACAGAAAGATGAGGTCATTTGCCCATAATCGCAAAATTAGTAAATGACAAACCAGAATTTAAAGTGAGACAGCCCCATTCCAGGTCCCATTATCTTCATCTCTATTCTCCACACTACACAGCAGAATAAGGAGCAGCAAAGCGACATAAGGGACACGGAACCTTAAAATAGAAACCATGGCAGTCTTCCAATGGTGAATTCACATTGCAAGTATGAGAGCTTTCAGAAGAAATATTTTGGTCAGTGTTGCTTGCCTGCATACCTCCCCTTTCCCTCCCCACAGATGACCACACGAACAGTCCCTGAGGGATCATTTACGATCCAGTGGTCTTAACTGTGGTCTGAATGGAGAACGGATAATGACCACATAGAAAATCAGGAGACAGTGGACTCCTGGCTGACTCCCCCAGCTCATAAGACAAGGAAAACCAAAACCACCACAGATTATTTTTACTACAAAATAAAACCCAAGAGGAGGTATTCTCTTGAAATCTTCAGGGAGCCATGCTGACATCACCCCGACATATAGAGGTGTACACACAGGCTTTACCAGTAGAACATGCCTCAGATTCATGGCTCTGTCAATCCAGACATTAGTTTTAATAAACTAAAGGGAGAGGGTACTCAAAACTTAAAAACTTCTTTCAGAGGCCTATACTACAGGCTGCACTACATTCTCTATGCCCTCTTTTGCCTATGACATATAAGATCTCTACTCTAGGAGATTTAAGAGTTATTTTTGACCCAGTTTTCCAATTGCTAACATAAAAATGTGTTAGCGTGGTTGCAAGAACCCTAGATGAAAACTTGTAAGCTTACTTCTAGTCCAGTGCTTTCACCAACTGGCCAGTTGACCTTGGCTGATCCTTTGACTTTCCCAAGCCCTGCTTCCTCATCCATAGTGAGAAGGCTGATCTTCTCAGAGTTCTTTGAGCCAACCAAGGACCAAGAGCCATTGAATCATGTGTTTTGCTAGATGGATCCACAGAACACAATTGTGATCCGGGGGATTAAATTCAAATAAGAAACAAGAGGCAACAAATGCTCTTCTGACAGAGGAATTAAGTTCAGATAAAAATCTGCACCTCTGTCTGGTTCTGGAAGCTTGGCTTTGCACTGACCTGCTGCCAAGCCTTGGAGGCTCCTCAATCTATCCACACAGCAGGGAGAGTGAAGGCTCCTTCCCTGGGGGGATGTTTGCATGAAGCAAAGCACTGCAATCCTCCGTGACCTCCCTGGAGGGAAGGTTTGCCTCCTTCCCAGGGAGAGCTTCAGTAGTACAGAGAGCAGAATATCTGAGGTAGTGAGCAGGACAGACATGGCTGAGAGGAAAGCCAGATATGAAACCACAAACCTTTCTGGAGTGGGGACAGGAGCCCACCTCATTACACTTCATGATTCTGCCTCGGCAGACTACAGGTTTTGGCCACACACCTGGATGATCTCTGGCTATTTCTCCCTATCCTTCTAATCCTGGATTGTAGTTAACAAAATTTGTATTCCTCTGAGCCTCTAGGATCTTTCTAATGCTGTTCTATGGAAGTAGATTAGCTTTATTCAGAGTTCAGTATTATTTTCAATGTGTACAGTTATACTTAGATACTTTGAAAAGAACTTCACATTTCCAGCTGCCCAAGAATGGAAGGCACTGCTCTTTTGTTAATTCTTTATGCACTTTCCCTAGACATACAAAAACTGAGGATAGAGGACCAGCATTCACTGTATTGCAGCAGGATTCCTGCTTGTGATAAGAGGGGACCAGAAAACCCAGTTTCTGCTAATAAAATATAAAGTTCATGGAGGCAGCAATATTATTGCATAGACCCAGCAATTAGTATTGCTTCTGGAACATGGTAGGTGCTCAATAAATCTTTATGAGATGGATGTATGGATGGATGGGTGGGTGGGTGGGTGGATGGATGAATAAATTTCACCTCTAAAACCATAGGATTCTCTGATTCTTCAGCCTATATCAATTATATTCTAACCTATCTGATTCTCACTATTCACTATCTCCTAATATCTCCTGTTCTCATCCCCTCCCCACATTTATCTGGCCCCAGGGGCTCCCATACTGGTAGACTAGCTGCTTTGTTTCTTTATAAGATTAATTTTAAAATAATATTAATAGCTATTATTTGTCAAATGCTTAAATATATCAATCGCTATGCTTGGTAGTTTAAATACAGCAACTCTTTTCATCTACAAAACAACCCAAGGAGGTCATGTTATTACTTCCATTCAACAGATGAGGAAACTAAGGCAGAGAGTGTGTGTATGTTTTGCCTAAGATTACCCACCTGGTAAGTGGGCGGTGGGGGGAGGAGCGGGGGAGGTGCTCATCTTCAAACCCAGGTAGTGTAGCTCCAGAGGTAATGCCCTTAAACCCAGACCTGCTGTGTAAGCTTCAGCCTTGCTCATAACTTAGAGCATTCACTATGGATCTCTCAACCAGAGGAAAGGATGCTCAAGGTCCAAATGCCTTCAGAATCACCTGAAGCACTTCACGCTCCATAGGTTCTCAAGGCCCTGCTGGCTTCCTGTGTTAGTTTTCATCTGAGTCACTGAAGAGTAATCAAGGTAGAAGAATTGAAAGTAACAGTGTGAAGTCTATTCAAAGCCAGGTACCAAACTTTGTACCAGGTAGACACCAACAGGTAGAGAGAACTCACCCTAATTGGATATTTGCATAAGCCTTTCATCATTATTGTATACCAACACCTATCATGTTTGCTCTGTAATGGATGCTCAACAACTGTTTGTTGAGTTTATGGAAAACTTTTTAATTATTAATAAATGAATGGCTAATAGTAAAAACAGATTTTAAGAACTTTAAAAATAACCTAATAGGAAATTTCAAGTTAAAATCCTATTTTTTGTTATACAACAAGATGCCATTATTCTTTCAAGACATGTATCTTCAGTGTCCACCATGTTCCTAGCATGATGCTGGTCATGGTGGGGGACAAAGGGAAACTATTACTAGAGACCCCATAGTCAGGAGCGACAGCTGAAATGGGAAATGAGATTAAAAACTGGAAATAACTAGACTGCAATATATTCTAACGCCATAAAAGCATCTGACACTATCCTGTTTCTCAGGATAATAAAATGTGTTGTAGATTTTTTTCCATGTGTTTAAAATTATTCGAGTTAGGTTCAAATGTCATATCCATTTTAGAGGTGGGGACAGGTGGGTCATTTGCCCATAATCACACACGAGTAACTGTCATGCCAGGATTTAAAGGCAGCTGTCTGACACCAGAACCCATTTCCTAACCTGTGCCATCCACACCACACACAGAATAAGAGTAGCTTAGGAACATCAGGTGACATAGGGACATTAAAAATTTACATACAAATATATTTGTATATACAGGTATGGTTTTTGTTGTTTCCTTTCTGTGTATGTGTTTTATCATAAAGGAGATCATATACTGTGTGCTGTTTTGTGAATTTGTTTCTCTTACAGCATATGTCTTGAAGATATTTCCATGTACTTACAGAATACATCAACCTAATTTGTTTCTAGCAGTATATTTTATGGTATAGATACTTATTTAGCTTTCTTCCTACTGATGGAAAATTAAGGCTGCCCATAGTTTTTCAATTATAATGCTTCTGTTAACATTTGTGGTTGTATGCACATGTGTGGATATTTCTGAAGTATATATTTATAGTAGTAAAATTGTGCAACGTAGTAAAATTGTGCAAGGTAAATCAACATTTTGCAACATTTGTTCAAGGTAAAGCAACATTGTTCAAGGTAAATCAACATTTGCAACCCATTTTTTTTTTTTGAGAGCTAGAGCGCTGGAGGAGGCATGAGTGAGTAGGGGAGAGTGGCAGAGGGTGAGAGAGAATCCTAAGCAGGCTTCATGCTCAGTGCAGAGCCCAATGCAGGGCTTGATCCCATGACCCTGCATTCACGACCTGAACCGAAATCAAGAGTCAGACCTGAACTGACTGAGCCACCCAGGTTCCCCTGTAACCCATTTCTAACAGGGTTTTTTTGCCACCTTTGTCAAGGACATAGTTAAAATCCCTAGGCTGATGTGGACTCCAGAAACAGGCATTATAGATGGGTATCCACATACCTCATAATTACATATAGTATAAGAGAATGTCATTCTCACTTTATAGATTAAAAAAAAACTGAGATGTAGCAAAACTAAGAGATTTTTCCAGTGTCATTCCATAAATTAATATCAGAACTGCAACCAGAAAAAAAATTTCATTTGTAATTTAGGGTTGTTTCCTTTCAAACCACACTGATACAGTAAATTGTATATAATAAAATGGTTTGGACTCAGCTGTTAACAAATCCAAGTTGTAAAAGTGGATAACATGAACATGATTATGAATTGCAAGTTTTCAGGATGGAAATGTGTAAGAAAGGATGAAAAGTGTTTTCCAGCCCCCAAATACCATAATGTTATGATCCTAGAGAAATAAAAAAATAAAGAGAAAAACTCAATGTTGATAAAATGGAAATAAAAAGTAAAAAGAGTCCAGAAAGGGTAGTTGGAATGGGACAGTCCTACAAAAAGTGGTCCCTTGAGTCCCCATAAAGATTTACAAAAAAGAAGCCTTCTAAACATACTGTCTTATGAAAGCTAGGGTAACTCAGACTCAACCTTCTCACCCAAGAATAGTATTTAGCCTAGAAGTTTCTTCTGTAAACTGAAAGGTGGAAATGGCAATTACTTGATCAGTAGAGAATTCCAAGTCGAATTCTTTTCAAGGATAATTTATTCCAAGTAAAATATTTTACTGTTAAATATTACTTATAATTGAACAATAGGTATCATTAGGTAAGAGAATTCTGAAGAGGAATGAGTAAGCTTCTCTGCAGAAATGAATACAGAAATCTGCTCTTGATCATCTCGATCAGAGTAATGACAGAAGGAGTAGGAAACCTATAATGATGTTTTGATAAACCTGCTCAGTCAGATGCCCTAACATTTACATGTAAGTTTCAACTAAGGATTCTGCCAGGACTTCAGATATCTTCTCTCAACAGCTGTCAAAGACAGACGGCCCCTGTCTCAGCTCCTTCCACTTGGCTAGTATGTAATTTATCTATAAATTGTTACTCTCCTCCAGTTCTGACTGTATAAATTACAGATGAGATAAAGTTGGACAGGAACAAAGACAAGAACTCATGCTGAATAGTGTCTTCGAAGACGGTTGTCTTGGAAGATGGCGTTTGAAAAACATGTAAGCTTTCACTACCAGCCCACGGTTAGGAGGAAATTTAAAAAACTGAAATTGTCCCTCCCAGACACATATTTCTGAAACTATATGGTTCTTAAGGAGAAGGTCTTGGACTATGAAAAATAGTTGGCAACAGACTGCATCCTATTATTGGCTGCCACTGGGAGTTTGCACTAGAATTTACAGTTTTGGCTTTAAGCAGGACACTGAGTGTCCTGGCAACCCTGTATAAAAGATTGGCTGTGAACTCTGCCAAGGACTTATTTACATTTCAGCTGACCAAGACTTTTAATAATCGTCTGACTTCCAAAGCACCCATTCTGAGGTCTTCTGCAGTAGCCCATGGGGAAACAAAAGGCTCCATTCTCATTTAGAGTTCTCCTTGGTCTCCAGCAAAGAGTCTCTTCTCTCTCTAGGGATTCTTGATAAATAACGTAGCTCACAAGGAGAGCAAGCAAGGGGTTCAACCTGTGACAGGAAGGGAAGAAACTATGATACTTTCATAGGACTCTCAACAGATGCTCACTGCACAGAGGGCTTGAAGGAACTATGAGATTGTTGTTGCCGTGGCAACCATGCATGCCTAAATGAACAACAAAATTAATAGTCCTAACAGGCTTCAGTGGCGTCAACAGGATGACAATACGTCCCTTTACTGGGGAAAGTGTACGCTCAATAGAGATCCGACTTCGATATGGCTCTCATGTAAAGAAAAACAGTGTCCAGTAAAAGCAAACAAACAGAATGACCATCACATACTTACCACATAAACTTCTCCAAGCCAAGGGCAAGGCCCCTGTTATTCTGCCTTCCTGCTAATGTTAAGAGGCACCTTTCACACTCCCAGGCCTTTTTGTGGCATTCTATTTAATTTTATCATGCTATTGCTAGTCTCCTATTGAGTTTTTATTGTAAGCAGATAAAGCTAAGGAGGAGCTGAGGGGAAGCAGAATGAGATAGAAAAAGGAAAAAGTAAAATTAGCTATAGCATATAATTGGACCCTGCTTGGCCTTGAGGAAGGCACAATACATGTTAATTAAGTAGATTAATATGTTGCTTGCTGAATGGGCTATTCTAGACAGTAGGAAGTAAGTTTAAAACAGGTAAGAACTTTTTTTTTCTGAACTAAGGTAGGTTGAGCTACTGCTCTGAATAATTAGATGAATTTTATCCTTGCTTAGAGATAGGGAAATGGGGGGGGGAATCTTTTTTAGGATGTTAGATGTTATTAAAAGTCCTAAGCAACTTTTTGATCATGAGAGACTTTCAAGAAATTGCCCAGTCACTGTCTATTAATTGAACTGTACAATTATAATATTCATGTGATATAAGGGTAGCATTCTGATCCAATTTGGGGCAGAAGTTTCATTTTCTAAATATTTATTATAATTTTGTGACAGAATTGGTTACTCCAGTAGTTTGAATGAAGATAATATCTCAAGTTAAGTAACTTGTCCAAAGTTCTGGGCAATGCCTACATTGGAAATAAAATTCTTTGTCAGGTAATATTGAATTGAATGCTTAAAGCCTGGTGCTAATGAGCTCAGTCACATGCATGGGTTAGCTGGCTTAGCAGAGTTAGGTCAGCTCTACAATCAGATGCCAGTCAGTCCACTCAGAAATACATCCAAGTTTGCCAAAAAGAATAAGTAAGCAAAAACACATAATGAGCTCCATGCAAATCCATCATGGCTCAGAGCATACACATGGCTAATAATAGATTGAAGATTTCCTCTTGTTTTAAGAAGAATCAAAGCACAGCTTGCAAGGAGCACCGGGTGATGTATGGAAGTGTTGAATCACTATATTGCATACCTGAAACTAATATAACACTGTATGTTAACTATACTGGAATTAAAATGAAATAAAATAAATTTTTAATAAAAAAAACTTAGAGACTAAATTGGACAATATTCTTAGGAGAACATAAATATGGAAATTATTTTATTTTGTGTATTTAGGGGCCCCTGGATGGCTCAGTCAGTTAAGTATCCAACTCTGGATTGGCTCAGGTCATGATCTCACAGTTCATAAGTTTGAGCCCCACGTCAGACTCTGCACTGAGAGTGCAGAGCCTGCTTGGGATTCTCTCTCTCTGCCTCTTGCCCACTCACTCTTTCTATCTCAAAAATAAATAAATAAACTTAAAAATAAAATAAAATAAAATAAAATAAAATAAAATAAAATAAAATAAATAAGTTGTCCTGATGTTAAATATTTTAAAGTTTAAAAAATATATTTATCTAAAAAAAAAAAGGAATGAAGCACACATACCTATCCTCACAAATTCCAGGTGATAAATCATTTTTTTAAAAAATGCTCTAAGTAGATATCTGAGCACTATAGAGAATGTGAGTTAATTCACAAGGATTGCTCTTTACAGCTTTACCATATCAATATGAACACACATTAGTTTTGCAAACAAAGAGGCAAACAAGTAAATTGCATCTTCATTACACAAAAGCACAGGGATATATGCTTTAAATACTGTATTATGAGGTTGTAAGAGTCACACATGAGGATGAAGTGTCATTTTAAACACTCCTTTCCTACCCACCCATGCCCCATAAGGACCTCCTGTTGTTGTAAGCCTGTAATATATTTCATAGAACGTAGTTAGGTGACAATATAAAAGTAACCATACATTACTTACAGTAAAAATCTTCCATTGTTAATATCCTATTTCTGGATCTGAGTGCTGGTTACATGGATACATTTACTTTTATGAAAGTCCATTAAGCTTTACACAATTTTCTGAATATATGTTAAGCTTCAACCAAGTTTTTTGAAAACATTTTCTTGTGTCTGCACTGCTGAAGTGTACAAATAGTTGTATGTTGTTTTACAGCCAACAAATTTATTCCTATAAAAGTGAACGTGAAAAAAATTTTTGTAATATAATCATAGTTTAAGTGTACCAAATAGGTTCATTATTTAAATAAAAGATGTGGATTATAGCTCTGGCTTGGCCACTAACTAGTGTTTGAATTTGAGCCTCCCGGTGCCTCCTTTTTCTCTCCCAATTAAAAAGGGCTGGATGAGCTGTAGTCCAGTGTCTCTTCCAGCTTCAGTATTGCTGGATGCTGGGTAATAGGCCAAATAAGAAGTGAGAATCCTTCGGTGAATCTTTCTGTAAACCAACAACCTACTTCCTGGTTTATCTCTTTTGTAAACAAGAATTTAATTAGGGGAGAAAGCTGGAGTGAACAAAAACTCAATTGAGTGACTGCCCTGACCCATATGACTTGGCTGTAAACCACAAAAAAGCCTTAGTCTAGTCACATTATGTCAGAGCCCGAAAAAAGTAGAAGCTGGTAACTATTTACTCCATTAAAGTCTGAAAATCTGAGGTGCCTGGGTGGCCCAGATGGTTAAGCATCTGACTTTGGCTCAGGTCATGATCTCACAGTTCATGAGTTCGAGCCCCATGTCAGGCTCTGTGCTGACAGCTCAGAGCCTGGAGCCTGCTTTGGATTCTGTGTCTCCCTCTTTCTCTCTGTCCCTTCACTGCTCTTACACTGTCTCTCTCTCTCTCTCTCTCTCTCTCTCTCTCTCTCTCTCCCTCTCTCTCTCTCAAATCAGTAAACATTAAAAGAAATTTTTTTTAAAGTCTGAAAATCAGTAAGAGGAGGATTAACCTCTTCCTGCCAAAAGAACTGTGCAGGGTTTTCAGTAGGGCTAAGTTTAGTCAAAGGACCACCCGTTCCATAAGCAGTTAGCGAGCCCCTGCTGAACATTAAGCTTCCTGTTGGCTGCAGGGTATAAAACAGCAAAAGAGGCAGACAGAACTCCACCCATTGGGTCTCAGAGCTGTGGGAGACACAGATAAGTAAACAATCAATTATAGAGGGATTTGCATAATAAATGCTGTGAAGGGAGACATGAAAGATACAGTGTGAGCAAGCACAGGAAGGGCCATAACCCACAGTAGGGCCATATTAGGGAGATTTTCTAGAGCAAGAGACGTCTAAATAATGAGTAGGAGTTAGCCACATAACCATGTTTAGCTGGCATGCTGGGAGGCAGTACAGCCTAGGACAGGCTCAGGGTTCAGACTACTCAGCTTCAACTCCCTGTGCTACCACTTAATAGCTATGTGAGGCTGAGTAGGGCTCCTACATTCTTACTAAGCCTCACTTTCCTTATCCACAAAATGGGAATAATAATAGTACCCATGGATTCTTATAAGGATTACGTGAGAGAATCTATGTAAGGCCTACTAGCACAGGGTCTAACTACTACCACTGTTATTATTGATAGTGAGATAGATGTGGGGAGGGGACCACAGAACGTCTCAGCATAAACTGGCCCAGAGAGGACAAAGAATATGGCCATTTGGTGTCCTGAGAGTAGATCAGTCTGGTTGGACAGAAGAAGGGAGGAAATGAGATAAGGCTGGAGCAGAAGGCAGGCAGCAGAAGGCAAAAGGCCCCTGTACCTTGTGTTAAGGAGCCTGGAATTCATCTTGAAGGAATGAGGAGCACTGAAGTGTTCTTAAGGGAGAGGCTCATGCTATCCACTATCTACTCTCTCAGTAGGGGAGAAGCGTGCTGCCCACATAAAAGAATATTTATTTTGCCCCAGAACATATAAGACTGCATCCACTACCCACCTTCCTGTACAGAGGATGAGGTCCAGTTGGAATTCAATAGCTCGCTAACACCCCGGGATTCCCTTCCCTTGGTGAGCTGGAAATGCTGCAGCTCAAATAACTGCAGTTAATTCAGGAGAGGCATTACCAAAATAATGTAATTCGGCCTAAGAGACCCAGTTCAGAAAATTAACATAGTATATCTTTTCATGAGCCATGAGCTGCAGGCCTCTCTTGAGTCATTAAACTTGCTCTATTAGATTACAGAAAATCCCAGACAACTAGCACTGCTGTGGCTGGATTTTTGTAGAACGCAGACCTTTTTTTTTTCTCCTAGCATTGGAAAAGCAAGCATAAACCACAGCAGCAGAGCCTTCTGTAGCATGAGATGCAGGATGCTTCTCCTGTGTTTCCCATCTCTTAAACCTGACCTCTAAGGAGAACTTTAATAAGAACAAACCAACCTTCTCAGGATGAATTCTTGAAGCCCATAGGGGATGGGTATAAGGTCTGACATGACTCAACACTTACAAAAGATCTGGAAGAAGAAATAAGCAGTCAGTCTCTGATGCAGACACCCTTACGTGCTTCTGGGTAGTTTAAAGCCAAGGTGCCAAAGATCATTTGTGGAGGGAGTAGACAAAAGAGTGGTAGATGCAATGCAAGGGTACTTGGAAGAGAACAATTCAAGATCTCCTTGTAA
The DNA here is from genome assembly GCA_028646485.1 of Cryptoprocta ferox. Lineage (NCBI taxonomy): Eukaryota > Metazoa > Chordata > Mammalia > Carnivora > Eupleridae > Cryptoprocta > Cryptoprocta ferox. The sequence continues at coordinate 29,617,623 of CM053563.1, forward strand.
AAGTAGAAACTACCAGTCAGACCCCAAAAGTGACACCTGGAATTACGGTGTGGCCCCTGTTAGGCTACTGGAGCCAGGAAATGTGCGGTATTATCAAGAAGAGCACTGAATGCAAAAGGAAAGCAAACCACCATCCTTCAGCCCTCTCAATCAGAATGGAGGCACATCTTCTCCTGAAATGCTGTGTGGCTTTACAGCTATGCACCAAGACATAGGAAACAGAACTTGCCCGCATGTTCACGCAATCCCCTGCTTGTCCACCAGATTCCATGAAATCACATATAGTGTCTTGCACACAGCAGTGAGACTTAAATGTCAGTAACACATACCATTTTGTTCATGCATTTAGTGAGTATTTACTGTGGACCAGCTAAATGCAAGGCAGCATGCTAGCAACTAGCAACATCAGGGATGAGATATGTACACTGACCTCAAGTGGCTTACTGTCTAGTAGATGAAATGAGATATGGACATTATCTGTAACACAGGGCACAAAGTAATAAAAACCACAACAGAGGAGCAGATAAAGTGTTACAGAAACATCCTACACATATTGAAAGGATATTATTATGTCAATAAATCAAATATACATATGACGTATTTTTATTAACCTCATTCATTTTAAGGCTTAACCTGGACAGTGATGGTCACTGATTTTACTAACTGACAATTCCATTAATGCCCAGAGCCAGCAGCTGATATTGATCAGCAGGTCATAGTGGCAACAGGAAGATGGGAAGTGTCTGAATGAAGCTGAACTCTGGGGCTACTATTAATAGTGGATATTAAGAAGATGGATTTTTTTTTTTTCTGATGGCCAAAGGTAGAAGGGAGACTGAGCTTTTGAGTGAAATCTGCCATTGTTTCTGTTGCCTTAGGCCTCAGAGGACTGGGTTTATCCAGCAAGGTGCAAGAGCTGTGCCCTAAAATGCTCTTTAATGGAGGAGAATAAAAATCAGGCTCATTGTCAGGATGAAGTAGCTAACATCCTGTTTCCACGTAAGTCAGCTTAGAGAAGCCATTTACTATATTACAACTCTGTCCTCCCCTGCCTTACCCCACACCAAAAGGTACACATTGGATTGAGGAGATTAATTCTGCTTGTGGAACTGCCAGCTCTAGCCAACCCTCATAATCAGAGTTTAAGAGGGAAATCAGTGGTGCTACGGCAGGGCTTGATAGAAAAATATGTTTGGGAGAATGAAATGTCTATTTCCTCAAAGTAATATACTTCAAAGAAACTGGGTATAGATGAGTTTTAATTTTGCTACTTAGATACAAAGCCCTCTCACTCTTCTGTGTGTGTTCTGACACAAGAAACAAACTTACGTTGCTAGCTACCTTTGTAGTCAGCAATGTCTATTTCTTCATGGACCACCTTGATTAATGCAAATAGACTTGCCCCATTGTCCATCATTTCCACCATTACATTTACTTTTGTCTCTGTGTCTATTAGTGGGGGGAGGGGCATATTTATATAGGCATTTCTTAGTTACAGAATGCATTTAACTGGGAACTGAGTTCCTAAATGTAATGAAATCACATTTTGGAATGGAGCAAACCTTTTAAGGTCACATGTGTAAAGAAAATGAAGATTTTCAAGTATATGACATTATTAAAAATATCAGCAATGAAGTCAATGAAGAAGTGTCTATCCATTGAGTTTCTAATATATCAAGGTATGTTACTAGATGGTATGTGTGACTTATTTAAAAGTTGAATATTGGTCCCTATTTTCAAGGAGCTTATAATCTAGTTGGGAAGAGAAGTTTAAAATTACACACAAATTAGATACAAGATTTAATATTAGAGCAATACCAACATGTCTGCTAAATTCAGGGAGCTTAAAGGATGGAAAAGAATAAGAATAAATGTTAAATTTCATTTCAAAAGGGCTGGAGTTGTTGGAAAATCACCAAGGCTTTAGGAATTTCTACTTTCGGAAAGAAAGACCCACTGTGGAAGACATGGTAAAGTTGATGGCTCTTCAGGCAGGAGTTTCAGTTTTTGTGCTGTTTTTGGTGTTTTTAATTTTATGATTTATGCCAAAATATAGCATGACAACCTTTTGAATATTCTTCTCCCTCACCTAATCTCCAAAGATGATTATTTTTAAAAAGAGTTTCAATTAGGGGCGCCTGGGTGGCTCAGTGGGTTGAGTGTCCGACTTTGGCTCAGGTCATGATCTCACAGCTCATGAGTCTGAGCCCCGTGTTGGGCTCTGTGCTGACAGCTCGGAGCCTGAAGCCTGCTTCAGATTGTGTCTCCCTCTCTCTCTGCCCTTCACCCACTCATACTCTGTCCCTCTCTCAAAAATAATAAACAATAAAAAATATTTTAAGAAGAGTTTCAATGAATACTTGCATTGTTCAAATAATATTTCATCTGGTTTCTTGTATTTTAAGGATCCTGGAATGAGTATTAATTTCTCTGGATGCTCTAAAGTCTATAGTAGGAGCTACAGAGTCACAAACGCATTATCAGCTTCATAAGATAGGAATGCTATTTTAGGGAAGTACAGATTCCATTTTGTGGGTGTTTTCATAAACAACTGCATTTCTAACTTCAGTTTAAACAAAACAGGAGTCTTAACTGTCAACAAAAATAACTCTTAAACTGGAGTTTTAACATGTCATATTTTGGGAATCTTAGTTCTCTCTCTTTTTCTCTTCATCTCTAATACGCGTAGAGCCCAGAAAGGTGCAAAACTTCAAGGAGACGTCAAAATCAAAGCTGAATATCTGGATTCAAATTGCAGAGGAAGAAAAGGAATATTTTGGAGAATCACAAGGGATGTGTCTGTTGTGATTGACTGAAATTAGTTTAAGCACACACTGCATTTTAAGTAAGTTGTTTGCCTGGTTTGTTTTATTTTTAATAAATAAACATAAAACTATAATCTTAAATGCATGGTGAGAATCCAGATAATTGCTTTTACTTTTATAATTGAGAGTCAGCTGTGTCTCAAAACATCATGAGTCTGAAAGCTACTCTGGGGATGACACTGTATGCATTCAAAATACTAGGGGAGGAGGACTTCCTTAATAAAATAACAGAGCACCTGCGGTCGCTGTATCAGTGTTTCTAAATTTTTATTTCATCCTTCGAGGGTTTCCAGAAATATGGACAAAGAGGTTCATATGTTTAGAAAAAGGTAGGATCAATTGCTTTGTTGCTGAACTAAAAACTAAAGTATCCCCAAACTATCCAGCTTCACATCCACACACAGAAATTCTAACATCATAGTTCAAAGCTTCTAAGTCTAATTACTGTGCCAGTATTGGGATTATAATGCACCCCATTCTTGATTATTCAAAGACTAATTATCTAGGCCAGGCACTTAAGCTTGTCCCTATTCCCTTGGTTTTCTGCCATTTGGTTATTTTAAGGTTCACTGGCCTCTTCACATGCTGGGCAGAGGAAACAGAAGATGAAACTCAAATCAGCAAATTTTAACTTCTCATATGATCGACTAAAAATTATGGGATAGAGGAGGAATAGCTAACAGGACAATTGAGGTTCTCCATGTATTTGATTTATTAATAGTGTTGTCTTTCTCCAATGATAAGCTGGCCAGATGTCTTGAAGTAAGTAAAATGACACTTGATTTTGACTCTTTGACCTTCCTATTGTTTCACTTTATTGATTAATTTTGTCCCTGGGATCCCAGTTCTTCCTCCCTTCGTCCTTCCTTCTCCCTTTCCTTTCTCACTGTCAGCAGGATTTACATCTATTTATGAAATGACAGTCCTTTTATTTCTGACATTGAAGGGGAATCCCTAGGATTCCAGTCCTTTCCCATGACACTTTTAACTCTTCTAGGTTTGCTAAGCTAGACCCTCAATGCTATATGCTTACATGCAGAGAATGGGATGTGGCCCTGCTGTAGCTCCCTCAGCTACAAGTTTTACCATGTCTTGTCACTCTAGATACTTACACAGATATTTAAGATGACCCACTATCCAGCCACATGCTCGCTCCACTCCCACTACATACCTTTGTAAGTGACAAAATCCTTAGCCAATAGAATATAAGTCAGAGCATTACTTCTTTCAGTCCTGCCTCGCCATCATCCCTTGTTTACCAGCCAAAGCCACAATAATTTCCTACAGCTCAAACTGTCAAAAATTCAATAAAAAATTCAGGCCACAGGGAGGAATGATCCCCAGGGAAGAATATGCCTATGAATAAGATTCCCCAAATTCAAAGGATTCATCTTCCATTGGCTCCTTGGAGGCACCAAAACCCCTGTTAGGCCTGTAATCTTCTGTCCAACATTAGAAACCACAGGTCCTAGACATAGCCCCAATCCTAAAGGGAAATGAGCAGCTGTCCTCCATATTCCCAAAGCCTAAAAGGTGTATTGTGGTTCCAGGATCATGAGGGAAGAGCAGAATTCAGGTTATAGATCACAGGTTCATATTCTGTTGTCTCATGGGTTTATTCTAGTCTGGTCTATGCTATGTGATGAGATGACTTACGTATCCTTATATCTATAACTCTATCTATAGCTGTATCTATATTACCTACACTATATCTATATATCTGTATCTACACCTATGCCTATATCTAACAGACACTAAGTGTTTTATATACATCATATCTATCCTCACAGCAACTCTGAAATAGGTATTATTGACATCTATCACACATGAGAAACTAATGGCAGAGTTGGCTTCAAACCCAGATTGTCTGACTTCAGAGTCCATGCTCATTCTATTACACCCCCCCATATCAAGTCTTTTCCCTCATTTTCCCCACGTCTCAAGTTGCCACCAGCTGAAACTTATTAGCTAGTCTATAAATAAGACTTAATTCCCGTAATAACTGACCACTTAAGACCTTCCATTTAAGAAAACTCTAACTCTACCCCTACCCCAGGTTGTATGTAGATTATAGATCCGTTCCAAGATTCCCCAACCCAGGCCAGGGTCCCCATTAAGGAGACTCTTTTCCAGGTCTACTTTTTACAAAGTCAACCATAAGAGCTCAGGAAGAGGGATATAAAATGGTATTAACTACAAATGTGTAAATGGCTTATGGGAGCATAGATGATAAAGAAATTAAAAAAAAAAAACCCGAGAAAGTTGACACCAAAAGAAAGATCCCAGTGAGTAATAAAATATACCAATATTTGATATAGCAATTAAAATAAATAAAAATATTACAGACATTCCTGAAAGACACAAGATAGACTTGAACAAATGGAAAGTTTCCCCTATTCTTGGATAGGATGATTCAACATCATAAATATGTTAGCTCTTTCTAAGTTTATTTATAAATTTAACTCAATACCAATAGAAATGCCAACAAGATTTTCTGTGGTATTAGGAAAGTTGACACTAAAGTTCATATGGAAAAACAAACATGCAAGAATAGTCAGGAAAATTCTGAAAAAGAAAAACTATGAGGTTGTAGTAAGGAAGGGGGGATTAGCTCTCACCAGACATTAAAACATGCTAGAGAAAGCTTGCAAGTTCCTATTTAGTCTATAGGTTAGAGAAAGGCTTTTAATCATGGTTCAAAACTCTGAGACAATTTTTTTTAATTAATAAAATTTTTGTATGGCAAAAGAAAAAACAGTATAAACAAAGTCAAAAGACTTTGATAAAACAGAAGAAAGTATCTGCCACACATACCACATACAAGCAACTAATATCCCTAATATATAGAGAGAGACAGAGTGCAAGCAGGGGAGGGTCAGAGAGAGAGGGAGACACAGAATCTGAAGCAGGCTCCAGGCTCTGAGCCGTCAGCACAGAGCCCAACGCGGGGCTTGAACTCACGAACCATGAGATCATGACCTGAGCCGAAGTTGAACACTTAACCGACTGAGCCACCCAGGTGCCCCTATATAAAGAACTCTTAAAAATCCAAAGACCTGGGTGCCTTGTTCGGTTAAGTGGCCAACTTCGGCTCAGGTCATGATCTCATGGTTCATGAGTCTGACCCCCACATCAGGCTCTGTGCTGACAGCTCAGAGCCTGGAGCCTGCTTGGATTCTGCGTCTCCCTCACTCTCTGCTTCTCCTCAACTCTCCCTCTCTCTCTCTCTCTCAAAAATAAATAAATGTTAAAAAATTTTTTAAATCCAAAGACAAAATCTTAAAATGGAAGAATGACATGAAGGTAAACACACAAACACACACACATGATCTAAAGTGTCCCTTAAACATATAAAAAGTGATCAAACTCACTCAGAGAAATGCAAAATGAAAACACTGAGACACCATTTCTCATTTACTAGATTGGTGAAAATTTAAAAGTATGACAACACATTCTCTTGGAAAGGCTATAGGGAAAGAAGCACTCACATATATTACTGATGAAAAGGCAAACTGACGAATCTTTCTGGAAGGGAATTTGGCCACATCTAACAAAAGTACACATGCACATATCTTTTGAGTTGACAATTCCATTTCTAGGATTCTAGCCTAAAGACAGATCTCCAATAATACAAAAATACAGACTGACAAGATTATTCACTGCAGTATTGTAATTACAAAATATCAGAGACAATCTAAATGCCCATACACAGGAGGCTAATTGAAAAAACTGTGGTACATCCACACAATGGAGTACTGCATTATATATGGCAGCAAACAAGGAAAAGGAAGATCTCTGTGAACTGCTATGTAGGGATTTCTAGGGCAAACTATTAAGGAAAAAATAATCAAAGTACAAAAGGAATATCTACAGTATGTTACCCTTCACGTAAGAAAGATGGGAAATGTAGGAAAATAGGTTTCTGATTATTTGTACAAAAGGAATATAGGAAGGATAAACCAGTAACCAATGAGCATGGCTACTTTGTGGTTGTTGGTGGAATAGGGAAGAGGGAAGGAAAAAAAGGGGCATGGGAACAAGTAGTAAGGATGGGGGAGAAACATTTCTCTGAATACAACTTTTTATGTAACATGGACTCTCAGAACCATGGTAAAGTTTCATGGTAATATATATATTGTGGATAATGAAAGCCAGGTTCCCGACTGTCACAGAAAAAAGCTACAATTCAGGAAAAGCAAAAGGTTAGAACAAACACTGTGGTGTTAAATTGGAATCAGAGGTATCAGCATGAACTCATGGATTTTAATACACATACAGGTGGATACATACAGAAATAAATTACACACACACACACACACACACACACACACACACACTTCCTAGACCTGTCCACTTGATAGAGAGCCTAGAAAAAAATGGCACTCGGTCATTTTGGCACAGATACCTAGTGCCCAGGCCCTGGTTTCTAAATAACATTCTCCAATGAAGGGGACCTGGTTCCTTGGAAAAGTGGTCCATTCTACAGCTGGGATAGGGAAAATACAAGATGAATCTGGAATGCTCATGTGTCAGAAAATAACAAAATGCTCAAAAAAAGCAATGGACCTGTTAAAAGGACACAGAAACCAACTTGAAGGAGCTCCTAACAACCAAAGCTGGGACAGTTCGAGCAACAAAAGGACAAATAATAATAATAGTAATGGATTATAACCCACAATATACAATAAGTACTCATGAGATCATATTAGTCTAAAATAATCAAACAGAATTAAACAGGGGGTAAGCTAGTTACAAGAAGACAGACATTGTAATATTCCTAATCTATGACATTTTTGGAGTAAATTTACAGGGACACAAAGTAGAATGGTGAAGGCAGGAATGAGGAGTTGGTGTTTAGTGGGGACAGAGTTTCAGTTGGGGAAAATGAAAAAATTTCTGGAGATGGATGGTGGTGATGGTTGCACAACAATATGAATGTCCTTAATGCTGCAGAATTGTACACTTAAATGCAGTTAAAATGGTAAATTTTATGTTATATATATTTTACCACAATAAAAATTTTTAAATGTAGTTAGAAAGCAAAAATAAAAACAAATAATAAACAGAGGAGAACGTTCGGCTCTTCGTTACAGTAGAACTCTAATAAATTCAGAAGGAATGAGGGAAGATAAGAAAACCTCCAGAGGCACCTGGGTGGCTCAGTCAGTTAAGCATCCGACTTTGGCTCAATTCATGATATCACAGTTCATTAGTTAAAGCCCTGCATCAGGGTCTCAGCTGTCAGCGCAGAGCCTGCTTTGGATCCTCTGCACCCCCCCTGCCCTTCCACCACTCATGCTCTCCCTCCCTCTCTCTCAAAAATAAATAAACATTAAAAAGAAAAAGAAAAAGAAAATATCCAGTAGGTAAACAGTAGTTTATTAATTGCTGCAAGCAAGAACTATTGATGGATGTGAAAATTATTGAGCAAATGAGAAACAGGGTATTTGCACAGAGTATCTCCCCCAAAAGATATTTATTAATTACAAAGGGGAAGATATGAACTTTGAAGTGGAAACACTAAACAGATACCATCCTAGCTACGTGATCCAAGGTACCACCACCACTCATAAGACATAACAACATAAGAGACACAACACCCTTTCTGTGATACTCCTGCCAAAATGCATAATCTAAACCCCGATCATGAGGAAACATCAGACATACCTGAACTGAGGGACATTCTACAAGATAATTGGTCTCTAAATCTTCAGAAGAAGCAAAATCTTTAAAGTCAAGGAAAGACTGGGGAACAGCTGAAGAATGAAGGAAACTGAAGGGACATGACAGCTAAATGTCAACATGTTTCTGAACTGGAACCATTTTCTATAAAGGACATTATTGGTACAGTCAGAGAAAGTGGAATGGTTTGAGGATTATAAGGTAGTAATATATCAGTGTTAATTTCCCGATTTTGATGACTGCAATGCAATTATATAGCAGAACACCCTCACATGTAGGAAACACACACTAAAGTAATCAGGGGTAACAGGACATCAGGTTAGCAATGTATTCTCAAATTGGTGAGAAGAAAATTACTTGTACTTAACTTGCATGCATAAATATGAGATCTTGTCAAAATAAAAATATAACTAGTATTAAAAGATAAAGGGATGGGGCGCCTGGGTGGCTCAGTCGGTTAAGCGTCCAACTTCGGCTCAGGTCGTAATCTCACAGTCTGTGGGTTCAAGCTCTGCATCAGGCTCTGTGCTGACAGCTCAGAGCCTGGAGCCTGCTTCAGATTCTGTGTCTCCCTCTCTCTCTGCCTATCCCCCATTCATGCTCTGTTTCTGTCTGTCTCAATAATAAATAAACATAAAAAAAATTTAAAAAAAAGATAAAGGGCTGCAAAACATGAAAGGATGGGAGAAGCTGCCAGCATTTACCTCACGTAATTCCAAAAGCAAAGAATTCAAGAAGGAGTAAAGAGACAAAGAGCAAAGCAAAGAGGCATTGTTGGAAGAAATAAAAGCCCAGAATGGCTAAGAATTTTCCAAGCTGTGGAGCTAAGAAAGCCTCAAGTTCTCAGAGTGAATGTTTACAACAATTGCTGAGACAGAATAACAAAAATAAATCCACATCTAAGCATACCATAGTGAAAATTCTGAACATCAGGGATAAAGCGAAAATCCTAAATGCTACCAGGAGAAAAGACAGATTACCTACAAAGAGGCAGTCATTAGGCTGAAAGCAGCTTCTCATGGGTGAATTGACGCCAGCAGATGGTAAGGAAATAGCTTCCAAGTGGTAAAGTGAAAATAACGAGAACTGTATATGGAGCAAAACCAGTGTCATTCTGACTGCAGTAGGTCTTGAAAGGATATCCCTCAGCAAGAAGAAAACCTGAACCCAGAAGGAAGGAGTGGGATATAAGGAACATACTTGGCAAAGAAATTAACAAAATGTATTGGTAAAGCTATGCAAGTATTTGTTGCTAATGATAATAATAACAACTAATTTTTTCCCTTAATTTAAAAACTGGTAAAAGTAACAATAAAATGGAAGATTGAAGAAAGGATTCTTTGGGTAATTAAACCCCTGATAAATATCTTGTCTTGTTCAGAAGGAGAACAGAACAACTGAAGAGTTACAGGCTTTTGGTAGAGAGCTTAAAGTGAATGTTAAAGATGTTAAAAAAAAAAAAAGATTTAAAAATAGAATCTAAAATTTTCAAACTCCTAGGGTAGAGGCTGAGGAAAGAATAATAAAAGTGCATAAATCCAAAACAGAGCAAGAAATGATTTTTAAGTAAGTAAAACTTGGTAAAGAAAAAATAACATAAGGTTGTAGAAAAAAGTCCAACTATGTCATTAATCACAATCAATGGAAACTGATTAAACTCAGCTAATCAAGTTACCATGCAGATAAAGAAGTAAACATCAGCAATGAGCTACTTTCAAGAGACATACATAAAACAAATAAAGAAAATAAAGAGAAAAGATAGCCCAGGCAAACACTAAGCAAAAAATTTTGAACGAGCAATCATGATCATAGATAAAACAGAATTTAAGGCTAAAGCATTAAGAGAGATAAAGAGCTTCATTCTAAAATGATTTTTTGAAGTCTAGAAACAAATTGTAACTATCATGAACTTGTATGCATCTACTAACAGAGCTTAGGTGTATATAAATGAAAAAACGAATTACAAAGAAAATTGGATAAACCACATTCATAGTAGGAGATTTTAACATAACTCTCTCAGACACTGATAGATAAGTCTGACAGAGAATCACACAGCACAATTAACAAACATGATGTACTGGATAGATCATTAAGAGGACACTACACCCAAAAAAATAGAGTATATTTTTCATGTATATGTGGCATAGTTACATAAATTAATCATTAAGTCACAAAGGAAGTTTCAACAAAATTCAAAAAATCAATAGCATACAGCTTGCATTCTCTGACTATGGTGCAATTAAATTAAAATCAAGAAGAAAAAGAGAGTAAAGTGAAAAACACCCTTACACAATTTGGAAATGAAAACTGCATTTTTAAATAATAAAAGGTTAAAGAAAAATTGCAATGGGAACTATAAAAGACTTAGAACCAAAGTCAGTGAAAATATTTGTTCTTTGAAAGTGTTCTTTCAAAACTTACAGGATGTAGCAATACCAACCCTGGACCTTCTCCCCTCTTCTCTACCAGCCCATTCACCCAGAGCCATGGCCTAGACAAGCAAATTTCCTTTCTGCCCACCTTAAGAATGCAGAGGGGCCAGGCACCTGGGTGGCTCAGTCATTAAGCATCTGACTTTGGCTCAGGTCAGGATCTCACAGTTCATGAGTTCGAGTTCTGTTTGGGGTGAGCTCAAGCCCTGCTTTTCTCTCTCTCTCTCTTTCTCTCTCTCTCCACCACCCCGCGACCCTGACCCGCCTGTCCTGGGATTCTCTCTCCCTCTCTCTCTCTCTCTCTCAAAAAAAAAAAAAAAAAAAAAAAAGGAAAGCAGAAGGGGTGACGTGTTGTCCAGTTTAATCACTGTATGGGTCCTGGACTTATCCTGGAGGTCTTGAATCTAACTCCCCACCCTGCTGGTGACCTCAGCTCTCTCTTCTGTTGCCCATCAATGGTCTATTAAAATTGAAGTTCAGAGGATGAAACCAACAAGGGAATCTAAGGATTTCCCTTACTTGTTTTTCTAGGTTTAAAATTCATCTTAATATTAAAAAAGTATTTTATTAAGCATCTGTAGATGTTTATATCAGGAAGGTTTCTTGGAGTATCTAGTCTACCATTTTGCCCAAAATGGAGTGCCACCATTTGTCAAATTAGCTGTCCCTTCAGTATCTGAACTTCTTCTTCTATAAAATGGGGATAATAATGGAATCTACCCTACAAGTTTGGTGTGGGGAATCAATGAGAGAGCACATGCAGAGCCCCTGGCACTAGTAAGGGCTCCATAAATGCTGACTATTTGCAGCAGCAGCTGTCCTGTGAGATTGGCACCAACTGAGTACAAAAGAAATCAGTATTATAAAGCAATGTTAGCTATGAATATACGTGGAAAATTCTGAAGTAAAAAAAAAAAGTTAAGCATGAAATCCAGTAGGGGTATAAAAGAGTACCCCTTTTGGCCTCTTGGCCAGGTAGGTTTATCTCAGATGGTTCCATCTTTAAATTTTTTTATTCTTAAAAACCAATCAACATAGTTGACCTTACTGAAAGACCAAATGAAGAAACGGCATGATCATCCTAATGGATGTGGTCAAAGCAACAAAATTTAAGCTTCATTCATTGTAAGTACCCTCAGCAAGGGTAGAAGAGAGCCTCCTCAGTCTAACAAAGTCACTGCAAAACACAAAGAACAAACATCAGAAATAAAGGTGAATCTTCAAAAGAATTCCCACTGAAGTCACAAGTGAAACAAGGAAGTTTACTTTCACCATAATTATTCAACAATATACTGGAGTTTCTACAGCAGTGCTGGCCAATAGGAATGTATTGAGAGGCACATATGCATTTTAAAGTTTTCTAGTAGGCACGTTGAAAAACAGTAAAAAGAAATAGGAGAAATTAACTCTAAAAGTACCTTTTATTTAATCTGGTGTATCCAAATTACCATGTCAACATACAATCAATACAAAAAATTTTCAATGAGATATTTTACTTTTTTTCATATTAAATCTTCAAAATCTGGTGGGTTTTTTTACACATATAGCACAATGTGCTCAGTTGGCACATGTGAAAGGGTGCTAATCAGGGAAACTCATCAGGCTGGCAAAAATTTCAAAGTCTGAAAATGACAAGTATTGGCAAGGATATGGAATAAGGACTCATAAACTGCTGATAGAAGCTCCTTGCCATTTGGAGAACAATATCTAATACTGGAAAATGTGCATAATATTCAGCCTAATAATTCTACTTTGTAAATAGAGACTTTAGGAGAACTCTCACCTACATGTATAAATAAATACTCTTGAGCATTGCTTGTAATAGGAAAAAGATGGAAAGACACTAAACAGCCACAAGTAGAAAAAGGAGAGACAAATTGAGGTATACTCACAGAAAGGAATAACATATAGTAGATAAAAATGAACTAGATGTAAATAGAGTAAAATGGACCAAGCTCAAGAACAACAATAGAAATATATATATACTATATATATGTATATATAGTATATATATATAGTATATATGTATATATAATATACTCTCTATATATTACATATTATATATTATATAATATATATAATGAGAGCATTTATATGGATTTGAAAAAATGTCTAAAAACAATATTGCATACATTTTAGGCAAAATCTATATTTAGGAAAAATATAAACAATATAGGAGATGGCTAGAGCAGAATCACAACAGTGCTGTCTCTGGGAAGGAAGAGAGGGAAGGAAATGAAAATGAGGAAGGAAAGGATCAAAGGTTTATCAGTAAGGCATTAGTTTTTTGATTCAAAAAAAATCTGAAGCAAATATAATAAATGTCATTTGGAAATTCTGCTCGATGGCTACATAGGTATTACCTAGTGTTGCCCTCAGCAGTTTTTTGCATGTTTTAAAGTTTTCACAATAGTAATCATATAATTCTTCTTTTTTGCTTATTTATTTATTTATTTATTTATTTATTTTGAGAGAGAGCATGAGCAGGGGAGGGGCAGAGAGAGAGAGAGAGGGAGAGAGAGGAACACAAGCAGGCTCTATGCCATCAGCACAGAGCCCGACTCAGGGCTCAAACTCACGAACCATGAGATCATGACCTGAGCCGAAACCAAGAGTTGGACGCTTAACTGACTGAGCCACCCAGGTGCCCCAATCATCTAATGCTTCTTGCTATCAATGTATCAAGGATGAAAAATTCTTACTAGATACACAAAATCAGAATAGCTGGAATTAAAAGGAAATGAAGTTCTCCACATGAAGATCTGTGTGTACACCTACACAATGGATGCACAATGGATGCAATTGGCAGAGGTTCAGTCTGGCTTCAGACATGCTGTGGCCTGTGTACAGAATAGTATCTTGCACAAAGCAGGTACTCCATCAGTGCTAGTTCAATGAATGCATGAACAGTGTTGCACTCGTGGATGGGATGGTGCAGGGTGGATGGTGCAGGGTGGATGGTGCAGGGCCAATTTGCATGAATGGAGGTTTGCCACCATTGTTGTGCTGTGATTGCTTAAGAATGAGGACTTGGTTTTATAGGTACGTTTGAGGGTTCACAGGGGGGAGCAAAATATGGCGCCTGACCTAGATATTGGTCTTCAGTCCAACTGAGGTCTCTTTATAAAAAGAGGAAGGGGAAATGACTTCTCCCCCATGTTACTCTGAACACAGCAATTCAACTCTGGTAGCCAGATAACAAAGTATATCACACAGTAGATGAGCATGAGAGAGTTGGAGGAAAGATAGTTTCCCTACTCCCTCAGAACCCAGTGTGGCTTTGGCTCAGCAAGTATTCCAGGAGACTCTTAGTTTAGTACCTCAAGAATTTGCCACGAGAAGCTGTATGTATCTTCACTGATAGAGCTTTGTGGTAACTTGACCTACCATTGCACAGTTTTCAGTATCTCTAGATGAAACCACTTGCCCACATATTTATGTATCATAAAAGCTGATAATTTATGGAAAGATAGATGAATCGGTGGAGGACAGATAATAGAGAGAAGAGATAGATAACTTTTCACTATTTGAGAAGATATCCACTCTACCAGATGATCAAATTTAGCTGCCAAAAGATAGAACAAATAGGCCTAAACTCATGAGAATTCTCTGTATAAAAAAAAAATCCTCAGGAATGTTTTTCAATTAATTATGTTCCATGCATAACAAACCTAAATATGAGAATTGGCAATGAGACCTACAGATAGAGAAAGGAAGGGGATTTTGAGTGTTTCACGTTGTCTTTTTTGGCTCCAAGTTAAGAGAACCAGGATGTGGTTTCAATTTTGGATGTGCTAATTATGTTTGTCAATTGTGAGCTTTGCTTAATTAATTAGTCATGTAAATTTAACTTTAGTATTTTTTGCACATCTAAATCATTACTACAGCAATTAAAAAGCTGCTTTGATTAGCTCCTTCCACAGGGTGTAGCACAGCACGCTTTTGTCAACTTCCTTTTGACAATCTAGCATTTGGGTGCGTTTAGAGAAAAGATATTCTATATGTTTGCGGAAAAATAAAAACCAAGACAGGTGACAAGGAAGGTGGCCTATAGTGGCAGCTATGTCAGCAACTGTTGGCAACATAAAATCAGTGAACACAGACTGGGAATGGTACTTGCACATGTTCAGGAGGAGTTCCAGGGGTGAAGAGAGTTGGTGCGCTGAATAAACCGGGAACAGGTCTCCTTTGGTAAACTGAGGTGGGAAGAAGATGACAGACAGAGATTTCTATGTCTTTGGATCAAAATCAATGTCAAAACCTATAAAACACCATAGGAACCAAGCCTGTCCCTGCCTGGGAGACCCAGCGTGACTCTCATGATCATTAATAAATACTGTGGCCAGGTGAAGCCTGTGGCAGGGGAAGCTCTCCCCATGGGCCATTTCCTACTTTAACAAGCCCAACTGTCAGGGACAATTTATGATATTACGTTCAACTTCCTCTTAATTGCTAAATAAGTGTTGCAGTCCCCTATGAACCACCTGCGGATGCTGTATTACTCTCCTTTCTGCAGAGGGAGAACCTGACACATAGTGGGATTTAATAGATTTCTCCCATCCCCACCACGGAAATTAGGAGCAAATTCAAGAACAAATAAAGGCTTTTAGGGCCCTAGTCACGTTTAGAGCTTTGGGTCAACCAAACCTTGCCATCCCTTCCCCTCACCACCAGCCCTATAGGCAGGATGACAGCAAATGACAGCTAATGGGTTATTGTGTTTCCATGATACCTTTTTAAAGCACAGAACCAACAGTGATGGTTTAGGGAATTCAATGTCATTTCTTATCTTAAAGTCATCCCCAAAGTCTAATAACTTTACACATCTGGTTTGGCTCAGAAGGTCACCAGCATCTCTGATAGAATCCAGTTGTGGAATAGAAAATAATATTTCATCTAAGAAGTAGGTGATCCAGAGGTAGCAAATGAAAAATGCTATGGAATGCTATAAGGTATATTAACAAGGGAGGGGGGAAACAGCTTTGGGGGACTCATGGAAAACTCAGGGCCAACAAGGATAAAGGGATGGAAAAAAGTGAAAGAGGGAAGAGTTCCTTAAGGAGTCTCCAGTGACAAAAACATATGCATTTCCTGAGCACTCCAGAATAATTAAGGTATCAGTCAGAATTCAACAAAGGTGGCTTTGTTGTTCCAAAAATTGAATGTCCTAAACAGAGAAATTTAATAACTACAAAGACATGATTCGGATTCTACAGTTCCTTAATGCCCCAAATCCTCCAGTATTCTAATAAAACTGAAGTTTATTTTCAATTTTTTCTCAGTAAACTTGCCCCCCAAACATCTCAAATATGTGAATACGCAGATACATGTACATATGTGTGCTGAATATATTCTTATTAAATCCTCAGATACTTAAGGCTTCTCAATAAAGACCTATGCTAGAGACTAGTTCCCTCCCACCTGCTCAGAGACCTCCCTTAGCAATTACACACACACACACACACACACACACACACACACACACACGCACACAGAGCATTATCTTCAATTTTCCACCCTTCTGGATTCCTCTGCTGCGCATATTCATAAACTCATACCTCCCACCCCAGCATTTTCTCTGGCAATCATGCTCTCTCTCCTTCTGCCTTCACAGCCATTCTCATGAAAATGTCTAGTCTCACTGTCTCCACTTCCTTGCCACTTACTCACTTCTCAGCCCACTGCAATCTGGTTTCCACTGAAACTGAAGACTGTGGAAGTCTCCCAAGCCTCTCCATCTGACAAATGAAGAGAGGATTTCTCAGTCTCCCTCACGAGGTCTTCCTGAAGCTCTGGACACTGCTAATCCCTCCCCTCTTGAAACTCTCCTCCAAGCCTCCTCTGGTAGCACACTACTTTCCTGGTTCAACTTTCTCTCAATCTCTTCTGTCTCCTCACCTCCCTTCTCGGCCTCTTTCACTGGTTTGTCCTCTTCCAAAATCTCCCTACAAGCTCCACAGCCTTTCCTCAGCTACCTTCTAATTCTCCTAGCTTCCTTGTGATAGACACATTCATCTGAGTCAGAGCCCAGGGGTTTACTTAACGTGCCATCATCTTCGTCTTCATATCCAATGCACCTCCAGGGCTACCAATTTTATGCCTTCATTTTCTGCCCAGCTTCTCTCTCTCTAGCCAACTGTACAAACTTCAACCAGAGTGAGATTTCTACGAAGCAAACCTGATATCACTCTCCTGCTTGATACCTACAGTGATTTCCCCATTAATTAAATCTGTAGATTTCTAACATTTTTGATAGAAATATTTTCTACCCTGTGAGGCCATGAACCGTGTATGTCAGCACAAGACTTGGCACATGGTATGTGCTCAATAAACAATTGTTGAAAAAAAAAAAAAACGAAGCCCAACTTAAAGCATGCACGCATGTAAAGCTGCATGGTTCCTGTTGAAGCAGGATGGGAACTCCCGGCCTGCTTGCCCTGACCGCATTCCCACCAACACCTCAGGCATCTCTGTGAAGACATATCTGGAAAACCAGCGAACTGTGTGATAAAGTTCAAGTTTCCTAGCTTGGTTACAGATGCTTGATAAACTAGTTTCTACCTACTCTCTAACATCATTTCCAACTGCTCTCCATCTTCCCGCTTCACCCTAGCCTTGCTAAACTGAATTACTTGCCATGCTAGACATGTAAGGGTTTTGCACATATAGTTCTTTCTGCCAAGAATACTCTTACTCTCCTTGATCGCCTAGAAAAATCCAACTTATTCTTCAAAATCAGCAAAAAGATAAAGACTTTTCTGATTCCTTAGGCAGAATATATCATTCTTTTTGTGCATAAATATACCTTATGCATATCTTTATTATAAATCTTATCACACCCTAAATCAACTCTCATTTATAGGTATATCTCCTCTAGTGGGCTATGAAGGCAAAGACTGTTTCTGATTTATCTTTACAACCCAGAGCCTAGCAAAGTGCCTAGTACCCAGAAGGTACTCATTATATGTTTGTATAATGAATGAAATTCTACCGGAACAAATCATTCTTTTATCTCATATCCTTTTTGTAATGAGGTGAAGAATAAACAATTTCTAATCCTTTTCATCATTTTGAAAGTCACAGGGTGTCCCATGTTAAAGGTTGGCCAGCTAATCTTCTAATATCTATGTTTCAGCAGAAATGAATTTGGATTAAGCCTTGTGGATTCACCTAAATATTTAGAGAGAATGTTAGTCTTTTTAATTGAAATTGAGATATCTGAGATCTAATGGGTTATTATTGCTGTCTTTCTCTTGGGCACTATTGAAATAATGCCTTAAATCTTAGGTTTTATACAATGAGATAAATAAGAAAGGAAAACCACGTGGATCGTATTTGTTCAATGTGGACAAGAGTGACAGAGCACAAGAATCTGATCCCTTAACAGATTCCAATGGGGGCCATCTCTTTAATGATATAAAATCAGAAATGAGAAACATCAGATGGAGATTAGTTAAGGAAAAATTGATGGCAAAATTTAACTCCAGCTGTGTAAATGAGACTTTTCCCAGGCAATTGAAAAATATCCTCCAATTATCCTCCACTGGCCTCCAGAGTCAGTGCTTCTACATCCATTGTATCAGTTTCCTTATGATTCTGAAACACCATTGTGTTGGTCTCTTGAAGGATGATTTTGTCTTCTGCTCATTGGGTAGTTTTGCAGTTATGTAGCAGAAACTCATATTCATCTTTCACATATATCACTCAATCATACTATGGTAACAAGTAGTCCATCTACCATCTTATTAACCAAAACAAACAAAAAAAACAAACAAACAACAACAAAAAACCCTGTCTGGTATAACCCAAGACTTCAGCACTTACCAACATAATGTACTTGATGTTCACAAAGATGCTTTTGCAAGACCCTAAAGTATCCTCTGAATCACAGAAGGGAGCTGAAATTAATTCCTCAAGACTCATTTCAGATCCAAGTGTATTTTATTGTATACTAATTCTCTGAAAAACCATGATTCAGGTAGAGCACATATTGAGTCTGTATGTGTATATGTGTCGAATATCCCTTTTTAAAAATTTGTAACACTGAGTTCACCAAACATGAACTTACTCTAAATAAGGGATTCTCAAAGTGTGCTCCAGAGATCTTAAGGAAACTGGATACCCTTTCATAAGTTCCACAAGGTCAAAACTATATTTGTAATAATATTAAGACACAATTCATCTTTTTCATTGTCCTTTTCTCACAAGTTGGGAGTTTTCCAGAGGCTATATGATATGTGATATTAAAACAGATTGAATTCAGAAGCAGATATGAGAATCTAGCCTTTTTCTATTAAGCCAGACAGACATGAAAGATATTTGCAAAACGTAAAACAATTTCATAAATTTTTGTTTGTGGAAAATATTTATATTTCATAAAAATATGTTATTTATGCTAAAATCCAGTGGCAGAATTTGGAATTTATTTGTGCTTTCTGAATCAGATAAGTCTTTTACCTATTCTGGAAAATTCTCATCTATTGTCTCTTCAACCATTTCCAATCCCCCCCCCTCTTCTCTTCTCCATCTAGAATGCCAATACAAGATATGTTTGTCCTTTTCATGGTCACAGGTTGAATATTTTCCACCCGCATAACTTTGTGCTACACTTTGGTTACCTCTTTTAGATCTTTCCGGTTCGCTAATTCTTTTTTCTCTTTTTTTAAATTCTTTTTTTTCAATGGGAATTTTTTAAATTTAAATTTTAGTTTACATACAGTGCAATATTGGTTCCAGGAGTAGAATTCAGTGATTCATCACTTACATACATCACCCAGTGCTCATCACAAGTGCCTTCCTTAATACCCATCACCCATCTAGCCCATCCCCCCCACCTCCCTCCATCAATCCTCAGTTTGTTCTCTATCCTTAAAAGTCTCTTGTGGTTTATTTCCCTGTCTCCTCTCCCCCGCCTCCCCATATGTTCATAGGTTTTATTTCTTAAATTCCACATGAGTGAAATCCTATGGTATTTGTCTTTCTCTGACTTATTTAGCTAGGCATAATACATCCTAGCTCCATTCACATCATTGCAAATGGCAAGATTTCATTCTTTTTGATGACTGAGTAATATTCCATCCGAGTGATCTTCACTGGATTATTTCTTTTTTTTTTTTTTGAGTGTTGAGTTTGATAAGTTCTTTATAGATTTTGGATTCTAACCTTTTTAAAAGTTTTTAAACGTTTTTATTCATTTTTTGAGAGACAGAGAGAGACAGACAATGAGCGGGGAAGGGGCAAAGAAAACGGGAGACCCAGAATTTGAAACAGGCTCCAGGCTCTGAGCTGTTAGCAAAGAGCCTGATCCAGGGCTTGAACCCACGAACCATGAGATCATGACCTGAGCTGAAGATGGCCACTTACCTGACTGAGCCGCCCAGGTGCCCCTGGATTCTAACCTTTTATCCAATATGTCATTTGTAAGTATCTTCTCCCATTCTATAGGCTGCCTTTCAGGTTTGTTGATTGCTTCTTTCGCAGTGCAGAAGCTTTGTATCTTGATGAAGTCCCAACTGTTCATGTTTATTTTTGTTTCCCTTGTCTTCAGTGATGTGTCGAGTAATAAATTAGTCAGGTTGAGGTCCAAGAAGTTGCTGCCTGTGTTTTCCTCTAGGAATTTGGTGGTTTTCTGCCTGACATTTAGGTATTTCATCCATTTTGAGTTTATTTTTGTATATTGTATAAGAAAGTGGTCCAGTTTCATTCTTCTGCTTGTTGCCATCCAGTTTTTCCCAACACCTTTCGTTGAAGAAACTCTGTTTTTCTATTGGATATTCTTTTCTGCTTTGCCAAAGGTAAGTTGACCATACAGTTGTGGGTCCATTTCTATTTTGTTCCATTGATAAACGTGTCTGTTTTTATGCCAGTACTATACTGTCTCGATGACTATAGCTTTATGATATAGCTTGAAATCAGGAATTGTGATGCCTCCAGTTTTGTTTTTCTTTTTCAGGGTTGCTTTGGCTCTTTGGGGTCTTTTGTGGTTCCATACAAATTTTAGGATTTTTTGTTCTAGTTCTGTGAAAAATGCTGGTGGTATTTTAATAGGGATCGCATTAAGTGTGTAGATTGCTTTGGGTAGTATAGGCATTTTAACAATGTTTGTTCTTCTAATCCATGAGCATGGAATGCTTTTCCATTTCTTTGTGTCCTCTTCAATTTCTTTCATAAGTGTTCTGTAGTTTTCAAGTACAGATCTTTTACCTCTTTACTTAGGTTTATTCCTAGGTATCTTATTGTTTTTGGTGCGATTGCAAATGGGATTGATTCCTTGATTTCTTTTTCTGCTGCTTCGTTATTGGTGCATAGAAATCCAACAATTTCTGCACATTGATTTTATATCCTGTGACTTTGCTGAATTCATGTATTAGTTCTAGCACTGTTTTGGTGGAGAGTTTTGGGTTTTCTATGTAGAATATCATGTCATCTGCAAATAATGATAGCTGCGTCTAATCTCCTTATATAGCCCTTCTATTCCATTCTAAAATTCAATTATCATATTTTTTATTTTCAGAAGTTCTACTTTATTTTTAAAAAATCTGTTAGGTCTTATTTCTGCTATGTGTGTATTCTCAGTTATATCTTCTGATATTATTTCCTTAAATCATCTGAAAATATAGAACTCATTTTCTATTCACTATAAGATGGCTCAATTATCTGAAGTTACTAAAGGTCTAATAATTGCTGTTTTCTCTGCTTGCATCATACATGGAAATCTGTTTCTTCCTGTATGACCCAAGTTTACATTATCAGTTCATGTTCAATCAAGCCTTATATCCATGGGAATCTTGTGCAGCTTGGGATAAAGACATGAGTCTACAAAAGATTTGCTTTTGTTTCTGTTAGGCACCCAGGGTGCCCAAGGTAGTATATATTAGAACCCCTAATCTATTTGAGGACAGGCCTCTGGTTATACATTCTCAAGAGACACTGTATTACCCACTGTTTTAGCAGGCCAAGTCGGAGAATTTGCCTTATTATCTCCCTTTGCTCTTTTTTTTTTTCTAGTCTATCTTTTCCTGCCCGATGTAGTGCTTAAGGATTTGTTTCCTGTGAGGTTCCTTGTTTCCCCCGATTCTCTGCGTGCTGAGCACAGGGTCTTATCTTCATGTGGCTATTAAACACTGAGCATCTTGGTTACATGGAACAGCAAATACCCTTGGGCATCAGTGGCTTCACCACCAGCTTCTTGCCTTGGTTTTCAGCTTCTTCATTTTTGGTCCCCAGGGATTTGCCTTACTTTTTTGCAATCCTAGCTTTACAAATGATCTATTTCTTACATGTTGTTTAATATTTTGGGTGTCTTTTGGGGGAGAAGATATTCAGATTATCTAGTTTGCCATATTTTCCAGGAATATAAATTGGCACATTTCTGAAAGATAAAATGCACATACTACTTGACTTTAAGAAATTCATTCTTTGAATGAAAATTTGGCAATATCTATCAATGTTCAAAATATACATAATTTTAATCCAGCAATTCTACTTTCTATGAATTTATCCTACATATATACTCACACTTGTATAAAACGCCACATGAATAACATTGTTGCAGGCTTAGTGAAATGTGATGATTATAACCATGTAAATGTTCATTATTAGGAGACTAGTTGAATATAGTACTTCCCACAACATTCTACAATGGTTACAAGGAATTTAAAAGATCTATACGACCTAACATGGAAAAATGTTTATGATGCAAGTTGTATAACTTTTTTTTTATGTAAAGTATTCAAGAAATGCTTATATGTGCTTATCTATTCATTAAAAGCTTCTGAAAAGATACACAATGAACTGTGAACAGTAGTTTCCCCTACTGTTGGGACTGAACCATTGTTATACAAACATTGTTTCTAACTGACGAATATGCTAATTTGAAATTATTTTTTACCCACTTATTAACATCATCTCCTTACTTCTTTATTTTCACTAGCAGTGCTATTAGAGGCATTTATAAATAAAGATCTCTACAAACTGTTCTACAACTCCTATCAGCCACTATCTGTCTGTTATTCTTTACCTGTCCCTTACCTGTCAATTATCCCAAGCAATCTGGTTGTCCTCTGCTGCTTTACTAGGACACTCATTACCTAATGCTCTAAATATAATGGCAGAGACTTAAAGAGGTAGATTTCTTACCCTCATCTGCCCTGAGACTCCTAATGGTTTACAGTGTGCATAAGTGTATATAAAGGAGCTGGAATTTAAATGCCATGCCACTACAGAGGAGAGAAAGGGTTCACTGAGAATTAAGTGAAGAAGTTAGGCATTAGCTTTGGTTGTGCCACAGTTTGAACAGCAGGAGATAATCATTTCAACATTGGAGGCTGGATGCAGCTTCTGACTGGAGCTTGATATTTAAACAAGCTGCTTAAATTGTAAAGACTAGTAACCAAATTAGGCATTTACACATTTAGGAACATTTTCTGGCATAATCCTAAAGGTTTTCCTTTGAACATCTTCATTCTTTCATATGATGAACTCCTGACAGTGTACAGCTATAGAATTACTTAATTTCCCATTAGATTTAGATGCACAAATATGACAGACCCCACATACTTATATGTAGCTTTTCATATACAAAAATGTGACTTCTCTTCTCATTCTCTTTGAAATAGGCTTCATATTCATGCTATGATGAAAGCTGGCCTAGATATTATTCTACATCTAGACTACAATTTTCACCGCTTTGTGATGCCATCTTGAGTTATGGGTTTAAGATATTTTTTGTGGAAATAGGGTATTTTGATTATGACTGGTGTTTTCATTTGGGTTGTTTTGTTTGGTTTTTTGTTTTGTTTTTATTTTGGTTTGTTTTGAGAAAGAATGGAGAAAACGATCAGAGGAAGGGAGAAGCTTTCCTTTTAGGAAAACGATTATTTCCATTTTGAGGTTTTTTTTTTTATGGTATGATACCATTTACATAGAGTTTAAAAAGAATACTATACTTTGTCTCTGGATGCATGAAGCACATCCATGATAAAACTACACCTGTATATAAGCAGTATAAAATTGCAGGAGAGCCATGTTTTAGACTGGGGGCCCCCAGCAAAGCCTTAGACTAGGACTTGGGTGCAGGGCACTTATTAAGGGATGATCCAAGTGAATAGGAGTGAAGGAGCAACGAGACAAGAAAAAGAGAAAAGTAAGGCAAGAGTCTGTCACTGGGACTTCTGAGAACTGTCCCCTTTGGTTGATGTTTCTCCTGAGGGTGTTAATTCTCTCATATCTTCTTTTTGTTTTCCAGGTAATAGCTCCTGACATGATTTTCTTTTTTTCACCTTTATTGAGGTAAAACTGACAAATAAAATTGTAATATATTGAAAGTATGCAGTGTGATGATTTGGTACATGCATACATTGTGAAAGGATTCCCACCATCAAGTTAATTAATAGATTATCGAGATATCACCTCATATATTTTTTTTTTTTTCTTTTCTGGTATAAACATTTAGGTTCTACCCTCTTAGCAAATTTCAATTATATATTACAGTGCTATCAACCATAGTCACTGTTATGCATTAGATCCTAACACCCTATTCATTCTATAGCTGAAAGTTTGTACCCTTTTCCCACCGTCCCCCAAATTTTCCCAACCCCTAATTTTCCCAACCATCATTCTACCCTCTGTTTCTATGAGTTTGACTTTTTAAAAAATTCCACAAAAAGTGGTATCATGAAGCTTTTGTCTTGTTCTGTCTAGCTTATTTCTCTTTCTAATATTTCGTTAGTGTACAGAAGCACAAGTGATTTTTGTATATTGATTTTGTATCCTACAACTTTACTGAATTCATTTATTAATTCTAACAGTTTCATGGCAGAGTTTAGGTTTTCTACATATAATATCATGCCATCTGTAGAGATATTTTTTACTTCTTCCTTTCCTATTTGGATGTCTTTTATTTCCTTTTCTTGCCTAATTGTTCCGGTTAGGACTTCTAGTATTATAAAATAAAATAATAAAATAAAAGTGGCAAGAGTGAGCATCCTTGTCTTGTTTCTCATCTTAGAAGC
The DNA here is from genome assembly GCA_028646485.1 of Cryptoprocta ferox. Classification (NCBI taxonomy): domain Eukaryota; kingdom Metazoa; phylum Chordata; class Mammalia; order Carnivora; family Eupleridae; genus Cryptoprocta; species Cryptoprocta ferox. The sequence goes on from CM053563.1 coordinate 29,642,574, forward strand.
TTTTAGTTTTTCACTGAGTATAATGTTAGCTGTGGCCTTGCCATCTATGTCTTTATTATATTGAGGTACATTCCTTGTTTTTTTTTAATGTTTATTTATTTTGAGAGAGGGAGCATGAGTAGGGGAGAGGCAGAGAGAGAGGGAAACAGAGAATCCTAAGTAGGCTCTGCGCTATCATCACAGAGCCCGACACAGAGCTCGATCCGACAAACCATAAGATCATGACCTAAGCCGAAACCAAGAGTCAGATACTTAACCAACTGAGCTATCCAGGTTACCCAAGGTATGATCCTTCTACACCCAGCTTTTTGAGAGTTTTCATCATAAACGAATGTTAAATTTTGTCAAATGATTTTTCCACATCTATTTAGAAGACCATATGATTTTTATCCATCATTCTGATAATGTGTTGTGTCTAATTTATTGATCTACGTATGTTGAACCATTCTTGCATCCCTGAGGTAAATATCATTTGATCTTGGTGTATGATCTTTTTAATGTATTGTTGAATTTGCCAATATTTTGTTGAGGATTTTTTAATATATTTTCATCAGGGATATCGACCTATAGTTTTCTTTTCTTGTAGTATCCTTGTCTGGCTTTGGTACCAGGTTAATGCCGGCCTTGTAATATATTTGGAAATGTTCCCCCTTCTTCTGTTTTTTTTGTAAGAGTTTGAGAAGGATTGGCATTAATTCTTCTTTAAATGTTTGGTAGAATTTAACAGGGAAGACATTTGGTCCTGGACTTTTCTTTGTTGACAAGTTTTAATTACTAATTAAATGTCCTTAGTAGTATATGGTCTATTCAGATTTTCTATTTCATCATGATTCAATCTTGGTAGGTTGTATGTTTCTAGGAATGTATCCATTTCTTCTAGGTTATCTAATTTGTTGGCACTTAATTGCTCATAGTAGTTCCTTATGATATTTAGTATTTCTGTGTTATCAGTTGTAATGTCTCCTCTTTCACTTCTGATTTTACTTGTCTTCTTCCTTTTTTTTCTCAGTCTAACTAAAAGTTTGTCAATTTTGTTTATTTTTCCTAAAAACCAGCTCCTAGTTTCATCCATATTTTCTATCATCTTTTTAGACTATTTCATTATTTCCTCTCTGTCCTTTGTTATCTCCTTCCTTCTACTAATTTGGGCTTAGTTTGTTCTTCTTTTTCTAGTTCATTGAGGTAGAAAGCTATACTGCTTATTGGAGATTTTTTTTTTAATTTTGGCATGTATTGCTGTAAACTTAACTCTTAGGACTACTTTTGCAGCACCCCAAAAGTGTTGGTATGTTGTGGTTCCATTTTTATTTGCCTCAAGATATTTTTTTTAATTTTTAAAATTTTTTAAAATATTTATTCACTCATCATCAGGGAAATACAAATCAAAACCACACTGAGATACCACCTCACGCCAGTCAGAGTGGCTAAAATGAACAACTCAAGAGACTATAGATGCTGGCGAGGATGTGGAGAAACGGGTACCCTCCTACACTGTTGGTGGGAATGTAAACTGGTACAGCCGCTCTGGAAAACAGTGTGGAGGTTCCTCAAAAAAC
>CM053563.1:29644629-29677255 GCA_028646485.1 Cryptoprocta ferox
AAGGAGGAAAAAGAGTTAGGGAGAGGGAGGGAGAAAAAACACGAGAGACTCTTGAATCCTGAAAACAATCTGAGGGGGGAAGGGGAAGGGGAAAAGGTAAAGCGGGGTGATGGTCTTGGTGGAGGTCACTTGTGGGGAAGAGCACTGGGTGTTATATGGAAACCAACCTGACAATAAACTATAAAGTTTAAAAAAAAAAAAAAGTAAAACAAAAAAAATAAATAAATAAAATATTTATTTAAAATATTTTGAGGGAGAGAGATACAGTGTGAGCAATGGAGGGGCAGGGAGAGGAAGACACAGAATATGAGGCCGGCTCCAGGCTCTGAGCTGTCAGCACAGAGCCTGAAGCAGGGCTCAAATTCACGAACCATGAGATCATGACCTGAGTCGAAGTTGGACGCTGAACCGACTAAGCCACCCTAGTGCCCCTCTAGATGTTTTTTTAATTTCCCTTTTGATGTCTTCTTTAACCCAATGTCCAGCATTATGTTGTTTAATCTCCATATATTTGTAGATTTTTCAACTTCCTTCTTGTAATTAATTTCTAGTTTCATGATATTGTGTTCAGAAAAGATGCTTGATATGATTTCAATCTTCTTAAAGTTATTAAGATCTGTTTTGTGGCCTAACATATGATATCTCCTGGAGAATATTCCATGCACACTTGAGAAGAATATGTGTATTTTGTTGGCGTTGAATAGAATGTTCTGTGTTTGTCTGTTAGATCCATCTGTTCTAATGTATATTTTAAGTCAAATATGTCCTTATTGTCTTTCTGTCTAAATGATCTCTCCACTGTTGAAAATAAGGTACTAAAGATCCCTATTATTCTATATATTTCTTTCAGATATGTTGGTATTTGTGCTATACATTTAGGGGTTCTGATGCTGAGTGCATAAATATTTACAATATTGTATACTCTTGTTTAAATGGCCCCTTTATCATTATATAATCATCTTGTCTCTTGTTACAATTTTTAGCTTAATACATATCTTCTCTGATATATGTATAGCCACTCCTGTTTTCATTGGTTTCCATTTGCATGGAATATCTTTTTCCATCCCTTCACTTTTGGTCTATGTGTTTCTTTAAGGTTGAAGTGAGTCTCTTGTAGGCAGAGTAGAGTTAACTCTTCTTTTTCATAATCCATTCAGCCACTCCATGCTTTTTGATTGGAGAATCTAGTCCATTTATATTTAAGTAATTATTGATAGGAATGGACTTACTACTGTCATTTTATTAATTATTTTTGGCTTTTTGGTAGTTTCTTTATTCCTTTCTTCCTCTCTTGCTGTCTTCTCTTGTGATTTTACACTTTTTGTAATGGTTATATTTTGATTACTTCCTCTTTACTTTTGTGTATTTACCATAAGTTTTTACTTTGTGGTTACCAAGAGATTTACATAAAACATCTTATAGTTATGACAGTATATTTTAAACTGATAACTTAATTTCAAATGCATACTAAAGCTCTACATTTTTTATACAACATAAAATGTGCATACACATTTATGTACATATTTTATGTTCTTGATGTCACAATGTATATCTTTTTATATTGTGTGTCCATTAACAAATTATTGTAGTTATATTTACTTTTAATACTTTCATCTTTTAACCTTTAAACTAAAGTTATAAGTGATTTTATCCATCACCATTGCAATATTAGATTATTCCAAATATAACTATATATTTACCTTTACCAGTGAGTTTGATACTTTCATATGTTTTCATATTACTAATTAGGATCCTTTCATTTCAGCTTGAAGAACTTCCTTTAACATTTCTTATAAAGCTGGTCTACTGGTGATGAACTCTTCTGGCTTTGTTTGTCTGGAAAACTCTCTCCTTAAATTCTTTATCTTTATCTCTCCTTACATTCTGAAGAATAATTTTGCCAGGGAGAATATTCTTGATTGGCAGTTCTTTCAGCACTTTGAATATATTAGCCTACTCCCTCTGGCCTGCAAAGTTTCTGCTGAAAAATTCTCTGATAGTTTTATGGGAGCTCTCTTGTATGTTGATTTTCTCTTGCTACTTAAGATTCTCTATCTTAAACTTTTGAAAATTTAATTATAGTATGTATTGATGTGGATGACTTTAGCATCATCTTATTTGGTATTATTTGGCTTCCTGGATCTGGATGTTTGTTTCTCTTCCCAGGTTATGTAAGTTTTCAGCCATTATTTCATTAAATAGGCTTTCTATTCCTTTCTTTCTCTTTTCTCCTTTTGGGACTCCTATATTGCATATATTGGTCTGTTTGATGCTGTCCCATAAGTCCCTTAAGCTATCTTCACTGTTTGTTTTTCTTTTGCTCCTCTTCCTGGATAAATTTGACTTTTCTGTCTTCAAGTTCACTAACCTTTGCTTCCACTTGTCTAGTCTGTTATTGAACTCCTCTGTTGAATTTTTCAGTTCAGTTGCTGTACTCTTCAGCAATATGATTTCTGTTTGGTACTTTTTAATATTTTCTATCTCTCTGGTGAAATTCTTTGTTCATCTATGGCTTTCCTGCCCTTGGTAAGCATCTTTATGACTGTCATTTTGAACTCTCTATCAGGTAAATCACTTATCTCCATTTTATTAAAATTGGTTTCTGGAGATTAATCTTGTTACGTTGTTTGTAACACATTCCCCCTTTTTTCTCATTTTCCTTTACTCTCTGTGTTAGTTTCTGCACATTAGCAAAAACAGTCACTTCTCCTAGTCTTGACAGACTGGTCTCAGGTAGAAAAGGAATGCTGTTGTCAATTAGCCTGGCCTGCTTGTCTCTAAAACTTTTGTGATTTTGCAAGCTACTGTCTTTATTCTTGGTGGTTCCGGTAGTTGAGGGTGTCTCAAGACCTGTCAGTGTTCCAAAAGGGAGGATCACAATTAGCACATAGATGCAGGCTGATTAGAAGCTAGACTCTCAGGTAGCAGCTGGGAAAATGTGTTAACTAGTTAAACCTCTGCAGGGAGAATCTGCAAGATGGGCATTTTTGCCCACTCCCTCTAAACTGAGCCTGAGTGTACAGCCATGGAGGAGTGCTCCTGTACCCACTTAAAAACTTCTTTGCTTCTCTGCCATAGTCCTATGGGATTCATAAATGCAAGGCCCATTAGCTATCACAGCCAGGTAACTCAGAGGTCCAACTCTCAGGCTACAACTGCAAAATCTGGGGTGCCAGGTATGTGTACAAGCTCCTTCAAAAGAGATGTTGGTGACCTAGTTTTTATCATTGGAGTGGTTGAGGCAGAAGGCTATGAAAGTGCCCACCAACTCCCCCAGACTCTGTGGAAGACTGAAGCTGACCCTTATTTGTATGCAAATTAGTATCCAGACCCTCAGGCAGTAGATGGTAAGGTATACAGTCCATCCTCTTCCAAGGAAAGATAGGTAGATGCGCAAGGTCTCTACATTTTCTGAGACCTTGAGGACAACACAGTGAATGTTCACCCACCTGTTAAAAATTACTTCTTTGTTTTCCATAGTCCTGTGGGTCTTAAGGATGCAAGACCTATTCACTTTCAGATATAGGTGTATGGAGGGCCCAACCCTTGAGTGGGAGCCTTAAAAGCTGAGACACTAGATGTGCAATTCAGACCCTGAGCTTCCCAGGAAAAAGATGGGAGGTAAGATTTCCCACTCAATGCTATGGCACTGTGCCAGGGGTGAGGTTTATGGTGAGAGTGTATCTTGGCCTTTCCTACTCATTTGATGTAAATATTTTCTCAGTTATCTGATGTGTAGGAGTCATTCAGCTAGTTTCTGGATTTCTCTCAGAGGGAAGTGCTCCATCTGTAGCTGTACATTAGGTGCATCTGTGGGAAGAGGGATATTCCAGAGCTCCCTATATTGTTATCCTGGTCCTTCCCCACTTTTGAGGTTTTATTTACATCAAAGTCCATGCGAGTTGACACTGAGCTCTTTGTAAGATGAGATATGTTTAAAAAGACATAGCAAAGATAGTTTGTGAGGAAATGTGTTCTATGGGCACCAGAAGAGCATATTTGACGATTGGTTCCCCAATTATCTCTCATAATAGCCTTCGTCAATGCCAAAATCTACTCATTCTTTGTATTTCCCAGTCTTCTATTAAAACACAAACTTTTGGGGGTGCCTGGTTGAGCATCTGACTTCAGCTCTGGTCATGATCCCACAGCTGGTGGGTTCAAGCCCCGCGTCGGGCTCTGTGCTGACAGCTCAGAGCCTGGAGCCTGTTTCAATTCTGTGTCTCCCTCTCTCTGCCCCTCCCCCGCTCACAATCTGTGTGTCTCCCTCACTCTCTCAAAAATAAGTAAACATTACAAATAAAAATAAAATACAAACAAACATTTTTAAAGGGAGGTATTTGGTGGCCACATTCAGTCACTTAACTCTATGTTCTCCATATCACTTTTCAATGCGAGGAGCTGAAAATCACTTAAAAACCAGACATGAAATAAGAAGGTAATGGAAAGGTATGAAGGGGAGGGCCATTGAAGGGTGAGGTAGGGAGAATTCTAGGTTATCAGCAAAAATGTATGAATACCTGAACATTGAAAAGGTGCTTCACTTGCAAAACGGAGAAAATAGTTTAAAAAACAAGTGTCCAAGCATTTAATTTCTTAATTATGGCCAAAGATATAATGTAACTGAAAATCATATGAGAGATAAAAACATATGTGTTTGGAAAAGAACTTTAGGATTCCAATCCTATGGTCATGGTGATCTAAACAGAAATAAAACTTTCTTATTCCAAACTCATAGAACTTCTGGACAGTAGGAGATATTATGAAGAAGTGATATTAAATCTAAGAATAAGACCTAGAGGCTGGGAGATGCAAGGCAATAAATGCAGGAAATACAGTTTTAGACTAGAAGCAGGAGAAAGCTGGAAACTGGGCTTCCACATAAAGCCAAAGCCCTGTAAGGACTGTTTCGACTGTGGCGACCGAACTGATAAAACTCTACCCACCAGCTCAGCAAAGCAGTAAGTTGTTATCCACCCAGAACACTGAGTAGAGAAAATTCTCCTGTGAGACAGCAAGTCATTCAGATATCTTTGCTAAAGGAATTACTTAAGGGTGTAATTTAGGAAAGAAGGAAAAAAAGAACTTGAACCCTAATGGAAAGAATGGACTAAAAGAAGCAATGAATAGGTAAGAAGCTCGTAAAACATCAATACCATCAATAATAACAATAATGTCACATTTCATGGATATTAAACAAGAAAGAACTTCAACACTGGACTTGGGAGACTCAGGGTGGATTTAAAAATAAAATCCAATGGTGATTCTAGGAACTACAACTAAACCATAAGGACACAGAAAGGTTAAAAATAAATGATGGGAAAACATACCTGACAAATGCTAACTAAAGGGAATTTATATTAATATCAAGCAAAAATAATGGATGGGGAAAAACAGTATAGGGTTACATAATAATAATAAATTAATTCACTAAAAGACATAATTCTGAACTCGTATAAACCTAACAACAGAGCTTCAAAATATATACAGAGAAAAGAGAGTTATAATAATAAAGGAAAGATCCACAATCATAACTGCTTTTTTAACATGCCTCTGTAATCAAAAGACAAAACACTGAAGCTGTAAATGCTTTGATAACATAATTAATACACTTACTGCAATGACAATAATTACAGAAAATAATGGATACAACAATTAGAAAACTTACATTCTTTTTAAAACAAAAATGGAACATTTATAAAAGCTCTTCTCATGTTAGGAAAAAGGCAAATCTCAAAAACCACCAAGGACAATATCACACAGATCATGATATCTATTCAAAATGTAATAAGTTTAGAAATCAATAATGAAAAAATATCTAAAAATATTTCATATATTCAGAAATGTTTAACTTACTTCTAAATAATTTATGAGTAAAAGAAGAACTCACAATGAAAATTATAAAATATTTTAAAAAATTCACAAAGAAAAGAGTATATTTCAAAATGTGTGGAGCACACCTAAATTAACAAATTATAAAACATGAAAAAAAAACTAATGACTCAAGAATTAGGAGGAAGTTGGTTGAATGAAAGAATAAATATAGGAGAAGAAATGAGTTACATGAGAAACAAACAACAGAAATAAATCTTAAACTTATTTTTTAAAAAGAAAAAAATAAATGAACTATTTTTTGATTAAGACTAATCATGGGACAAAACATGAAAGCATAAATAAAACATATATAAGTGTAAAGGGGGCCACAAATACAATAGACATTTTAAAAAAATCATAACAAAATAGGTTGAGTAACTTGATGCCAGTAAATCTAGAAACAACAAAATTTGAATCACTCTCTAGAAAAAGATAACTTATCAAAACAGACTCAGAAAATCAAGAAGTTGAATAGATCTATACCCATTAAAGAATTGGAATTAATAATTAAAAATATACACCCCTCCCCCCAAATCACACCAAGCCAGATGGCTTTATAGGGGAACACAGTTAAACTTTCAATGACTGTTATGTTAAAATATTTTAGAGAATAAAAAAACACAGAAATGTTCCCAATCCATTGTAATGAGGATAGCATAACTTGACACCAAAACTGAAAAAATACAGTATTAGAATTGAAATTTGTAACTCAGCTCATTTATGAGCATATGTGCAAAAACCCTAAAGAAGATATTGGAACACCATAACCAACTATTTATACTTTATACACACACACACACACACACACACACGTACACACATGCATTTATATAAATACAATGTAGAATTTATCTCAAGAATTCAAGGCTGGTTTAATATTAGAAAATCTTTTAATGTATTTTAACACATTTATATACTAAAGGAGAAAAAACATTATCTTACTATGTATACAAAAAGCATTATTAAATTTAATACATAGTTATAATAAAAAGAAAAACCCCCAGAAAATCAGGAATAAAAGGAAATTTCTTAAATGTGACAAAGCATTTTTAAATTTTACTTATTTATTTTGAGAGAGAGAAAGAGGAGACACATTGGGGAGGTGCAGAGAGAGAGGGAGAGAGAAAGAACCTCACACAGGCTCCAACCTGTCAGCACAGAGCCCAAAGCAGGGCTTGAAACCACAAACCTCAAGATCATGACCTGAGCCCAAATCAAGAGTCGGATGCTTAACCAAGTGAGCCACCTGGGTGTCTCAGTGACAAAGCATATTTTAAAACACGACAGAAAACATCATAATTAATGACACAACTTTAGAAGCATTTATTTTAAGACAAAGAAGAGAAAAAATGGTATCACCACAACTGTTCAACACTCTTCTGGTGGTCCTAGCCAATGGAATAAGACCGAAAAAAAAAAAAAAAACAACCTTAAAATAATTACAATGTAATCATTGTTAAGTAGGCTTGTTCAAAAAGTTTTGAAGGATTTTGGGTGATTTTGATATTTCTGAACGGAATAAGTATACCTTCCTAAAGGAAGACTCCTTCCCTGTTAGGTGTAGATTTGTTAAATTACACAGTTTCCCAATCAGATTTTTCCGATCAGAGGCACTCACAAGATGCTTTGATCCAGAACTGGGTGATGAGTAGGGTGTTATGTTATAATGACTAATAATGTTCCCTTTAAGAAACAAAAGCAAAAATGAACTATTGGGACTTCATCAAGATAAAAAGCTTCTGCACAGTGAAGAAATGATCAACTGCTGGGAGCCGCATCGGCTTTGCTGGATGACACAGTGATAGCAAAGAAATGGCAGATGTTTGCACAGCTCCTGCCATGAAGCAAAACTGGTATCTCCTTCTATTATTGGCTCATATTGGGAATGGGACCACTGTTATTGATTAGGCCTCACAATGTTCCAAATCAGACCAATATTCCCCACACAGTTACCCCACAAGAAAAAGCATATTCCTGACCCTGCATAAGAGATTTTAGCACTGCAGATGTTTGCTAAAAGGCTCTTCTAATGAGCCTTGCAGACCCAAGACATAAGGGGGGCTAAGAACACAAGAGTTACGATTAACTCTGACCCGGAGAAAAAGAGCCTAACTTAGAGATAAGAAACAGACAAGGACTGGACATAAGTTGCTACATATACCTTTGCTAATTGGAGCCACAAATACCCTCCCTTGTACTGACTTCAGTTATGAGGATGGATAAAAAACTAGAAACCCAGGTGCATGGCCAACACACATAGGACCCCCATTATGCTTACATTACAGAAAGGGCTTTCTCTAGCAACTTGTTAACAAGCATTCTTTCTCTTATGGTTATTGAGCTAGATAAAATAACTCCTAGCCTATCTATATACAATTTAACCTATGTTTTAATTTTAGCGTTACTAACTTAAATAATATGTATATTATTCTGTTTTTTACTAAAAACATCCTGTTATTCTCTTGGTTATAAAATTTACTCAACCTCACTGTAAATGCATTACATGACTCGGTTTTAATTCGTTAATTAAAAACAAGGTCATAATTATTGGCCAAAAACCAACCCATACAAAATAAGATAGGTTTGTTACTTTCTTAATCTTGGGGACTGATGCCAAGAATAAATTGGGATGTTTATACAAAAATACTTCTGTAAAACTTGTTTCTGTATACTTTCGATGATCAAAGCATCTTATCACAAAGAATTAACCACTGTAAAAAATTTCTACTTCCTGATGTCATGTTATTGCTTGACCAATAAAAAAGACACCAAAGCAGACTGAGCAGAGATGCCTGCCTGGTGATCAAAAAAGAAACTTGTGGCTTTCTCATCACTCTCTCGTGCCGACACCGTCCATCCTTTCAGGGACCCCTGGACCTGCTGGATGGACTCTGGCAATCAACAAACTAAAAGGCAACCTACAGAATTGGAGAAGATATTTCCAAATGACATATCTGATAAAGGGCTAGTATCCAACATATATGAAGAACTTATCAAATTCAACACTCAAAATATAAATAATCCAGTTAAGAAATGGGCAGAAGACATGAACAGACATTTCTTCAAAGAAGACATACAAATGGCTAAAAGACACATAAAATCATGCTCACCATCACTCATCACCGGGGAAATACAAATCAAAACCACAATGATATACCACCTCACACCTTTCAGAATGGCTAAAATTAATAACTTAGGAAACAACAGATGTTGGCAAGGATGTCTAGAAAAGAGATCCGTCTTCACTGTTGGTGGAAATGAAAACTAGTGGAGCCACTATGGAAAACAGTATTGAGTTTCCTCAAAAAGTTAAAAATAGAAGTACCCTATGACCCAGCAATTGCACTACTAGGTGCAATTAAAGGACACAAAAATATTGATTTGAAGGGGCACATGCACCCCAATGTTTATAGCAGCACTACCAAAACTAGCCAAAGTATGGAAAGAGCCAAACGTCCATTGACTGATAAATGGATAAATAAGATGTGATATGTGTGTGTGCGCGCGTGCGTGTGTGTGAGTGTGTGTACAGTGGAATATATATAAATATAAATATAAATATATATATATTATATAATGTGGAATATATATATACATATAGGTATAGTGGAATATTACTCAGCCATCAAAAAGAATGCAATCTTGCCATTTGCAACAACATGGATGAAACTACAGTATATTATGCTAAGAGAAATAAAGAAAAATACCATGGGATTTCACTCATGTGGAATTTAAGAAACAAAACAGATGAACATAGGGGAAGGGAAGGAAAAATAAAATAAAGTAAAAACAGAGAGGGAGGCAAACCATAAGAGACTCTTAACTTTAGAAAACAAACAGGGTTTCTGGAGGGGAGGGGAGTGGGGGATTGGCTAAAAGGGTGATGGGCATTAAGGAGAGCACTTGTGATGAGCACTGGGTGTTATATGTAGGTGATGATCACTAAATTCTACTCCTAAAACCAATGCTACACTATATGCTATATGTTAACTAACTTGAATTTAAATAAAATCTTGGAAGAAAAACAAGTAATAATGCTCCCTTTCAGATTCAAGAGTCCTGAGTTACATGATACATTGTACATTAATCTCAATTAGACAGGCAAAAAGGCAACATGTAGAGATATATTTGGCTAATACAAATCATGACAGAAGTGGCATGGATCTGGAGGTCTTAGCTATGGAAGCCTGGATTTAACGGCTTCTGTGTTATGATGGAATATTATACCATTCCAGAGCCAGCAATTGGTATTTTAATAATAAGACATCAAGGTGATTGTGATGCATGCCCAAGTTTGAGAGCCACTGCTCTGGAGAAACTCTTGCCCAAGTGCACAAGAAGAAATATGTAAGGACGTTTAATGTGGCACTATTTGTAATACCAAAATAGGTGGAAACAATCTTGGCATCTTTGGAGAGGGAAGGGATAAATGGCTTAGTTGTATACAATAGATGCTACACATCAGTTCAAATGAAAGAACTATGTCTCCAAGGATAAATCTCCAAAACCTAATGCTAAATGGGAAATGCAAGTTGCAAAAGAATTTAAGTGGCATACCATTTATTTAAAATTTTGAAACACACAAAACCATGGAATATATTATTTATGATATTTATGTAACTTTTTAAAACCACAAAAACATTGAGTGACTCATACACACCAATTTCAGGACAGTGGTTATTTCTATGTAGGAAAGGAAAATAAGTTAGGGGTACCCTTCAACATTTTATAAGAAAATATGACAGCATTTTAATATTTATTAAATCTGATATGTGTTCATTGGTTTTTGCTATATTCTCTATACTTTTCTTCATATTTTACAAAACCTTAATTAAAATAAAAAACGTTTGGGTTTTTTTCATGTAAACTTTCATTTGATAAAATAGTTTTAAAAATATCCAGCAGTATTGCCATGTTTCATTTCCTAGGACTTATTGTCAGAAAGAAGGTCAGTGCACAATCAGTAAAATGCTGTATCAAGCACCTCAGTAAGTTTGTATTTTTTAAATGTTTATTTATTTATCTTGAGAGACAGAGATAGAGAGAGTGGGGGAGGGGCAGAGAGAATCCCAAGCAGGCTCTGCACTGTCAGCTCGATGCAGGGCTCAAATTCACGAACTGTGAGATCATGACCTGAGCCAAAATCAAGAGCTGGAACTCAACAGACTTAACCACCCAGGCACCCCAGTAAATATGTATTTTTAAATTCAGTTTGTATTCAACTTGATCTCTGGAATTGCTGGCAGTCAACAATTTACGAAGGACAAAATACATCAATCCCAAATGAAAACTACAAGAGTAACACAGATACAGGATTAGTATGCCTTGCATATTACAAGAGATCTAATGTTCTTTTTTTTTAATGTTTATTCATTTTTGAGAGAGAGAGAGAGACCAGGGGAGGAGCAGAGAGAGAGGGAGACACAGAATCTGAAGCAGGCTCCAGGCTCTGAGTCGTTAGCACAGAGCCTGACGTGGGGCTCGAACCCACAAACCGTGAGATCATGACCTGAGCCAAAATCAGACGCTTAACCGACTGAGCCACCCAGGCACCCCCTAATGTTCTTTAAATAAGGACACTGGGTAAACCTTTTTGTAAACTAAATAATCATTCTTGAATCTATTTGTAAGTTCCCATTTTCAAATGTTTTATTTTCCTGAAATATTACATACCTATAAAAATGTATAAATTAGAGAACTCAGCTTTCTGGCATTGTTAGCTTTCCATATCACTGAAGGGGTAACTTAAGAACACTTTGAGGGGAGAAAGCCAAAACTTCAGACTAATCTATGTATCCATCTATTTAGTTACCTATCTATAATTTTTCCCCATTCATCCATCCATCAGAAAATCTGAGATGACTTTCACATGTTCATTCTAGCCTATGCCAGCATTTAATAGTCAAGTGAAATTCCATAACTGTTAATTTACAAATACTACATTGACAGCTAACAGGTAACTATAAGAATTGTATACATTTGCAGGATTTTATTTACTTAATCTTACAAAGTCAGCTTAGAATTTCTACTAGGTAACATTAAAATGTAGCACCCCTGGAAACCTAATAGAGTACACAAAGTATTTTTACTTATCTTATGTGTACCAAAAATTTATGTATTCTTAATATGTAGCTACCTAATCAAATATTTAAACATTTTGAAGAAATGTAAAAATTGCTAACATGTGAAGAACTCTGAAATATTGTAGAGAAAATGCTCATTAGACCTCAGAGAAGAGCTCACCAAGACCAGGAGACTGAAATGAAGCTCTCGGAAAAAAGAGAAGGCAGAGGAAGTTGACCAAAGGGAACTTCTGAAAATGACAAGAGTGAAGTGCTCTGGTAGGAATCCTCAAAGAGAAGTGCCAGATACAAATCCTTAACTGACTGTAAACAAGGACAAGTGTAACATAAAAGATGAGAGCACTACTCGGCAGACTGCATCTCCTGATACCAATACAAAAGTTAAGTGCATTGAATAAATGTGGACATGATGTGATACGGCACTGAAACATCTACTCAGTCATCAGATTTTCATTGCACACACTGAAAAGCTAAAAAAATCTAGTCAACATATATACAAGGAGGCATTGGGATGGAATCACTGTATTTAGTCACAAACCATATGGCTTTCTCAAGTGTAACAATTATGCCAATTAAGTACTGTATCTAAGAGAGTTAATTGTTTATGATGCATTATCAGTAAATATGAATAAATAAAATTAGTTGCTATTTTATCATTTACACTTAAGAGCTGCTAGAACTCCATATGTTCAGTGGTCTATGTCACATATCTTTGGAAATAGTGAGAAATATGATGCAGACTTCCGCAAAGTATCATAGGTTTGAGGTAAAAAGAGAAAGACTTTGCCAAAACTTAAAGTAGGAAGAAGATGGTATCAGCACAAGCTTTTAGTCAATGTCTGTCAGAAGCTGCTTTTCAACCCTAGAAAGGTTGGCATGTCAGTGTAACTGAGGGTGTGGATGATGGTACATTCGAAAACCTCGACTCCCCCAAGCCTTCCAAGATTAGGTGAGAAGTAAATCAGGGGCCTTGAACCAAGAGAAATATCGGATTGGTTCAGATGCAATTTGAAGTATCTTGGTTTGTGTTTATTTGTTTTTTTTTTTTTTTTTTTTTTTTTTTTTTTTGCTAGTTCAAGCCCTTTTTTTTTCAAGTTTCTTTTTTTTTTTTAAATTTACATCCAAGTTAGTTAGCATATAACGCAACAATGATTTCAGGAGTAGATTCCTTAATGCCCCTCACCCATTTAGCCCATCCCCCCCACAACCCCTCCAGCAACCCTCTGTTCTGTATATTTAAGAGTCTCTTCTGTTTTGTCCCCCTCTCTGTTTTTAAATTATTTTTGCTTCCCTTCTCTTATGTTCATCTGTTTTGTATCTTAAATTCTTCATATGAGTGAAGTCATATGATATTTGTCTTTCTCTGACTGACTAATTTCACTTAGCATAATACTATCTAGTTCCATCCACGTAGTTGCAAATAGCAAGAGTTCATTCTTTTTGATTGCTGAGTAATACTCCATTGTATGGACATCCATACATTGGATGGACATTTGGCTCTTTCCATACTTTGGCTATTGTCGATAGCACTGCTATAAACATTGGGGTGCATGTGCCCCTTCGAAACAGCATACCTGTATCCCTTGGGTAAATATCTAGTAGTGCAATTGCTGAGTCCTAGGGTAGTTCTATTTTTAATTTTTGAGGAACCTCCATACTGTTTTCCAGAGTGGCTGCACCAGTTTGCATTCCCCCCACCAGTGCAAAAGAGATCCTCTTTCTCCGCATCCTCACCAGCATCTGTTGTTGCCTGAGTTGTTGGTTTAAGCCTTTAAACACACAATACATTGGTTTCTAAACAAACTGTTAGGTGGATTTTACTTTTTGTTGGAGAAAGAGTGTTACTGAAAAGAACCATATAAAAATAAGGGGTTATATTCCATTCTCTAATGGCAAATATTTTTCAAATATTTTAGCTGTTTCTCTTTGTGTTCATTTCCATCTTTCTAAAAAATGCGCTTAAAGTGCCATGTCTTGACTCGTGGATTTTGGACACTAACCATTGACTTACCACACTATTTTGGTGAGGATATAGCTCACTTACATCCACCTTCCTCTCCTCATCTTTCTATCATAAATATATTCTATAGGTTCTTTTTTAATCAAAGCAAGAGTCAGACTTTATTAAACATTTAAATATTATTTATTGCTGAGTTATGCCATTGACTATGATTACCTCTTTCTTTGTGCAACTTTTTTTCTCTGAAGTCAATAATTGTTCTTCCTTAGAATTGGCAAATATTTTTATTGTTGTTGTGTTGTTCTAGTGGCTAGATCTTACCATACCCTTTAAGAGCAATTGAATTCAACTTTTCATTTGGTGAAAGCAAGAAGATGATCATTTTCCCTGGAGCCCTCCACCTTCCCTTCCAGTCTGGACTGGTTGCTTTCTAGGCCTAAGCACACGGCTGTCATCCTGGGATCTTCCTTCAGCACCATCCTGAGAATCCCCTACATATTTCTGCTGCTTCCTGAATCTCAAACCTCCTCTTTCTTGGTTAGTCCCTCATTGTGGTGGAGCACATCTTCCTGTAGCTTCTTGAGAGAAGGTAGATGGATAAGGAAGGAGAGTGAGGGGTTTCATCATTCAAAATGCACATTTTAACCTAATCTGTTTTCAGTCCAGCACATCACTCTCTGCCCCTCCTCTTCAGTTTTTAACTTCTGAATTTCATGATACGTTCTTTATTTAATAAAGATTATTCCAGAGAAGGAAACTTGTTACACCTCCAGCTTTATTTTGTTTGCAAGAGCCAGGATTTGTTATTTTAAAAAACCATTTGTAGGCCCAAAACATGAAGTATTCATAGTAAAGCATTTTTACCATCAGTAACAGAGTAGGGAGGATATAATTTATAATGCAATGGCATTTCCCAGTATATGAGGTGGAAGCAAAAGCCATTTCTGGGCTGGGAGAAGGTATCCGAAGGTGGAGGGAAGCAAGAAAGTGGAAACTTAGTAAAAGTCTATTTTCTGCCCTGCCATCTTGGAATTAAAACCCCAAGGAATGACTCACAGACAGCCTTGGGGAGCACAGGTGGGTATGCCCATCCCCACTTCTCAGAGCACAGCCCAGGAAGATTCAATGTAAGCAGAGTGGTAAGGCATCGTGCTGAGAGGATGGGCATAATTTAAAACGGATTCCTCTTATATCATGTTAGATAAATGGGGAAGAAGACACACAGTGATATGCCTTGGTTTATATTTTTCCTGGTAGCAGCCTTGGGTTACACACTACCTTGGAATAGCAGAGTTATAAGCAGTGTGCCTATGGTAATGTGAATAAGCTGAGCCAGGGTGGGAGGTTTTGCCTGCTGTGTCAGTCAGAATTCTGAAAGCCTGAGGAGCGTTTTCAGGTTGATGCGCATGCTGACGTGGCTGAGAATGTGGACACTGAGCATGACTGAAGACCATCCACAAAGGGCCATTTTCCCATTCAGATGATCCTTTTTTACTCTAGCTGAAGTGAAAAGTTATCCTAGAGCACAGTGAGCAAAGAAAGAGCAAAGAGCAAAACTGTCATCAAAACTTAGGTAAACAAACTTTTAGCATCCTCCTCAATAAGTCACACATCCTTTCTCTTTCTCCAGAGTCCACATGAAAAGTCTGTGGCATCCAATGACCATCTGATAGCAGAAAGAACTTGAACTGTAGCTTGCAAGAACGGCTTCTACCCTTGTGCACCGTTGGCGGGAATGTAAACTGGTGCAGCCACTATGGAAAAGAGCATGGAGGTTTCTCAAAAATGATCCAGCAATTCCACTTCTAGCTACACGTCCAAAGAAAATGAACTCATTATCTAAAAGAAATATCTGCACTCCCCTATTCACTGTAGCATCGTTCACAATAGCCCATACATGGAAATCCTGTCATTTGTGACAAGATGGATGAAATTGGAGGACATTATACTAAGTGAAATAAGCCAAACACAGAAAGACAAATATTCACGATCTCACTTACATGGGAAATCTAAAATAGTCATACTCCTAGAAGCAGAGAAGAGAATAGTGGTTGTCAGGAGCTAAGGGGAGGGAAAAATGAGAAGATGTTGGTCAAAGGATACAAAGTTTCAGTTATACAAGATGAATAAGTCTGGGGATGTAATATACAGCATGGTGACTATAGTAAACAATACTCTATTGTATATTTGAAATTTGCTAAGAGGGTAAATCTTGAGTGTTCTCACCACACAAAAAAGATGGTAACTATGTGAGGTGATGAATATGTTAACTAGCTTGATTGTAGTGATCACTTCACAATGTGTGCATGTATCAAAACATCACTTTGTATACCTTAAATATATTCAATTTTTATTTGTCAGTTACACTTTAATAAAGCTGAAAAAACCAGTGAGCTCTAATCCATTCTTTTAGTAACTAGCTCTGTGACCTTGAACCAGTCACATCTCTCAGCTTCAGTTAGCTCTTCTGTAATTGAAGGGGTTGAACTGTGCCTTTGTCCTATGGGTCATCTGAATGCTTCGGCAGGAAAAGCAGCTGAATAATTTAAGGTGGCTGCAGTGAATAAAAATTAGATTTCAGCCACACTGCTCTTATTATTAAATAGCTACCTAATCAGACCTCTCTTTCATCCCAAATTAATCTGTAATGATTTAAATTATAACTTACAGTTTTTGAAGTGCTTGCTCCTACATTTTCTCCCTTTTCCTCCCTTCAACCCTTCTGAGGTAAACAGGGCACGTATTTATATATCCATTATTTTCCTCCTCGGGGAAATGTACAACTCTCACCCCAGGATCCCCATGGTCAATAGCAGCAAGTCTCATGTCAAGATCCCTAGAGGGCACCTATTATTCTTATTCCCGAGCTCTATTCAAGACCTACTAAATCAGAAGCTCTGAGACTGAGGTCCTGGGATTTGTTTGCATTTCCAACAAAACACCTCAAGGTGATTTTTATACACTTTAAATTCGACAATCATAGTTTACAGAACATCTGAAGCCCTACTATGTGTCAGGCACTTTCCTAGCTGCTTTAAATATATATTTTCATTCAATCATCATAACTGCTCAGTGAAGGGTATATTGTTTTTAAATAAACTTTTTTGGGGGGAATAATATTAGATTTATGGAAAGGTTGCAAAGATAGCAGTGACAGTGTATCCTCACCCAGTTTCAGGGGCCCTTGTTGTTATTATTTACATCACTGTGGTTAGTTTGTCAAAATTAAGAAACCCAGTGGTAAATTAGTGTTAAGTAAACTCAATTTTATTCATATTTCACCCAGTTTTTTCATTCATGTCTTCTTTTCTGTGCTAGGATCTAGTCCAGAAGAATACATTGCATTCAGTTGTCATGTGACTGGTCTGTGACAATTTCTCTGGTCTGTGACAGTTCTTCAGTGCCTCTTTCGCTTTGGTGACCTTGGCAGTTTTGAGGAGTACTGGTCAGGTGTTTTTGTAGAATGTTTCCTCAAATTGGGTTTGTCTGATATCTTTTCTCATGGTTAGACTGGGATTATAGGTTTTTACAAAGAATACCGCAAAGGAGAAGTGTCTTTCTCATCACATGATCTCAGGAGCCCATGCTATTCATATGACATCACTTGGTGATGTTGAAAAAGTATATGCTGGTAATCCCAATTCAACCAATTAGGAAACAAAAAGTTTATCAAGCCCAGTGTTCCACAGCTGCTAAGTTATAGAATTGGGGTAAAGTTTGATTTCCTTTTTCTGTCGTTTTGGTTGCAAGTGACCATTCCAGCTTTATCCTCCCCACCATAAAACTCTCCATTCAACCTGACTTGTCATTCCCCTGCATTGTTTTATGCTCCGCTCAACACCCAAGTTTTCCATGTTCTTCGGTATTCAGCTCAAATCCAACCCCGTCTCTGAAACTCTCCATGACCCCCAACGTAGTCTTATTTGATGAAATCCTGAAGCACTTACTGTCTGCCTCTAATATGCCACTTTGTGCATATTTTCATAATCTCTGTCATTCCAAGCTAAAATGGAATGGATAAGGAAGAGAGATCAATCTGCATGGGAATCCATTTGCTCCCGAACTGAATGACCTTGATACCTTACCCTCTTCAATCTGCTACAGGATGCTTCCAAACCACAAATCTAATTATATCATTACCTTGCTTAAAACTTTTCAATGTCTCCCCATTATCTATGACATAAAGTCCAAATGCTCGCTCCTCACATATAAGGCCTTCATGATCTGACCACTGTCTATTATTTCACCTTATCTCCAGCCATCACCTCAGTCTCCACAACACTCTACATTTCAGTTGTGATGAACAATTGGCAATTTCTAAGTGCTCCCTTGCATCTCTAAGCCCTAGGCCTTTGCATCTGCTTTGTTACTATCAGTGAGGATGCCATTGCAGGAGACTCCAGTCCAAACTGGCTGACAGAACAAGGACAATTATAATATCATGTAACAGGAACCTGAAAAGCAGGGACGGTTGTCCAGCAACTCAACAATGTCATCAAAGACCATGGTCTTTTTCTCTCTTATTTTGCCATCCTCAGAAAACTTGATTTGCCCTTAGACTGCTTCCCTTTACAGTCATAAGATGGCTGCAGTAGTTCTTTTATTTTTTAATTTTTTGTTTATTTATTATTGAGACAGAGAGAAACAGAGCATGAGTGGGGGAGGCACAGAGAGAGAGGGATACACAGAATCTGAAGCAGACTCCAGGCTCTGAGCTGTCTGCACAGAGCCTGACGCGGGGCTTGAACCCACCAACTGTGAGATCATGACCTGAGCTAAAGTCGGCTGCTTAAACGACTGAGCCGCCCAGGCGCCTCGATGGCTGCAGTAGTTCTAAGCATCCCTTCCAAGCACAACAACAACTAGAGACAAAAACAGGGCAATCTCTTCTAGTGTTTCCTCTTAAGAGCAAGACACATTTTCTAAAGCCCCTCAAACAGATTTCGTTTAATATCTCATTGGCCCAGACTGGTTGGTATGCCCAACCCTAAGCTAATCAAACAAGAGTAATGGACCTGCCCTAATTGGTTTAAACCAATCAGCACTTACTCCTGAATGTAGGTATCGGTCAGGGGGAGCGATAAGACACCTGAGCAAAATGTCAGCTGTTCCATAAAGAAAGAAGGTAACCGGGGGTGCCTGGGTGGCTCAGTTGGTTAAGCAGCTGACTTTGGCTCAGGTCATGGTCTCACAGTTTGTGATTTCGAGCCCACATTTGTCTCTGTGCAGACAGCTCAGAGCCTGGAGCCTGCCTTGGATTCTGTGTCTTCCTCTCTCTCTGCCCCTCCCCTGCTCGAACTCTGTCTCTCTGTCTCTCTCTCACAAAAATAAATAAGCATTAAAAAAAAAAAAGCTTAGGAAAAAAAAAAGGTAATGGGTGTTGACTGGGCAACCAGCGGTGTCTGTCACACTGTTATTGTTGCCTCATCTTCCTTACCTGCGAGATGTACTCCTTCTCATCTTTTAAGACTCCACTCAAATATTACCACTTCCAGTAAGCCTTCTCTGATATTGCCAGGCATAATCCTCTGAACTCCTATATTATTGGGTTCATACCTCTATTAGAGCGCTTATTACATATCTATGGTTCTGCTGCTTACAGAAAGAGTGGAACCCTGGAAGAAAGGCACCATATTCTATTAACCTTTTGAGTTCAACCTTGTTGACAGAAAGAGGAAAAAAAGAAGAAAGGAAGAGAAGGAGGGAGGAAGGGAAGAACTTAACTTCTCTGAGTCTCAGGTTGTTCATCTGTAAAATAAGAATCGTTTTAATTCCTAATAATTGTTTTAAAGATTAAATGGCATAACATACAAAAAAGCACACCACACAGTTTTTAACACACAGCTTCTCATGTATTTTTGGAGAACATGCACTCATCCTATATTGTGTAAATACCACCTTCCTACTCTTCACACACATTTCCTAGCACAATGCTTTGTACAAGTATACTTGCTCAATAAATGTGTGGATAGGTTGCTTCAATCTAAAAAAATACAGATTATGGACCAAATTAAACAACCAGTTCAGCTTGCCACGTCCTGATTTCCTTTATTAGACTGGCTAAGAGAACTTTTTAATAACATTTCCCCAATTCTCTATTAACAGAACTCTTAATTGAGGTTTTCCTACAACCACCCAGAATATGAGATCTGTACTCTCTGCTTCAATGACCTTTCACTAGGCACTCTTTTGCTTTTCCACTCCACTCTCCTCAGTATTCTGGGCTTCATTTCAGATCCGTCCTTCTGAGGTATGCTTTCTTCCCCTTCCTAACACTTCTTTGTTGCTAAAAATAGGTGATGTCCCTTCGGAGAAAAACACTTGGCAAATCAGTTAGCTTTTATAGGTACAGCTATATACTGGTCCCTGCAAGATTGGGGGATGCATAAAGTAAAGGAAGAGGCTCACCACAATCTCTTTCTCTCTGTGTGCCCCTACATTCCTCAAAGGAGTCTCCAAATGTATGTAAAAATAGTAATACCATACTCATCAAAAATGTACAAGCTAAAGGATGTTAAGTGAGACTTTGCAGAATACTAAGGAGTAAACAAAACAGCCGGCTCAGGAGATCACCAGGAAGCATTTTGAGGAAACATTTAATTAAAGGGCCCCATGCCCAACCCAACAAACTGGGATTGGAGCTCTTGGTGATTATAATTTAACAACACACCTCTTGGAGGAAAACTGGAGCATGTAGTATGACCAGTTTCCTTCAGACTATCACGGACATAGTTAGGAATTCTCTCACTTAGACCACCTCCTGGTGTGTACTGTCAGCTCGGGTTCTGCCTATACTCAGTTCTATACATACTGTGAAGTTTTGTGACATTAACACTGAAAGAGGCATCAATCGGTATATTCCATAAAATGTTCTTCTCGCTCATTGGATATTTGCTTGGAAATAGTCTATTTCTCTGCAAGTAAAAATGTTCTATTAGATACAATATTTAATCTTCCTTACATCATATGTGTGGATTAATGTATTCATGTAGATAGGCCCATATCTCCATGGCTATCAAGGCACGAACATGTTATTGCACACATGTATACATTCATGCACATATTTGTATACGTACATACTTCAAAATGAATGTGTTTTTACCACTTTGCACTTCTGAAACTCATCTCTGGATCTGCACTGCCCTAATTTCTTTGAATAAAAGTAGCAAAATTACAGCACAAACTGAAATGGCTCAGAGGCCTAAATTGAAAGGTAACTAGCCCAATTTAGTACTCAATTAAATCCTATTCTGTTTAATCTATTAGCAACCGTGTCGACCTGCTTGTCAACTGCTCTCTTCTGATTCTTCTATCCTTAACTCAAAAATCATGCCATCTTCTCTTTATTTCTAAAGTTCATGCCAAGTTTCCTGCCTGCTATTCAGTATTTCATACATATTCTTAGGGTTAAGCCTCTCATGGCTTGATTTGTAGGCCTCTGGTTATCTGTCAAAAAGATTCCTTAGGTGTAAAAATAGTCCGAGTGAGTTACACAAAGATGGATATGGAGGGTCAAAGGGAAGTGTGAAGAATTAGAAGTATTCTCTAATGAAAATTAGTATTATCACAGAATAAAGCATAAAGAGTAGATCAACATCCCAACAATATTATCACTGATAGGTTATCCAACTATTAACATCTCCAGTGCTGGGGAATGGACAGCCACCACCAAGCATGCCTTCCAACCATGACAACACATTCTCATCCATTGAGGTCATATCTGTCTTCCTGTAGTTTCTACCATTCAAGTATTCATCTAAAGCCCATTAGAGTGGTTATCCTCTAGTGGCTAACCACTGATTGCTTTGAGAATCTGATGAAAATGATAAGCTCTTTGCACAGAAAACTACACATGCAAAAATAATTCTTGTAATTTCAGGGAACTCACAAGTTCTGTGAAGCCTACCGATCCATGGACTCCTTGGTAAAGAATTCCTCACTACTGCTTTGTACTTAGTAGAGAAATGGAGGAAAAATTAGCCATGATTTCCTCCTTCAAGGAGATTACCTTCTAATAACAAATGCTTGTGAAACATCTAATAGCAAAAAGCAGTGTATGGTAAAGTACTCATCATATATGGGGGGGGGCGGGGACAGAAAATTCTACTCTTGTCTATACAGCAGGATGGATGTCCTTGCAAATGGCCACCATGCACTCATATTCCATACGGGAAGTAAAAGCCTTCTGCTGTGTTCTCAGAAACATCACCTGATAGCACAACACCAGGGGAACAGGGAAGAGGGCTAGTCATGGTCAGGTACATGGTACTCAATAAATGTTTAGTGAATAAATAAATGATCCAAGAATAAAATGTTCCTTGATCTTCCAGAGGAGAACTTCATTAGCCTCCAAGCCTCCTTAAGCTTCTGTCTACCTCACTACTTAATCCAAAAATGTCAAAGTATTTCTAAACCCAAACAAACCTCTATGCCACATGTTTTAGATGAATTTTAAAAGGTTAGAAAGATGTGTCCAAGGTCACAAAAGCCAAACTATAGAATAGAATGCAGAAGGTTCTCCATGCCAATCAAATCTTAGGAAGGGAGTACTGGCACTTCTGTTTTAATTTCTTAATAATGATACCTTCTAAAAGAATAATTGGACAGCTTTCAGAAGAAGTGATTAATTTTCTTTGAAACTCAGATGTTAACTCTGCTTTCTTTATAGGAGGGTGACCTTGAAGCCAAGAAACTTCATCAAATCAAGTAACTGGAAAAAACCTCCTAGCAGGTCGACAATCATTTCCATTTGCCTTATATAAAATGTGTTCTTTCAGCTTGGATTGTTGGCCTTTAGTTCTTTACATGTCTATCATATACTGTAAGTAAGACACACAATGACTTGTTCCTAAGTCTGATGGTGCAGTACAAACAGGCGGCAACTAAATACAGAGACTCCAGGGGTCCCAGTTTAATATGTTATTCAATAGCCAATTAACAGTTACTAATGCATTCTAGAATATGCATACATTCTTACCATAGTGTTGATAAATGAACAGGGAAATGTCCTTATTTTTTCAGTTAACATATACAGAGCCAGTGAGTTCAGAAAAACAATTTAGAAGTGTAATCCTGAACAGATGGCTCCTCTCCACATGCTATCTCTGAAGGGGATTTTTTTTAAGGTAAATAGACACAAATGTTTTGGCGCATTGTGTACCAAAATATAGATTTCACAAGAAGCATTTTCCAGCATGAAACAAGTTTCTTATTAATCATATTTTATGACAAAGACACAAACTGGTCTGGGAGCTGGCTTAAGGCATACACTGCCATTCCATCATTAAATTACTCTCATTGATAGACATTATGTTCAATTACTTCTAAGATATTGAAGTCATTTTAAATCTGCCCATTCTCTCCACCTCACTCCTACACCCACCTTCCACTGTCCAGCTAGTTCCTAACAATATTAGCCGCAAACGCAGTATGTCTCTCTTTAAAATATTCGTCTTCTTAAAAAAATTTTTAATGAAATAAAATGTTTCCCTTCTATCCCACAAAGTATGAGTGTATTTACTGAGAACAACATTCAACAAATATAATTCAGGGAGCTACCCTATGAAGGGATAAAAGATACAAGTCCCAATTCCGTCACTGATTATATGACATAAATAAAGACACATCCTAACTTCTTCCCTTAGTTTCACCATCAATGATATATGACCTGCTCACCTGATAAATCTTTGCATAAGTATGTTCATTCATTCATTCATTCATTCATTCAACAAATTCTGATTGAGTCCCTACTCTGTGCTGAGCACTGGCATGGTACTATGGATTTGGTAGTAAACCAAACAGACCTGAGCATGACCTCACAGACCCTACAGCCTAACCTGTAAGAATAAACAAGGAATTTACCCAAGGGATACAGAAATGTTGATGCATAGGGGCACATGTACCCCAATGTTTGTAGCAGCACTTTCAACAATAGCCAAATCATGGGAAGAGCCTAAATGTCCATCAACTGATGAATGGATCAGGAAGATGTGGTCTATCTATATAATGGAATACTACATGGCCACGAGAAAGAATGAAATCTGGCCATTCGTAGCAAAGTGGATGGACCTCGAGGGTGTCATGCTAAGTGAAATAAGTCAGGCGGAGAAGGACAGATACCATATGTTTGCACTCATAGGTGTAATAACAGGAGAAACTTAACAGAGGACCATGGGGAGGGGAAGAAGGAAAAAGAGTTAGGGACGGGGAGGGAGACAAAGCATGAGAGACTCTTGAATACTGAAAACAAACTAAGGGCGGAAGGGGGAGGGGGAAAGGGGAAGGGGGGTGATGGTCATGGTGGAGGACACTTGTGGGGAAGAGCACTGGGTGTTATATGGAAACCAACCTGACAATAAACTATAAAGTTAAAAAAAAAAGAATAAACAGAAGGAGTCAAAAGTGAAGGTTGTATTTGAACAGTAAAGTGAAAGAAAGATATCCTAACTTGGGAGCCTTTGGGCTATAACCTTTTTTTGCCCAGAGCTCTAGAAAGGCTCCAGAGAAATGGTTTGGATTACGAGAGAAAAAACATTATCAAATATGCAAAAAGGGACCACCTCATAACTGCTTCATATCCCTGTTAGCTCAAAATATGAGTTCAAGCACAATCCAAAATATTTCTTCTTCTACGTGTACTTTCCTATCCTCCCCCCTAATTGCTCATGGTGGCCTTTTTTTTTTTTTTTGGAAGTAAGCTGTTACAATCTAAGTGTATACATAGGACTTTAAACACAAATGCACAAAACAGGAGCAGAATCTTCCACAATACCAGATGATGCACTATCTTCTCTAACCCAATAGTTCCTACAACATGGTAAGTGACCACTGGAAGACATGAAATTATTTTAGGTGGTACATAGATAAAATTTTCTTAATGGTTATGTGTTTAACTTAATGTGTATAAGGAAAAATATAAACAAGCATGTAAAAACCATGATTTCACTGATTTGGGGCTTACTTTGAGGCTAAAGTAGATAGCCATATAAAAGTCTACTTTATGCAGCCCACATGGATTACAGGAGCAATTCTCAGGTGTCCCCACGAATGTTTTCACCCTTCCATCATAACCTTAGAGACACAGGGAGCACAAGTGCTACCCCTAGCAATTGGATCTCCCATCCTGAATGACCAATCTTACCTTGCAACGATCATGTCTGAGACAGGCTATACTTACTGAAAATAACAACAGCTCCAGAAATCGTCTTGGGGAAACCTTAACTGGCTCAACTTCAGCCCAGTTCACCCCTTAAAGCAAACCTTGTGGCCAGGGGATGAAACTCTCAAATTAGCCAGTCCTAAATTGTCTTGTCCCCTCTGAAACCTAGGGCTAGAGCAACCCCACCTAAACCATATGGATTAACCATGGAGGAGACATCGTTCCACAAAAGAAAACTGAGAAACTGTTCTCTGTATGTATAATGAGAATATACATTATATTAAATTATGTTATTGTGAGGATTAAAAGAAATACAGAATGTACTTTGCCTGACAGCATTCAAAAAACGGTGGTACTAGCAGCAGTAATAATTGTTATTATTGTTTGTTAACATGATAATTGTTGTTATAGTAGTGGTTTCTAAAACAGTTTTAGGGCCCCCATTTTGTTAACTTAATTATTTCATCAATCTAAAAATAAAGGACAATTACTTGAATATAACCTTTGGAGAGCCATTAAGTCAAAATAGCACTTCCTTCATCTTTAATTTGTTTATCATCTTCATGCATAATCAAGGTACTCTGAGTTACCACAATCAAATGTTCAGTGTCTCATCAAACCGGTTTCGCTTCATTCTTAAGCGACATGCAGTTTTATCATAACATAATTTTATCTAAATGATTATACACCAATACTGTCAGTATTTATGGTAATGCTATATTTACAACAATAGATTGCAAAGTATTTTTCATAGAGCGCATATGAAAATGTGAGCTAATTTAGTGTTTAGAGTTTCAAAATGAAAAGTAGTGACAATAATAATAAAACAACAGCATCGGCGAAACATCATTAGAATCTTTACTTTTTTAAAAAGCACATTATGTGGTCAGGGAGAACAGTTAAAACAAATGTGAAATTGAAAAATAACAAAATAAAATCAGGTATACCTCTGTGGACCTAAGATATATATACACTTTAAATAACCCAATTAAGTGAAGATTTATGATAGACTGGCATAAATTAAAAAGTTAACCAAAATATATCTAGTAAAATATATGAATAAAACATATTTGGTTCATCATTTTATGAGTAGACTTTAGATTATCATCTGTTAAGATTATCATGAAAAAAATACACATAATAAATATAAAGCATTAAATAAGTTTCTTCAATATCTTAGGGCCTTAACAAAATACAAAAATAAACTTTTAAAATATAGATACAGTATATTTATTTTACCTTTACTGCTGCAAACTTTGAGAAAATACTGAAGAAATGACACAAAAGTGGGTGAAATACTGTCTAAATATCATAAATTTAAAATACTCTGGAAAAAGTCATAGTAAAGAATTTTAAAATCTTGAAACTGTGTGTGCTAGTTATGGCTGATTTTTTAAAATATAAAAAATGATACCCAAAAGAAAAAAAATGAGCTCACCATAAAGTTAAATTCTATCTTGACTGTCAAATAAATGATATGTAAACAGAGGTGGCCCATCTCCTACCTTTATCTCAACTGAATTAGGAGAGGCATGAGAGTTTTGCTTTTAGTAAAGAATTATTAAGTTCCTGTTTCTTTAGAATGTTTGCATCTCTGTTCATGAAGGATATTCGTCAGTAACTTTTCTTTTGCTGTAATGTCTGGTTCTGCTATCAGGGTAATCTGCTGGCCTCATAGAAGAGAAGTATTCCCTTCTCTTCCATTTTCTGGAAGTTTATGAGAATTAGCATTTTTCCTTCCTTAAAAGTTTAGTAGAATTCCCAAGTGAAGCCATTTGGGCCTGCCATTTTCTTCATGGGAAGATTTTTAACTACAAATTCAATTTCAATAACATATAGGGTTATCCAGGGTATCTCTTTCTTCTAGAGTAAGTTTTGGTAATTTGTGTATTTCAGAATGAATGTCTATTTCACCTAAGCTGTTGAATATATTGGCACCTAAGTTGTTCATTATATTCCCATATTGTCCTTCTTAATATTATTATAATCTATGACATCACCTCTCTCATTCTTGATATTAGTAATTTGTCCTATATCTTTTTTTCCCTTATCAGTCTGACTAGAGTTTTATCAATTTTACTGATCTTATAGAACCAGCTTTTGGTTTTATTTATTTTTCTCTATTTTTTGTCTTATAGTCCATTGATCCTTATTCTGATTTTTACTAATTCCTTTCATTTGCATACTCTAGGTTTAATTTGCTCTTCCAATTTAAGGTGAAAGATTAGGTTATTGATTTGAAACTTTTCTTCTTTTCTCACATAGGTATTTTGTGATACAGAATTCCCTCTAAATATCACCTTAGCAGCATCCCACAATTTGTGGTAGATTATGTTTTCATTTTCATTTGGTTCAAAATATTTTCTAAATTCCCTCTTGATTTCTTCTGACTCACAGAATTCAGAAGGGCGGTATTTAGTTTCCATATATCTGGGGATTTTTGAGACGTCTTACTGTTACTGATTTCTAATTTGATATCATTAGATATGACTGGAAAATATACTTACTGTGGTTTGAATCTTTTGAAGTAAATTAAAATGTATTTTATGTCCTAGAATATGTGCTTCAAAAGAATTTATATTCAGTACTTGGGGAGGAAAGTGTTCTATAAATGCAATTTAGGTCAGGCAGGTTGATAGTGGTTGTCATTTATGTTATTAATTTTCTATATATCTTATGAATCACTGAGAAAGGAGTGTTGAAAACTTCAACTATTGGGGCACCTGGGTGGCTCAGTCGGTTGAGTGCCCGACTTCGGCTCAGGTCATGATCTCGCGGTTTGCGGGTTTGAGCCCTGCGTCAGGCTCTGTGCTGACAGCTAGCTCAGAGCCTGCTTCAGATTCTGTGTCTCCCTCTCTCTCTGACCCTTCCCTGCTCACGCTGTCTCTCTCACTCTCAAAAAATAAAAAAAAGAAAGAAAACTTCAACTATAACTAAGGATTTCTTCCTTAATTTCTGTCAGTTTTTGTTTCCTATATTTTAAGCCTGTGTAATTATATGCATAAAAGTTTGAATTAATATATTATATATTTCTTGATGAATTATCCCTTTATCATTATGAAATGACATTCTTTTCTCCCTGGTTATATTCTTTGCTCTGAAATCTGCTTTGTCTAATATTAGGTAGACCCTCCAGCTCTCTTCTGATTAGTGTTAGCATGGTATATCTTTTTCCATCCTTTTACTTTTAAACTTATTTGTGTCTTTATATTTCAATTGCATATATAGATTGCTTGTGCTTTTTAAAATCTGATCTGACCTTTTAATTGGGGTGTTTAGACCATTTACATTTAATATGATTACTAATATAGTTCAGCTTATGTCTATCATCTTGCTATTTATTTTCTATTTTTCCCAATTATTCTTTTTTCCTTTTCCTTTTTCAGCCTATTTTTGATTAATTGGGTATATTTTATATTTCATTTTATCTCCTTTGTTGGCTTATGTAGCTGTAACTCTTGGGTTACATTTTAGCAGGGTTTATACTACACATCTTTAGCTAATCACAGTGTACCTTCCAGTAACATTATATCATTTACATAGAAGAGATTTATTCCTCTTAAATTGTACACTTTTATTTCTCCCCTCCTACCTTTTTTGTCATATACTATATACTTATAGTATACTTATACTATAAGCCGCAGAACATATTGGTAATAATTGTGTTTAGATAATAAATTCTTTCAAAGTAATTTATACAAGAATAAATCTTATACATTTACTCATATAGCTACCAACTCTGACATTATTTCTTTGTGTGAGATCTATATTTTCACTTGGTGACATTTTCCTTCTGCCTGAACAACTTTGGACTTTCTGTGGACTTTCTTTCTAGTAGTGTGGGTCTAGTGGTGATAAAACCTTTTGTATTTTAGAGAAAGTTATTTTTTTTGCCTCTATTTTTTAGAGATTCTCTTCTCTGAGTATAGAATTCTATGTTAACAGTACTTTTTTAGTACTTTAAAGATATCACTCTGCTATCTCATTTGTCTCATTTCCAAAGAGAAATCACTCTCATCCTTATCTTTGTTCCTGTGCATATAATGCATCTTTATTTCCTGATTGCCTTTAAAATTTTTCTTTAATCGCTGGTTTTGAGCAGTTTGATTATGATGAAACTTGGTATAGTTTTCTTCAAGCTTCTTGTGCTTGGGGTTCACTGTGATCTTTGGATCTATGGGTTTGTAGTTTACATCAAAATTTGAACATTTTTGGTCATTATTTCTTCAAATATTTTTGTACTTTTCCTTTGGGAACTGAAATTATAAACATATTGGTTCCCTTACCTCACTGATGCTCTACTCTTTTTTTAAGCATTTTTATTGACACATAATTCGCACACCACAAAATTCATCTATTTAAAGTATACACATCAATAATTTTTAGCATATTCAGAAAGTTGTCCAACCATCACCACTACATAATTTTAGAACATTTTCATCACCCCCAAAGGATACCCATTATATTAGTTTTCTATGGATGCTGCAACAAATTACCACAAATTGGTAGCTTCAGCAACACAAATGTATTACCTTAGAGTTCTGGAGTCAGAAATCTGAAATAGCCTCAGTGGGCTAAAGTCAGAATGTTGACAGGCCTGCATTCCTTTTTGGAGGTTTTAGGGAAAGGTCCATTTCCTTGCTGTTTCCAGCTTCCAGAGGGCACCCACATTTCTTGCTTTATGGCCCACTTTCTCCATCTAAAAAGCCAGAAACATTGCATGCCTCTGACCATTCACATCTCCCTCTCTGACCAAACATGGGAGAGGTTCTCCATTTTTAAAGTTTCATGTGATTAGATATTTACGTGGGTAACTCAGGATAATCTCTTCATCTCACAGTTGGTATACTTACTTGATCACTTCTGTCAAGTTTCTTTTGTCATGTAACATGACATATATTCACAAGTTCTGAAGATTGAAATGTGGACATCTTCGGAGACCATCATTATACCTAGCACATCCATTAACAGTAATTCCCCCGACCTTCCATTCCTCCACACTAGTCAACCACTAATTGACTTTCTGTCTTTATAGATTTGCCTTTTCTGGACATTTCATACAAATGGAATTTTATGATATCTCGTCTTCTGTGCTTGGCTTCTTTCACTTACCATAATGTTTTCAAGGTTCATCCATATCATGTTGTAGAATGTAGAAGTACTTCATTCCTTTTTATGATTGAATAATATTCCACTGTGTGGATATGCCACATTTTGTCCATCATTTCATCAGCTGATGGACAATTGACATGTTTCCACTTTTGGGCTACTATGGATAATGTGGCTATAAAGATTAAGTTTTTGTGGGCATGTATGTTTTCATTTATCTTGAAATAGGAATAGAATTGTTGGGTCATGAGGTATATTTAATTTTTTGAGGAAGTACCAAAGTGGCTGCACCATTTACATTCCCACCAGCAATGTATGAGGGTTCCAATCTTTCCACACCCTCAATGACACTTTATTGTCTTTTTATTATAGCCATTCTAGTAACTGTAAAGTGGTAGCTCATTATTGTTTCGATTTGCATTTATCTGATGGCTAATGATGTTGAGCATCTTTTTATGGCTTATTGGCCATTTACATATCTTCTTGGGAGAAATCTTTCAGATCCTGTGTCCATTTTTAAATTGGGTTATACATCTTCTTTATTATTGAGTTGTAAGAGTTCTTTATATATTCTAAATACAAGCTCCTTAACAGATATATGATTTCTGAATATTTTCACCCAACTGTGGGTTGCCTTGCATTTTCTTGATGGTGTCTTTTAAAGCATGAAAGGCTTTAATTTAGATGAAGTCCAACTTACCTATTTTCCCTCTGTGCTTGTATTTTGGTGTTGTATCTAAGAAACCATTACCTCAATATTATCAAGATGTACTCTTATCAGTTCTTCTAAAGCTGTTTTAACTCTTACATTTAGATCTAGGGTCCATTTTCAGATAATTTCTGTGTATGGAGTGAGGTAAGATGCAATTTTCTTCTTTTTTTGTGTGTGTGCTTATTTATTTTGAAAGAGAGAGCGTGTGTGTGCACACGTGCACATGAGTGGGAGAGGGGCAGAGAGAAAGGGAGAAAAAGAATCCCAAGCAGGTTCCACACTGTCAGCACAGAGCTCAATGCAGGGCTCAATCCCACAAACTGTTGGATCATGACCTGAGCTGAAATCAAGAGTTGGATGCTCAACCAACTGAGCCACCCAGGTATGCCAATTTTGTTCTTTTGAATGTTCTAGACTGTTCTTTCTCTATTAAATTATCTCAGCATTCTTGTCAAAAATCAATTGACCATAAATGTAAGGGTTTATTTCTGGACTCTTACTCCTTTTCTATTGATCTATATGTCTCTATATGTCTATTCTTGTGCCAGTATTACACTGTCTTCCTTACTGCAGCTTTGTATTTAGTTTTAAAACCAAGACGTATGAATCCTCCAACTTTGTTCTTCCTTTTCAGAATTGTTTCAGCTATTCTGGGCCCCTTGCATTTCCACATGAATTTTAGAATCAGCTTGGCAAGTTCTTCAAAATAAGCCAACTGAAAGTTTGATAGGCAGTATGTTGAAACTATAGATCAGTTTGGGTAGTATTTCATCTTAATAATACTAAATTTTCCAATCCATGAACATGGGATATCTTTCCATTTATTTGGATCTTTTTTAAATTCTCTCAACAATTCTATATAGTTTTCAATGAGCAAGTCTTGTACTTTTTTAAAATTTTATTGACAAGTGGGTTTTTTGTTTTGTTTTTGATGCTATTGTAAATTGAATTGCTTTCTCTTTTTTTCTTTAAATTTTTATCATTTATTCATTTTTGAGAGACAGACTGTGAGCAGAGGAAGGGCAGAGAGAGACACACACAGAATCTAAAGCAGGCTCCAGGCTCTGAGCTGTCAGCACAGACACAGGGCTCAAACCCACGAATGTGAGACCATAACCTGAACTAAAGTCAGACGTTTAACTGACTGAGATACCCAGGTACCACTGAATTATTTTCTTAATTTCATTTCCAGCTTGTTTATTGCTGGTGTATTGAAATATAACTGCCTTGTATATTGATCTTGCATCTTGCAAACTTGCTACATATTGTCATTTACAAATAGAAGAGTTTTACTTCTTTCTTTCCAATCTAGGTGCCTTTTCTTTTTCTTGCTTAATTTCCCTGACCAGTAGCTCCAGTAAAATATTAAATAGAATGACAGCTGACACCCTTTTTTAAAATTTTTTTAATGTTTATTTTTGAGAGAGAGACACAGTGTGAGTGGGTGAGGGGCAGAGAGAGAGGGAGGCACAGAATATAAAGCAGGCTCTAGGCTCTGAGCTGTCAGCATAGAGCCCGAAGCGGGGTTATAACCCAAGAGACGTAAGATCATGACCTGAGTTGAAGTCAGACACTTAACTGACTGAGCCACCCAGGCACCCCAGCTGACATCCTTTGTTTATGATCTTAGGTAAAAAGGATTTAGTCTTTCACCATAAAATATGTTATCAGTTTTTCATAGATGTCTTTTTATCAGGTTGAAGTAGTTTTCTTCTTTTATAGTTTATTGT
>CM053563.1:29677755-29730702 GCA_028646485.1 Cryptoprocta ferox
TCTTTCCTGCTTTGTCAAAGATTAATTGGCCGTACATTTGTGGGGCCAGTTCTGGGCTCTCTAATCTATTCCATTGGTCTATGTGTCTGTTTTTGTGCCAGTACCATACTGTCTTGGTGATGACAGCTTTGTAGTAGAGGCTAAAGTCTGGGATTGCGATGCCTCCCGTTTTGGGTTTCTTCTTCAGTATTACTTTGGCTATTCTGGGTTTTTTGTGGTTCCATATGAATTTTAGGATAGTTTGTTCTAGCTTTGCGAAGAATGCTGTGCAATTTTAATTGGTATTGCACTGAATGTGTAGATTGCTTTGGGTAATAATGACATTTTAATGATGTTTATTTAAAGTTTGTTTATTTTCGAGATAGAGAGAGAGAGACAGAGCATGAGTGGGGGAGGATCAGAGAGAGAGGGAGACACAGAATCCAAAGCAGACTCCAGGCTCCAAGCTGTCAGCACAGAGCCTGACGCAGGGCTTGAACTCATGAACCATGAGATCATGACCTGAGCCAAAGTCAGACTCCTAACGGACTGAGCCCTGAAGTAGTTCTCTTCTATTTGCACTTTGCTGACTGCTTTTATCATGAAAGAGTGCTGGAATTTTTCAAATGCCTTTTCTATATCAACTGAGATAATCATGGTTTTTGTCCTTTATTAAGATGGTGTATTACATCATTTTCAACCTTGGGTATATTTCTGAGATAAATCCCACTTTATCATGGTGCATCTCTTTTGTATATGGCCAGATTCAGTTTGCCAGTGTTTTGTTAAGGATTTTTAAATATATATTCACAATGGAAATTTGTTTGAAGTTTCCTTGTGATATCTTTGGTTTTGGTATCACAGTAATATTGATATCATTGGCTGAATTGGGAGCCAATTCTATTTTTTGAGAGTTTGTAAAGTATTAGAATTCATCTTTAAATTTTTGATAGATTTCACCAGTGAGGCCATTTGGGTCTGGGATTTGTGGGAAATTTCATTTCACTTTATTTTTTAAGATTTTACTTTTAAGTAATCTCTACACCCAACGTGGGGCTTGAACTTACAATCCCAAGATCAAGAGCTGCATCTAAGCCAGCCAGACACCCCAGGAAATTTTAAATTATAATCCAAACTCTACTTGCTATAGGTCTACCCAGATTGTTTA
The DNA here is from genome assembly GCA_028646485.1 of Cryptoprocta ferox. NCBI lineage: Eukaryota > Metazoa > Chordata > Mammalia > Carnivora > Eupleridae > Cryptoprocta > Cryptoprocta ferox. The sequence goes on from CM053563.1 coordinate 29,678,903, forward strand.
CTTCTTCTTGAGTTAGTCTCAACAGTGTGTCCATTCCATCTATGTTATTTAATTAGTTGGCATACAATTATTCATAGTATTCCTTTGTAATCTTTTTTATTTCTCTTAAATTAGTGATAATTTCCTTCCTTTGTTTCTGATTTTAGTAATTTAAGTCTTTTCTCTCTCTCTCTCTCTCTCTTTCTGTCTTTTTTCCTTTCTTGATCAGTTTAAGTAAATGTCTGTATCCTGTTGATCTTTCCAGAGAACTAATTTTGGCTTCAGTGATGCTCTCTATTTTTCTATCCTCTATTTCATCTATTTCTACTCTTATCATTCCCTTCCTCTGCTAGCTTTAGGTTGTTTGTTCTTCTCTTTTAGTTTCTTATGGCGGAAGATAAGGATACTGATTTCAGATTTCCTTTTTTAATACAGGCATTCACACCTATAAATCCCCCTCTAGGCACTGCATTAGCTAAATCTCATAAGTGTTGGCTTGTTACGTTTCACATTAATTTATTTCAAAATATTTTTTCTTTTTTTAAATTTTTTTAACATTTATTTATTTTTGAGAGACAGAGACGGAGTGTGAGTGGGGGAGGGGGAGAGGGAGAGGGAGACACAGAATCCGAAACAGTCTTCAGGCTCTCAGCTGTCAGCACAGGGCCTGATACAAGGCTCTAATTCACGAACCATGAGATTATGACCTGACCTGAAGTCAGATACTTAACTGACTGTGCTACCCAGGCACCCCTAATCTGTACATTTAAAAAGACATATTCTTGTCTCCACTTACAGATAAGGTTCAGTTAAATAACTGTTAATGTCTTTGTCTGCTATTTCTAATACCTATTTCAGTTCTAATTTAGTTTTGCTTGATGGATTATTCTCCACATTATGGGCCAGATTTTCACGGTTATTTGGATGCATGGCAATATGTGTTTGGGTGTAAGACATAGTGAGTATTACCTTCTTAGGTGCCGAGTATTTCTGTATTTCTTTAAATATTCTTGAGTTTTGCTTCATAACAATAACGTTTCTTGGAAACCGTTTGATCATTTTGGATTTTGCTTGTTGGGTAAGATCAACGTAGCATTTAGTCTGAAACTGATTATTCTCCACTACTGAGACAAGACCCTGCTGAGTACCCTCTCAAATACTCCAAAAGTATTTATGAGACGTTCTGGTCTAGCTAACAAGAACAGGTCCTGTTATTGGACCTGTGTGACGGCTGCCACTGTTTCCTCTAATCCTCTCTGATGGTTCTTTCCCAGTCTTAGGTAGTTTCCTCACATGCATGTAACAATTAGCAATCTGAACACTCAAGAGGGACTCTGCAGATATCCAGCATTCCCTCCCTGTGCAGATCTCTCCTCTCCAGAATTCTGTCATGAGAACTCTAGCTTCCTTGGTCCTTCTGGATTCTCAACTCCATCTTTTCAACCCAGGGGGTCTGCTGTACCACAGCCTGAAAATCCCCTCAGGGCAGTAAGCTGTGGAAGTCATAGGGTTGCCTCAGTTGTTTCCTGTCTCATGTCCTTCAATGCCTGATGTCCAAGATCTTGAAATACATTCTCGTGCATTTTGCCTCTTTTTTTTCTAGTTGTTTCAATAACAGGCGGTACCTGTTATACCATCTTGACCGGAAGCAGAACTCTTTCCCTGGGTTTCTTGATGTCCCCTGGGGGTCCCAAATGATTCAGAATTTTTTCTACACCAATGGGAGTGCCTTTTCACACACTTGATATAATGGCATAGGAGGTACATAACATGTCCTTTGAAGTATTTTTTCAAAGAATGTTTAATAGCAATATTGCATCTGGACCAGGGTGGACCTCACATAAGCCACAACCCTACAACAGAGAAGTTCTTTTATACCTGAATTCCTCCTGTCTCCAGAGCTCCTGTGTCTAGCTCCTTTCTCCTTATGCCAATCTATACATGAATTTGTGTTACTCCTATATTTCATACATAGGCACTTGGATGAGGACAATGTGAATCCAGATCCAAGAGGAGGAAGACACATTCCTCCAGACATTGATTCATACGTCTCTTATTCAGTTATCTTTACCACAGAGAAGTCGGAGTTCAAAGCATAGAGCAAAATCTGGACTCTTTATTTTTATTGTTTTAAGTTTATTTATTTATTTTGAGAGAGAGAGCAAGTTGGGAAGGGGCAGAGAGAGAGGAAGAGAGAATCCCAAGCAGGCTCAGCACTATCAGCACAGAGCCTGACATAAGGCTCACACTCAGAAACCGTGAAATTATGACCTGAGCCGAAATCAAGGGTCAGACGCTTACCCAACTGAGCCACCCAGGTGCCCCAAAATTTGGACTCTTTAAATTGTGTTACGCTTAAATGACTTACTAGCCAGATTCAAGAGGTAGGAATTAGAACCTCTATAAGGTTTTCAATAAGCAGAAAAGTAGAAACAAAAAATAATATCCTAAAATGTAATAATGATTATGATATTTAGAAATTCCTCACAGAAAAGCGATTTTCTCATGACTTGTCAAAATCAGGTTTGGTTAGTGATAGGATGTCTAAGGGAGGATCAAGTTCAGAAACTAGATCGAGTTTCTCAAAATATGGGTTTTGTACGATTTACCTCAAACTTTTTAGAGACATATGTTTAAATGCAAGTTTCTAAATCCTGTTTCAGAATAACTAAATCACAATTTTTAAGGGTGAAACCCCAGAACCTACACTTATAATAAGCACTCTTGGTGATTTTTATGCACATTAAAGTTTAAGAATGACTACAGGCAATCCCACTGGAACTAAGCAGGATAACAGATCCACTCAACAGGGACCAAAAGGAAAAACTCCAAATATGCAGGCAAGACATGGTGTTAAGGGAATTTGGCAGTAAGCAGACAGTTCATGTAGACCATAATGGGAGTGGGAGGAAGGTCCTACAATGTCAACAGCTGGAAACCAAAAGTGGAGAGATGTATTAGGAGTCACAGATCAGCAACAGGTAAAGTTTCAAGTAGACAAATGATGGGCACCAGAGATGTGGCAGCTTGTAGTAAGTCATGCAGACTTGGGTTTAGGAATTGGGTTCTAATTTCCACAAGGTTGAAGGGATCAAAGTAGAACTCCAGTCCCAAAGCCAGCTCAGAAAGAACTTAAAATAGCCTATTACTGGAACCAGTCACAAGGACCAAGGTGAGAGCCTATTCTGTAGGGCCAAGGTTAGCTCAAGAAGGACCGGCACAGAGACTGATTTGATGCTTAGCCACCAAGCAGTATATCTAGGGGTTTTTGGATTTCCTTGCTCACGGCCCGGAGCAGTCCAGGATCCATACTACAAGAGTTAGCTTGCCCCAGGGAGGTAAGTGGCCCCACTGGAAGGGACCTATGTGACCCAATTTCCCATTCCCTACTTGAATTCTGTTTCAGATGTAAGCCTCACAATGTTGTCACAGGGGTGATAGTGGTTTTTCTCACTAGTTAAATGTTGGCAGCTCACTGTGAAAGAGGCTGATTCCTAACTAGAATAGCTCCCTAAGGGGAGCGAGGAGCAACTGAATTCTGGAGCCAACAGCAAGTTGTCTTCACCCCCCAAAAATTCTGAAATGTCACAGCCTAGTCACTCTAGGATAGAGAACCCAGGTGTTCTCTGTTCAATTCCACTTTTCTTTAACATAGCAGACGAGTTTTGTAGTGAAAGAAAAACTTGAATTTTTATCTTACTAGTGGATGAACCTATAAATCCTTGGCTCTTCCAAGCTTAGAGACTGGTATCTCTAAAGTTGTGAAAGCTTATCCTGAACTCTTCTATTCCCTTGATGAAACTCAGCAAACAGGCAGGGAGCAACTAGTAGTCACTAACTAAGTGCTTACTAATCTGGCAGAGGTACTCTGGGGGTATGGGAAGTAAGTGAAGCATTGGGAGAACTACTAGAGCCAATGCCAGAGAAAATCACAATGGGAGGACTGAACAGATCTAGTGGAGGGTGTTTAGAGAAGGCCTGCCCCTTGTCAGGCTTATCTGCCCCTTTGGTTACTTACCACTGACTGTCTCACGCCTGGATCTATGGGACTCCCTTGGCTATCCGTCCGGAGCCCAGTGGGGTGTTTCCCACTCATCCCATTCACCCACAAAGAAATACTCTCAAAATCAATTGGGTGGTGATTACGAGCCATTATCTGCCTGCTGTGCTGAAAGGAATACAAGGCAATCTGAGAAAACCCTTCACCATTGGCTTAAAAAAATTTCCAGTATCTCTGGGAGTGATGTCACCTCTAAGTTGAAAAAATCAAAGCCAGCTACAATCCTTTCATAATATTGGCTTGTTTTGTTTACAAAGGTGTTCTATTTCTAAAGCAAATACCGTAAGACCTATGAAAGATTCATTCTTGATCTGAAGGGAGGAAAAGAGAAAAGGGAACCATTTCAACGGTGGGACAGATGGATTCGGATTCAAGGGTTGAATAGATTTGTAACATTTTCTTGCTTTGCTCCATAGGAGAAGTCTGTTGCTCTGCCTCCTACCGTCTCCCTGATGTCACTCTTCAGGATCTCTGTCCACTTAACTCAAGATTTAGAATTATGTATGTAGAATACAGTAGGTGCCTAAAATTCAATTCCTTGATTAAAGAAATGAAGGCCTAGAAAAAGAACTGAATTTCCCAAAGTTGGCTGAACCAAGACTAAAAGTTCTATCTTTTGATTCCTAGTCCAATGTTCTTTCCACTCTGCTGCCATTCTTGATTTCATTTATTATTTGTCCAAACCTAGTGAGACTAAAGCTTTCTAATATTTTCCTTTAACAGTTGTACATAATTTACTCCCAATTTCTAGCTGTTATCTTTATGAAAGAGGGGATGTCACAATACATGGAGAGTATTCTGATATTGCTACAAAAATAATTTATTCTGTATTAAGAGCTAGGAATCATTTATTGGAATAAATATCATGGGATCACAAATTGCTTGGATGAAGTCCATTTACGATGATCAATAATACCTGACAAGGGGAGAGGGAGGATTATTGAGCAAACTAAAAACTAACTAAAGTGTGAATAATACAATTGGTCTAGGTGCTACTTAAAAAGAGCAACTTAGATATAATCTTTGAACCATGGATCTTAGGTAAGTAGCATGATGTAACTGGAAGATTGTCTTGGAACATAGAAAATGAGGTGAATCATACCGATTGCAAAATTTACTAGCTGGTCTTGGGTAAACCACTGAACTTCTCTAAGCTTAACTTCATTATACATAAAATGTAAATAGAAATTTTGGCTATTTCAAAGAGTTGTTAAAAGGATCAAATCAAATGATGTATGAGAGATTGGTATAAGTCAAAGATCAGAGACTATGTGCACCATGATGCCAGGGGACCACATGCGTTGCATTCCACAGTTTACTCCCAGCACAAAGCACAGAGTCTGTCACGTGGTACACACACAGTGGACATATATTATAAAGGCAATGATAGGGGAAATATCATTCTTATCACTATTTTCTTGCTGGAGAAATGTTTATGGGGTGGGAGATAAAGCCAAGTAAGTATAGGAGTGGAGCAGATGCTGGGGAGGCGAAATAGAAGGAAAAATGATTGGTATCACATCTTTCCTAGAACAGAGGAGAGGTGGTAGAATCAAAAGAAAGGATGATCAAATTGATCCACTCTTTCCATGCCCCATTTATCCCACCTCTTAATCCAAGATCGCACCACTGATTTTTAAGATTGCATTTGAGGGGCACCTGGGTGGCTCAGTCGGTTAAGTGTCCAACTTCGGCTCAGGTCATGATCTCACGGTTCGTGGGTTCGAGACCCGCGTCAGGCTCTGTGCTGACAGCTCAGAGCCTGGAGCCTGTCTTCGGATTCTGTGTCTCCCTCTCTCTCTGACTCTCCCCTGCTCACGCTGTCTCTCTCTCTCTGTCTCTCTCTCTCTCTCTCTCAAAATTAAATAGAAACATTTTTTAAAAAAGATTTGGGCATCCACCTTATTAATTTTGGTCATTTAAATGACTGCATTCAGTGTTTTTACTGAGATCTTTATATGTTCTCTCTTTAATGACTGGGAATAGCACTGTTTTAAATTCATATTGGATATAACTAATTCAGCGTCTTCCTCCTCCTCTTTCTTTCCTCTCCTCTTAGTCCTCTCCAAAAGCTACAGTGGCCATGGGAAGAGGCAGCAACTGCAGGGACAGCTTGAGAGGAAAATCAGTTCAGTTCTTTTCTTTCTACTTCAAGTTCTGAATGAGTCTAGCTAAAAGTCCTATGGGATAGTTGTCTGGCTAAAAATGTGTCTCTTTATGAATTGCCCGTCTTCAATTTTATAGATGTACCCCATCACACACATAGAAATTTCAATAATAAAATGCTTTATCTCTGCCACAGAGGTCAGGGTTTTTCAGGTCTCTGGGGAATAGCTAACATGCCCAAATGTCAGGTCAACTGAAGACGATGTTACCCCCATGGAACACCATGTTCTTGGTATTTGGCAGACTTTGGGAACAGCCTAAATCACATGTAGAGGATGCAGACAAGTCACAGAATTAAATCAGTCTAGCCAACCTACTTCTACTCTCACCCCACTGCTAATAAACTTGAATTAATTAAAGCCCTCCTCGACTCCCTAGTCATACTTGTTATAGCCAATTCAAACTGGTTTTAACTGGATTCAGATAAAATTCATCTACTTTTTGCTCGCACACATACAACTGACAGAAACAAAAAAAAATTCTATTTATAGAGAGCAATTGAGATAATTTTTTGGACCTTGAAGCTTACGAAGACTAATGAGATAATGTCCAAAATGTGTTAGAGCTGCATGCATGAAAGGCTCTATGGAGATAGAAAATATGATAAATAATGCAAGAAACCTTCATGTCAGGAAATCTCCCATCTTCTGGAGGACTTAGTAAGTATTAAATAAATAAATACTTTACAAACACGTACCTGCTAATCTTATCCGTCAACTTCAGCCCAGGGAGGTTGAAAAGTACTATTATTCTTGGTTCTAAAGAAAGATTTTCCAAGAAAATTCCAATACAGACCATGGCTGGTAGGTAATGCCTTCATATTAAGCCAAGTTTTCAACTTCAATTTCAACACTTGGTCAATCTTATCAATGTGAAAGCACTAGTCCTACCCCCTCAAATTTTCTACTCAATCTCAGCCAAATGCATCCCTGGGGGATTCTCTTGCTATCCTAAATTGAGAAAAATCACAAAGCACACCCTCTTTGGGGCTCTTGAACCATCAAAGTACACTCAACAAATAATGTTCTCAAGAGTGACCACAAATGGATTTCAATAACTTAAGAGCTCAATTCAATTACCTACAAGCCTTAATCTGCTCCTTCATGCAAGTCCCTTCATTTAAAAATACACAAAATCTTTATTTCTTCCCATGGCATCTTTCATTCCTAACATTATAAATAAAGAAACTACTTTTTTCATGAACTCAACAAAATAACAAACAAGACACAAAATTTAGCAAAGAATTTTCTGATGGATTCTTCAAAAGCATTTGGCATACGCTCTCTTCTCACCAGTTCCTAAAAGCCAATAAATCTCCCAACTGTTTATTTAAAGTCAGTATCATTTCAGTTTTCAGAACCTTACTTGAAGACAAGCCACTACCATTTTGCACTTAATCTTAAAAATCTTCCCAAATCATCAAGTCACAAAATTTCTGTTAGAAAAATAAAGAAGTCTCAGAGCTAGGGAGAACTTTGACAGATGATCTGATTTAACTCTTGCCTATAGGTAGGTCAATTTAGTTTACAAGTATCAAAACTGATGACCTGTGGACAGTGGGCCATGTTTGATCTTTTGGGATATTCACAATGTGATAAGACAACTCTCTCAGCCTCAGAGGAAGTTTACATGCCAGTGATATGCTTCCCAAAGTTTGTCAGTATCACTTAAGGGAGAAGATATGATTGTAAAGATGAACATTTCCAGGCTCGATCTCAGACTTACTAATTCAGAAATTTTAGGGATAAGACCCACAAATCCACATTTTTAAAACCATCCCAGGTAATTCTTAGCACCATTTAACATTTGAGAACCACTGCTCCAACAGGTCTGAGAAATGTGCTCAAAATAATATCAGAGAGGTATTGAATATGAACTAAATGGTGGGGGGGGGCTGTCTTTTAGGAACAGAAACAAAAACTTGATCAACATCTTCCTTCATTAATGCCAGATATCTATCAGAACACACATCTGTTAGTCTGACCCAGACATTTTTCTAAATTATATTGACCATTAAGTTATATTGTGAGCTATCAATTTCATAATAGAAACCCTTAGTGAGGTAACTTAAAATCTCTAGTGATCTACCCTTCTCCCTAAAACACCAAATTCACCTGACATTTAGTTTGGTTTCATGAACCACACATTTTAGCCTATTTTCTTACCATGACAATAGTATTCAAAAGGAATGGCAATTTTCATATTTGCCCTTGACAAAAATATTTTAAAAACAATAAACATTTTAAAAGTTGAGGGGCACCTTGGTGGCTCAGTCGGTTGAGAATCCGACTTCAGCTCAGGTCATGATGTCCTAGTTCGTGAGTTCGAGCCCCGCATCAGGCTGTCTGCTGTCAGCACAGAGCCCACTTCAGATCCTCTGTCCCCCTCTATCTCTCTGCCTCTCCCCCACCTCAAAAATAAAACATTTTTTAAAAAGTTTAATTCAGAAACATGTGAGATGTTTGAACTTTTAAAAAGTAAGCTCCTAACAGAATTAATTGGCACATACAGATTGTATGTATAAGCTCTAGCATTTTATGTACAGGAAAATCATCTGGGGAGTGGCTATCAATATGGATTGCAGAAGAGTCTGACTTGGTAGAAGCAAGGCGGGTAACTGAATTTTTATGTAGCATCCCAGCTAATTCTGATGTGAATGGTTTTGAATAAAACATTCCAGGGATTTCAAAAATCCAAGCTTATACCTACCTAAACCTTCCTTTGAATCAAAATCAATATATTAAACACAACAGATTGTCAATACATGCATATTTGATTAATCACAAAAGGGGAAAATAGGGAAGTTTGGTTCATCTAATAAGAACCCACATTCTTTAAGTCAAAACGGGGGGGGTGTCTTACATTTATCATAAATTACTGTCCTCCAGAATTAGAAGCCACATGTAGTAAAAAGGCTTAACATAGGCTTTGGCTGTTGCTCCTCTTATAAAATATTCTAATTATCTAATTTTAGAACTCAGGGGCGCCTGGGTGGCTCAGCTGGTTCAGCAGACAACTTGGGCTCAGGTCATGATCTCATGGTTCATGAGTTCGAGCCCCGCGTCAGGCTCTGCACTGACAGTGAGAAGCTTGCTTCAGATTCTCTGTCTCCCTCTCTGCCCCTCCCCCTAAGCTCGCTCACACTCTCTCTCTCTCTCAAAAAAAAAAAAAAAAACTTAAAATATGCTGAACAGTGTGTGAGAATGGCAAGGCGGATAGTTGACTGAGGACTGGGTAAGTTAGCATGATTCTCTAGCCAACAGCAATAATCAGAGAAACATAGTTCTCAGAGAATACAATAATCAGAGAAACACAGCCAAAGCCTATGTTAAGCCTTTTTACTACATGTGGCTTCTAATTCTGGAGGACAGTAATTTATGATAAATGTAAGACACAAAATAAAAGCAAATGAATCTGTCCTTGATCACTCCTGATGTTAGGATTGTAATTTCTCTATTCCCACAGGAATTAATTGTGGACAAATTACACACTTGTTGTATCATCTAATTACTAATGACTTGCAGAAAAATGAGACGTTCTCATCCTCACTTTCTTTGTGTGTGTGTGTGGGGGGGAATATCAGTGGGTTCTGGGGTTGTGAGCATTCTCAGAGCCTAGAAAGTATGCTTTATATACTTATACAACATACTGTTTCTCAAATAATCCACAAACCCATAAAAGGAGCCCTGGTTTGTTACTTAATGATGGTGTAACCTTGAACAAGTTATTCGCCCCTTCAGAGGCTCAGTTTTCTCAGCTGTAAAATGGATACCCAGTCTGATCTGGATTCATACTCCAGGCTCTTTCCACTCTGCCATGACACTCCCAACACCACAGAGCCTAACTGAGGTTTACATGGGAAGATCCTAAGAGGTAATTTTTACAAAAGTGTTCCATGAACTGTAAAGCACTGTACAGACGAAAGGCATTATTATTGATTGCGTTATAAAGATGCAAAGTGACCCAGAGCAAGAAAACAGGGTAGACAAACCTGAAATACAGTGTCTATTGTGCCTAGAACATTACCTGGGGCATGGTAGATAGGGTGCTTAATAAGTACTGACTAAAGAAAAACACACACACAAAAACAGGTCTATGCCTTCACCGCGCTAGGTGTGATACAAAGAAGGAATAAATATAACTAAAATCAAGGATAGTTTGATTCAACCGTTTAAGCCACAATTCCCCAATAGCCTAAGATCTCAAAAACTACTTGATATGAAAGAGGATTAAATTATAAGATACGACCCACCATCTTAAAAAAAATGGTTATATTCTTACCTCTTTGGTCTTTCAGATGCAGCCTTGTAGGGATAGCAGAATCTGGGTGAGGTTGCTGAATTTTTCCCCTATATCAGATAGATCTGCATAATCATCCTAGCAACCTGTAGAAGCAATAATAGGTTCTATAGAATGTTGGGTACCTTAAGCTCTGTTTTGGATCTGTAAGGCTGATTTTTAGTCACACACTAATTTTCAGCAAACCAGATGTATCTCTTAAGCTCCCCTCCGCCACAGACACACCAAAGGAGGCTGGGGTCTGGGTAGGTAGTGAAGAAGTTATTTATTTTACAAAACAATTCTTTATGAGCCCTTTGTCAGTTTCCTAGAATACATAAAATGTGATTCAAATTTAAATATTCAAATTGCATTACATACAGCTTTTGACATAGCTATTTATAGAAAGAGACAAATAACACATTAAAAAATTCAAGGGAAAAAAATGTTTTCTTCTGGGTGGGCCTTAACTGCCTTCCCCTCCACCCCCATTGCAAATATATTTTTATGCTGGGTAATATTTCCAAAACAGGGGTGCTTTTTTCTGTTGCTGAAATGAAACAAGTTTGCTTTCAGAGACATAAAAGTGCCCAACTGTTAGAAAAAACATTTTCTACTGGCTTCTTGCCTGTCCTATCCCCATGCAAACTTTCCTACTGGCCCCTTTCTCTAGGAGGGCCCCTGGGGCTGTCTGCTGGAACTGTCTACTGTAAAACCATTTTGTGCAGCGAGAACTAGTTTCTTCAAAATCTCAGAGACCACCCAGAACACGCCTGATTTTTGGCAAATGTGTACGTGTTTCCTCGGTATCTGATTCACTGACTCGGGTTTCTGGGTCTTTATTTGAAAAAGAGATGGGTGGGGGTGTTTTAAAAAATTGTAGAAAGGAAGAAAATCTCTTCTTTCGCCAAAAATCTACTTAACATTCATTCATTTGTGTTTGGGGGAAGGCGCAGGTCAAGGGAATTAAATGCAAAGATTTCAACCAAGCCAAACCGTTTAAAAAGAGCAAAAGCGTTTAAACTCTGTTGAAAGAGTAATAATGTGCTAGAAGCTCATGAAAACGGGTCCCTCCCAACCCAAAGCTCCCAGGAGTGGGACTGGTCTCTTGCGCTGATACCTATGGCCGAGAATCTCGGAGCAGGGTCCTCGATAGCACAGGGAGGTAGAGGCTCCTAGAGAACAGGCCCTGGCTTTGTCTCATCCCGCTGTGTTCCTCTCCTCACAGCTTCCTCTCTCACATACTAGGTGCTCAATTAATGATTGTGGGTCACAGGAAGCGAACAATCCGCGTCCGCCCCCATGCCCCAGGCGAATTCTCCGGAACGCGGGGTTTACTCAGACCCACTGTCTCCTCGCGTTCGCTGAGGTCACTTGGTCTCGGCTGCCACAGCCCCGGCAGCAGGAGAGTCACCAAGAAGACGAGCTGCTGGAGCCAAGATGGAGCGGAAGCGGGAGAGCGAGCAGGGCGGCGCGGGGCTCGAGCTGGGAGGCCCACCTGACCGCGGCGCGGACGGCCCAGTCCGCGCTCCCATTGACCAGGAGGTCCGCGGAGCCCGCGCGTCGGGCGGAGGCGGGGGCGGGGGCGGGGGCGGGGCGGGGCACCCCGGCGCGCGCCCGGCCCCAGGCTCCGCCCCGCCAGGCCCCGCACGCACCCACCTCAGGGAGCCGCGGGCCCGGGGGCGCTGTGGGAGGTGGGGGGAGGAGATCGCGCGCGCGCGCGCCGCCGCCGACTGACGCGGTTCCCGGCGCGCGCGCCTCCCCCGTCCCCCACTCCTCCCTGTCCCGGGGGCCCTGCGCGCGGCCCTGCTGACGTCAGCGGGCGGCTTGCGGTGCGGGGTGCGCAGAGCCGCTGGCGCACTCGCGCGCTGCGCTCGCCCCCTCCCCCGCCCGGGCTGTGGCGCGCGCGCTCGCTGGCTCTCCCTTCATTTTTTTTCCCCTCCCTCCCAGCCTCTCTCCCTCTCTCTCTCTCTCCCCCTCGAGCTCTTGGCTGCCTGCGGCTCCCTCGCTCTCCCTCTCTCTCCGGTAGGCTCCACCGAGCGATGCGAGCTCTGGGAGACAGCGACGCCGCCTCCCGCTAGAGACCTGCCCCCCGGTCCGGCCCCCTGCCCAGCCCTGCCCTGCGCGCGGGGGTCGGCGAAGGCGCCGCGGACGCACCGACGGCTGAGGACCCGCGATGCACATGCACTAGCAGCACCCCCTCTCTCACTCCCTCCACACCCCGCGCCGCTGCCTCCTCCTCCTCCTCTGGCAGCAGCGGCAGAAGGACCCACCCTGCCCCCCACCCCACCCTCCGCCGGCTCCGGCTGCGGCTCCTGCCTCAACTATTATTTTATTTATTTTGGGTCGTGCACAAGCCTCAGTGCCTGCAGCCCGCGCCTCCACGGACCGCGGGCGCCTCTTCCCTCGGCCCCGGAGCCCCAGACCCCGGCCACCTTCGCCTCGATACCCCTAGAACCCGCCAGCTGTCGCGAGTCTCCGCTGCTGGAATCTTAGCGGCGGTCTTTTTGGGGGGTTCTGGTTTCCCGACATTTTTGTTTTCGGCCAAGGGAAGGATATCGTGGTTTTTTCCCCTTTGAGCCCAGGCTCTGCTCTCTGGGGGGGTGGGGGGCGCGCCGAGCCGGGGAGCCGTGCCAGCCGAGTCGTGCGGGCTGTGGCAGGGAAGGGGCCACCATGGGATGTACTCTGAGCGCAGAGGAGAGAGCCGCCCTCGAGCGGAGCAAGGCGATTGAGAAAAACCTCAAAGAGGATGGCATCAGCGCCGCCAAAGACGTGAAATTACTCCTGCTGGGTAAGGACCGGGGCTGCCACCCCCATCTCCCGACCCCAGCCACTCCGCACCCACCTCTGTCCGCTCTCCCACCCTACTCGTGCCTGGAGAGACCTGGTTCCTGAGTTGGAACCACTGTGTGCCTAGGATCGTCCACCCTCTCGCATGCCTTACCCTCATGCCCCCCCCCCCCGTTCCCCTAAGCCGACACTCACCAGTTTTTCCTCCCCATCTGTCCCAACAGGGGCTGGAGAATCAGGAAAAAGCACCATTGTGAAGCAGATGAAGTAAGTCCCTGTGGCCTTGGGATTTGTACTTTTATTAAGAATAATTTTTTGTCATTTGTATTATCTTGCTCATTCCACATTGCTCTCCAGGCCTGGTTTCTGATTCTTACACACACACACACACACACACACACACACCTGGATTTGACTCCCCTCCCCCACACCCTACGTTGGTTCTGGGTCCTCCACCCCAACTCCCCGGTGGGTGTTTTTTTTGCGGGGGGGGGAGGGAAGTGGAGTGCCTGTAGTTGTATGAATGACAGTGTCCGCCATATTGATCAGAACATCACACTATTGGCATGATTATGATCATTACTCTTTCTTGCTCTTTGGGTGTATCACTACCTCCATTTCTATCTTTGTGCCTCTGTTTCATTCTGTATTTTTCTCCCCTCCTCCCTCCACCTCCCCCCCCCCCCCACTTTCCACATCCACAGTCCCTTCCCCCTGCTCTTCTCCTGGGGCAGTGATTTTGAACTTGGCTAAAACATGGAGGGGACCCAGCCCTAGACTGGTGTGGAGGATCAAGTGTCTGCTGTTCATGGATTTGGTGCTGAACTGGAGGTTGTGGTTTTTGCCCCCGGCCCCAAAAAGGACTAGGGTTAGGGGAAGGGGCAAGTGGTAGGGGAGGGGTGGGTTTCCAAGCAGATGTGACTGGCACAGCTGTATCCAAGGCAGAGGTGGAAGGGGGACTCTGGTTGAGGCTGAATGCCTGTCCCTTGTTTCCCCCCTCATCCCCCCCCTCCAGCGTTTGCTCTCCTGACACCGGCAGTTTTCCTTCACTCTGTGGCCTTTATCAATGTATTTATTTACACTCTGCATAGGCCATGTTCCACGTAATCTACCCACAATGCGGATTTCAGGCCCCACTTGCCACCGCCCCCTTCTGCCTTAGATATCAGTTTCCCCTCCTAATTAACTGGGGGTGGATTTGAGTGATGGTTGAAAATTAAAACAAAATGGGATATTTCTTCTCTTCCACACTTTCTCAGTAAGGAGCCTCGCCCCTCCTTCCCACTCTCAGCCTTGCGTCTTGCCCCATCCATTGGGCAATTCCTGGTAAGCCCACAGGCAGCTTTGCTTGGGAGGGGGTGGTCTGTGGGGAAGGGGTGGGTGCCCTCAGGGCCTCCTGGCCCTGCTGCTTCCGTTGGCCTGTCAGTTCGGGTCGGAGGAGTTCGTTAAGACCGTTTAGCGAGGATTCCACGTCGCTTTGCTGTGACACCTTCGTGCACACACAGCTCCTAATTAGGGGTTGCTGTGCAGTAAACAAAAATGATTATTTTTCAACTTGACAGAATAGCTGAAGTAATTGCATCCCGTAGGAAAACAATGGAAAATAAGAACCCCTGTGGCGGAAAGGTGGGTGGGAGACGAAGCATGCTTGCGGTTTCAGAACCAAGATGCAAAAAATCTTGCATGTGTAACAGGCATGACAAGCGGGTTCTAGGCGGCGCCATGATGGTAGCGAGTAGCGACTCGGAGACAATCCCCCCCCCCCCCGCGTCTGCTTGACATATTCTTATTTTCGTTCGAGAGCTCCCTGGGGCTTTCTTTGCAGAGGCCCCCTCGGCTCGCCGCACCCACTGAGCCACGGGTAATTTGGCCTGGGGCTTCTTTGGAGCTTGTGCAGCCCAAATGGATGGAGAGGCGGGGCCTGGGGAATTGCTCTTTGCCAGAAGGTGCATGTTGCATCTGCCCGGAGCCCTTTCAGGTCGGGAAATGCAAGCAGCGCCACCCCTCTCTCCCAAAGGGGGCTGTTTCCAAACTTCAAAAGTCAGTAATCTGCAGTGGTGGCCCAGAGCCGGGTAGAAGCCCCAACCACAGGGGCTGGGTGAGGTTTCAGGCGTTGCGAGTGGTGGACAGCGCCCAGCTGAGGCCGGAAAAGTCGATGGGGCTCAGCTCGGTGACGCTCGGCTCGGCTCCGTGCGGGCTGGGCGCGGGGCTCGGAGGGACTCGGCAGTGTTCGGAACGGAGTCGGGGCCCCGGCGGAGAGAACCGAGCCGCTTCGGAGGGGGCCGAAGGCATTCGGAAAGGCTCGTGGGAGGAGGGGGGGCGGGAACGAAGGAGGGGGGTTTGCTAGAGTCTGCAAATTAACTTTGCATCCACAAAAGCAGCTCCTTACCTGCTTTTCCCGAACATGCCTCATAAATTAGGTTGATTTAATAAGAAGGCTAAAAATATACACTGCGTCCCCCGAAGGGTACCTCACCTTTTTTTTTATTCAAAGAGAGCTGAGCTCTCTGAGGAAATAGGTGTGCCATTTTAAAATGAAAATTCCTAATTATATACTGGGGCAGGAAATCTTACATGAAGGCTGTATGTAGACTTTCCCAGGAAAGTCTTAATGTGTCTCATATTTAGTTACACTGAGGAAGGGGAAAAAGTCAAGCCTTTGATGTTTGAGACGGTTAAATCAGATATCTGAGCATTTCTTCTTTTTTCCCCGTACTCCCCGCTTTTCTTACTCCCACAGGACACATTTTTGTAGAAAAATGTCAGGCAAAACTGAGGTAAAAGTGTTAATTTTTTTAAACACACCAACTCTTTAGGAAATAGGCTATGTTTGT
Organism: Cryptoprocta ferox; assembly: GCA_028646485.1. Classification (NCBI taxonomy): domain Eukaryota; kingdom Metazoa; phylum Chordata; class Mammalia; order Carnivora; family Eupleridae; genus Cryptoprocta; species Cryptoprocta ferox. The sequence goes on from CM053563.1 coordinate 29,695,010, forward strand.
TCAAAAGGTCAATCAGAAAGATTTCTGGCCCTGTAAATTTTGCCACAAGGGACCCTGGCATCCTGTCCTCCTGAAGCATTCATGAATGGCAGCTTTTCCTGTGAGCCCTCCAGCTTGGCTTGAAATAAATCAGATCAGGGCCTTGTGCCAAGCTGGATGCAGGACTTGTTTTATTAACCACAAAATGTGGGATTGGTGTCACTGTATCCTAGTGACAAATTCTTTTGAGTCCTCCCTTGCAGAGATGATTTTCCCAATCACCACGACTACTGCGAATCACTTGAGTCAGGAGACCTGTATCGTGGGTGGGGCTGGGCCCAAAACTCTAGGTGCCATTTCCAGAAAGCAGTTTTGGACTTGTCTGTGCAGTGTGATTAGTGACCGCCTATCAGGCCATACATATGAATTAATTTGGCTGCTGCTTTATTTTACCTGGGTAGATGAAATTAAAGAGTTCTCCATTGGTGATGCCCTGTGAGAACTTGATGATTTCCTAAGGGGGCCTCGGGCTTAATAGCTTCTGTTGGATTGAGAGAAAGAATGTTGATATTCAGCCATATTAAACGCCTTTTAAATCAGCGTTTTCAGAAGAGCAAAGAGCCATTCCATTCAGCCCGTTTTTCTCATTCATGTTGTGGTGTGCTGATTAGAAGGAATAGGCTTCCATATATGCCATAGTAATTGAAGTTACATGATAAAGGACTAACTGGTGCTCCTTAAAACAAAGTGTTAACACCCACATCAGCCTAGAAATGTTGTAGGACACTGACCTTTGCAATTCTTTTGCTTGACACATCTTATAATGGGAAACTTCCAGCCATTAAAGAGATGCCACAGATTAGACTGTCATTTTAAAAGCCTGATTCTTAGTACTTTATTAAAAGCTTCATGTGAACATTGCTTGCTGGGCGGTTGTTGTTGTCGTTGTTGTGGTTTTTTTTTGCATATGTGATCGTGAGCTAGCGTTTGGGAGCTCTGGGTCGGACAGTCCAAAACATTATTCAAACATTCAAACTAAGAAATAACGATTGTTGAAAGAGCACAGATAAAATTTTACACACATGAATAATTAGTGACCTTTTAAAATATGTGGTATTTAAATAATTTTGCTTATTAGGAGCCGATGACCTCACCTGTGATATGGGCCTCATCATTTTTGCAATCCATGGGACTGTTTTATTTAAACTAATCAAACTTTTATTTTTTTATTTGTTTTATTTATTTATTTATTTGAATGTTCATTTTTGAGAGAGAGAGAGAGTGCACGCACACGCACATGAGTGGGAGGTGGGGCAGAGAGAGAGGGAGACACAGAATCCAAAGCAGGCTCCAGGCTCTGAGCTGTCAGCACAGAGCCCTATGCGGGGCTTGAACCCATGAACCGTGGGCTCATGATCTGAGAGGAAGTCGGATGCTTAACCGACTAAGCCACGCAGGTGCCCCTGAACTAATCAAAATTTAAAAAGGAGGTGTTAATTTTATTTGATTACCAAAACCGTTATAAAGAAATCTCTTAAAGTATTATATTTTATGAAGTATGATATCAGGAGAAGATCATTTTTAGTGACTTCCCGTTTTGAACAAATAGTGACAACTGCTTGGGCTATCTACCTGATGAAAATGTAAAATGAGCCATGGAGGTGCTATAAGCACTGCAGTTTGCCCTAATTTAAGGTGTTGAGTTCTCTGTGATGTCACGTTCAGGCTCTCTATGTCTGGAGCATTAAGTGGATTTTTAGGAAGATCGAGAGTTGGAAGGTGGCAATGAGGTGTGGCTTACAAGCTGCTGGCTTTATATATAAATGGACAAAGTAAAATGGAGTACTCGGGATGTGCACTTATTCCCAAGGCGCCTGCGCAGTGCCATTGTAAAACAAATGCCAGGATTTGCTTGGTGAAGACGTCATTTCTCATACAAATATCCCAGCCCTTACAGTGGGCCTATGATTCTGAGGACAGACCCCATCCTGTTGGGGAAGGTAATCTTTTAAAAGTCCCCTCCTGCCAAAAGCTGGGGGCTTCCTACCACCAGCTGATCCTGCTTTTGTAACTAGGGTGTCTCCTGTTTGGCTTAGGTTCACCGCAAGCCTGTGTTCCTTCAGCACGCTGCTGTTCAGCACCTACTAAGTGGCAGTAATGAGTGGAAGGGAATGGCCACTTGCAGCCATTACTCTGTAAAAGTGCAGCCATCTAAAAGGGCATTTCCTGCATATCCCCCAAGGGTCCCATGTTGAGGCAGCACTCCGGAGAGCTACTCTTCTAGATTTGTGGACTTGTTATTTGTGCAATCATCTCTTTGGCTGCTTTGCCCCTCCCCCTTCCTCCCGTCTCCATGTTTATTCAAATGGCTGCACCTTGCTCTCCGGAGACAGCGTGAGTGCAAACAGAATGTCAGATCAAGTAGCAGATGAGTTCTCCTTCCCTGATGGATGGTGCTCTCTCCTTGCTTACTGTTCACTGAGCTGTAAATACCAGCAGACCTTCCTGCCAGAAGAGTAGCAAACAGTCCACCTAATCTCCCCAGGAACCAGCCATGGAACTCTTGAACCTCAGTTACCTGTTGGATTTTGAAGTAGAACCTGTCTGCTTGTTGGCGGGGAGGGGCGCGGGGTTACTGATTAGATTAAATGGATGAGGCCTCATTCGGGATTGCCATGGCTCTAAAGGAATCCAGAATTTCTGTTCTCTCTCTGTGTGGGACTAGGTTAGATTTATAGTGCTCAAAGTGAGAGTACTGTCTTGTTTCTTTAGCACTTGGAACTCCCCAGATTATATTGTGCTCCTCAGTACACCACATTTGCTAAAGATGGGACCAGATCACTCATATGTTTCAGCTGCTCACAGTACTCTATCTCTGTGAACACCGGAGATTTAATATGGGTAGAATAAGGTCCTGTTTTTCTGACATGTGGTCAGTCCATCTGGATGCAGGCACTTGGTTTGCTGTCTCCCAGGGTGTCTTCAGGCCCTCCTGTCTAATGAAGCTAGACGGACCATTCTCACAAGAGCACTTCGTGATCTGAAAGACTAGACAAGCTGGGGAGGGGATGATTTCAAAATGAAAAACATTTTGGAAAGGGTTACCCCCAAACTTGACACTAGCAGAGAACAGCTTTAGATTTTGACAAAAGAAAACTGTATGTATGTGGACACGCATGCCTCATGAGTTTAAAAACAGTGGATAGCAGAAGAAGAGCGCTTTACCTTACTTCTGGATTGCATCATCACAAACACCTTAACGGTACTCCAATGATCTCCATTCTAAGAATTTGTTTAAGTTTGTATCACATTCTCATTTTATCCTGTGCTTCTTGCTCATACTACATACACAATACTGGTTAGAAGAGATACCGTCCAGCAAATCAGTCATTAGCATAGAGGGGAAGGAGAGGAAGGAGCAGTGGCCTGTTACTGGTTCAAAAAGAAAAGCTAGTTTCTTTTTGAGAGAAGCAGTTTAGCATGCTTCTCTAAAATGGAGAGCTGATTAAGAGCAAGGACTCTAGAACCGGGCTCTATGGCTTCAAATCTTAGCGCTACCACTAACCAGGTGTTAGTAACTTAAATAAGTTTCTTTACTTTTTGTACCTCAGTTTCAGTTTCTTGAAATAAAATGGGGCTGGTAATAAAAACACCTACCTAAGAGAGTTGTTGTGGGCATTAAATGATGTAGTATATGAAATGCCCTTACAACAGTGTTCCAGAAATCACTATACAGATGTCAGCTATAGTTTTCATTCCTTTGATTGATTAGTGGGTGTTCCCTTCCCGTATGGAGTTGTCTTTTCAAGTATGTGGGCCTTGTCTTCCTTGAGAGCCAGAGGGGAGTGCTGTGGTTCATGCTTCTTCTTCCCCTTGGTGCTCTGCAGCACCAGTTATATAATAAACTGTGTTGTCATAACTGATGTGACATTTTTGATGGTGCAGCTGCTTCAGCCCAAGAGGCTGGAGTGATGTCAGGAAAAGTGGGAAAGAGCATTGGACCAGGAGTTAAGGCTGGTGGCTCCCCCACCCCTGCCTCTCTGGGGCTGCTGTTTCCCCCAGCTCCTTCCCTGTCCTAAGTGGCCCATGAAACTGGGAACTACTTTCATCGTCAGGGTCTTGAGGTCTTCTATGCGCAGTTCTAAACATAAAAGCATCATTTATAGTTCCATCCTAAGGGAGTAGGGGGTACCCATGAAAGCTCTTTGAAGGCCAAGATAATTGCAGAAGAGCGACCTCAACCACAAAGCTTTGTCAGCCCAGAAAGTCGTAGTCCTAAGAGGCATTTTGAGGAAACCACCTCTAACCAAACTTTTCATGCAGATGTGGTTCTCAAACCAAAGAGGAGGATCCGAAAGCATCCTGCTGGTAAAAAACAGGACGTTTCTGGGAGGAAAGCCCCAGTGACATGTTAGAGGAAGAAGTGGTCTGTCGGTGGGGGCTTCCAGGATCCTTAGAAATGGAGACAGCCTGGCCCCACCAGGGACGGCTGCAGGTGAAGGAGCTTGCCTGGGTTCAGCTGCCTCAGATCCTGGGGTCAGGGGGTTCACAGACCAGTAAAAGAGAAGGGTCAGCAGAACTGTGTTTTAGTTTTGACTCATTCTCTGATTAGACTCTGGGCAGGTCGTTTAGCCCCTCAGAGCCTCGGTCTGTTCATCTCTTAATTAGAACATGTGCTTTCACCACAGAATCTCTCAGGCCTCTTTCAGGTTCTTAGCTCTAAGATCCACTAAATGCAGAGAGAAACCTAGAAGCCTGAAATGCAGGGGGGAATAGTGGGAGTATTTACCGCCCACAGCTTTTATCTGCTGAGCCATCTTTAGTTCTAATTTTCTTTACCGAGAAGAGGAAAAACATTGTGCTTTTCATAGCACAAAAAAATTAAAGTAAAATAAAATCCTGCAAGGCTAACAGTCAGTGCCCTGAATTCCACCCCCCCCCCCACTCATTTAATTTCTTAACCAAGAAGGAGGAAAGAGGAAAGGGGAATAATATGTAAGGATAGCATTCCATGGCCAAGAATTTACCTTGGATTCTCTGCCTACGTCATAGCCAATTGACAGGTTTTCTGTGAAAAGTTGATACTTTACAGGGACAGCTTCCCCGAGCCATAAAACCCAACTCTGGGTCACCTGCCTCCAGAGTCTCAGGGCACTAATGTTTATTACACGTTGTAAATTAATTATGTGTTTAATGTATCTGTCTTCTTTGCTAGTCTTGGTGCTCCTTCCTTACCAGGGCTTCCTGAAGCAGGGGTGGTGACTTCTTTTTGCTCATAGTACAGCACTGAGTGCAATGTCTGGCACACAGGAGGTGCTTTACAAATGCTTGCTAAATGAAGAAAAGAGAAAGAAATGAGGTTCACAGGGAATGCAAACTCCTTTCTACATAAGCCAGAATACCACTGAAAGCCTTTGATGATCATAGCGTTGATCATTTTCAATCCAATCCATTATCCTCATTTGTTTTGTCACATCATCCTATGGGGAAATACAGTCATCAACTCCGTCTTACAGATCAGGAAGTGAGGCTGAGAGAAGTTGGGTGGCTTGCTCAAGACCACACAGCTTCGTAAGTGACAGCAGTGTATTCAGGCCACAATTTGTTTAATTCCAAAGCCTAGGTCCTTTCCGTTCTAACACTATGTGGTCCTTACTAGACCACCACCAGTGTGGACAAAGGAGAGCTGGCAGACTGGGACCCAGTACCCATCAGCAAATGGGATGTCACTAACTTTGGTTGAGGTCAGTGGCTGAGAGAATAGCAAATGCTTGATTGGTGCTGGGTTCCTTTTGGAGATGGAGGTGGTGGCCATCCTCCCATATGACATTGATTCTGTCACCAGAGTGTTTCCTAACCATCATCTGGACAGCTCCTGAAATAATTTTCTGTTGCTGCCTCAGAAGTGTGGGCCATTTGTGGTGACCACAGCGAGAAGCTGCCATTGAAGACTTTGGCTTTGGTAGAAGCAGGTGATTCAGAGGAGACTTGAGAAAGACAGGATAGTAGTATATACATCCATTCAACCACCCTTCCATCCATCCATCCATCTTTCCATCCACAAGCATTTACTGAGCATCTACTGTATGCTGGACATATACGTGGTGTCATGGAAGTAGAGAGAGGAAGGTCTCAGTCCTTGCCCTTAAGGAATTCAACCTAAAGGGTGTTACATGTAAAAGACATTTATACTTCAGAGTAGGCAGCCCACTCTCCTACAGGAGAATGGAGGCCACCATCTCTTGGCAGGAAGTTCAGGGAGAAAATGACACATAGGCTGAGTCCTAAAATCTAGTGGTAGTTAGCCAGGTGGAAAAAGGAATCCCAGGGGGCGCCTGGGTGTCTCAGTTGGTTAAGCGTCCGACTTCAGCTCAGGTCATGATCTCACGGCTCTTGAGGTTGAGCCCTGCATCGGGCTCTATGCTGACAGCTTAGAGCCTGGAGCCTGCTTCCGATTCTGTGTCTCCGTCTCTCTCTCCCCTTCCCTCACTCATGCTCTGTCTCTCTCTTTCTCCTAAAAATAATCATTAAAAAAAAAAAAGGAATGCCAGGCAGAGGGACCAACGTCTACAAAAGCGCTAAGATATGTCACCACATGGAGCAGGCTGAGAATGTAAGATAACTTGATTTGATTAGAGCACAGTATGTAAGAGGAGTTTCCAGAGATGAAGGATGAAAGAGGAGACGGATATAGATTGTGAAGGGCCTTGTCTGTTGTGCTAAGAACTGTAGATTTTATTCTGACGACAATGAGATGGCACCAGAAGGGCTTTGTTTTTTAACTGAGGTATGATTGACAACATTATATTACTTTCAGGTATACAATGTAATGACTTGATATTTGTGTAAATTGCAGAATGATCACCACAATAAGTCCAGTTAACATCCATCACCACACATAGTTACAGATGTTTTTCTTATGATGAGAGCTTTCAAGAACCATAGGGTTCTAAGGAAATGGGTGGCAGGATCATTTTTTGCACTTTAGAAAGATCACCTATGTGGACTAGAGAGAGTCACGTCCAGGGGTTAAGAGACGATGTGGAAAATTACTTCTGTGATCCAGGTGGGAACAGGTTAAGAAGGAACTTCGAACAGTGGAGTGGGGAAAGGATATTTGGGCAGTGGAATGATTGAACTTATTTGATAATCAGTTGAAATGGCATTGGGGAGGAGCTCCATTTTAAAGGATATAGATAAGGGGGCACCTGCCTGGCTCAGTTGGTAGAACATGAGACTCTTGATCTCAGGGTTGTGAGTTTGAGCCCCATGTTGCATGTAGAGATTACCTTAAAAAATAAAATCTTAAAAAAAAATAAATAAAGGATATAGACAAGAGTGAGTCCAGGATTCCTGGTTTGGGCTACTGGTGGGATGGTAGTGCCATTCCCTGAGATGGAGCAATGCTGGAGAGAGAGGGAAGGTTTGGGGAGAAAAATGAGGACTTATTTTGTTCATGTTGGTGATTCTCGTGGATCATCCAAGTGGAGATCTCTGGCAGGCAGAGATATGTGGAGTAGGACGTAGGATGCACCTGGGGAGAAGGGCCAATTTGGAATTCTGTGGTGCTGTGGGCAGTGGGAGCCATGAAAGTCGGTAACCTCACCAGGCTGAGTGAGAAGGCAGAGGATGCATCCCCCACCACATGCACACACCCCAGCTCCAGGATGTAACCGTCATTCAGGAAGAGGAGCCTGCGAGGCTGCAAAGGGGTGAGCTGAGGAATGGAAAGGAAACTGAGGTAGAGCAGCATCATGAAAGCCAAGGAAGGAAGGGGTTAATTGAGTCAGATACTGCAGTAGTCAAATAAGCTGAAGACTGACAGGTGTCCAGTGGGTCTGGAAAGTTGTTGGTGAACTTGGCAAGAGCAATTCCAGTGGAGTGGCAAGAGAAAAGCCAAATTGCAGTAGGAGTTAAGTAAGTGGTACTGAGGAAGTGGAGGCTGTGAATGGAGACTCCTGGAAAAGAAACCTCGGTTCTAGAACGAAAGGGACAGAGGGAGGCAGGGACGGAGTGAATAGAATTGAGCAAGGGCTTTATTGTTCATTTCGCTAGCATGGCGGGACCTGGATCCACTGAGAAGCAGAAAAGAACGAGCTCAGATGGAGGGAGATGTTGAAAGTATAGGAAAAAAGAAGCTGTAGAAGGAGCAGAGCCCCAGGAGGATGGGCAGGAACAGGATGCAGAGTATGGTTGGGTGACCTGATGTTGACGTGAATATGTGTCACCTGCCCTGAGACTGCCAGAGGAGCAGTGAGGATAGGGAGTACATAGAGAAATTTGGAGGCGGGATGGTGGGGACAAGATGTTGAGGGAGTTCCTGCCTTATCTTTTTTACTCTGACATGAGGAGCATTAAAAACCAGCTGTGCTCATTTACTGGCACACACCAAAGACTGGTAACCTTTCTTCCATTCAAACAATTCATTTATTCATTTACCCAGTATTTATCTAGCACCCGGTATGTGTTAGGTACTGTTCTGGGTGCTTGGAGATTCAGTGGTGAGCAAGTCAAGTCCCAGGGGACTCAGGAAATAACTTCATAAACAAATAATCAGGCACAGTAATTGCAGACTGTGAAAAATTTTCTGGAGTCACACCTTTGGTTAAGACCTTATGCTGATCACCAAGGGATCCAATTCCTGCCCTTAGAGAGTTGAGTCAGTTGAAGGAGACAAATTGGTGCTGTGAAGGCATGGAAGAGACTATGGCAGAGTTTAATTTGGACAAGGCTTTAGAATTACACATGCCTCAAGACAGCTAGGTGGAGAAATGAGAGATCAGTGGACATCCATTGTTTGACTCTTTCCAGGCTGTTCCTGCGAGGCTGCCCGTCACTGCCCCCTGCCACAATGAAGACAAGAAGTGAGTGTGTGGCTCAGGCCTTGCCATTCATAAAATCCCATTCTCCTGGGCATAGTGATTACAGGATGGGATATGACTCAATCCAAGCCAGACAGAGTCCTTCTTTGGAATTTTATAGTCAGTACGAGAAAGAAGCTCTTCATCAAAGAAGGTCTTCACTGGGTTGGAATGATGAAAGCCTAGAGCTGTCTGTGGCCATGTTTCCACATCTCCAATACACTGCAAGGAGGAAGTTTGCTTATCATGGGAAAGACTGAGGCTTTGAGAGACTGGGACGTGAGGGAGGGAATGAGGAGAAGACGGAAAGAGACAGAGGAAGCCAGAAAGACATCCAACGATAATTATTACAATCTCTGAAGCTGCCTCTGTGGATCTGAAAGTTATGTGAATCAATAAATCCTTTCTTTTAACTAAACTAATTTGAGCTGGAATTCTCTCCTCTTCAAGTAGGAAGAAGAAACAGTGTGAGCTAAAGCACAGAAGTAGTACTCAAATGTGCAGGGCACCGTCAGGGAGCAGTGAGCAGTCTTACGTGACCAAAGCATTGGGGTTTTGTGGGAATATAAGAAGTGGTTAGAAAAGAAGAGTGGAGCTAGATTGTGAGGGTTCCCTGACCACTTTGCCAAGGTGTATATACTTTGAATACAGATTAGGGTGCCTTTCCCTCTATGGTAGGGTAGTAGTGTGCCAAGTCAGCAGAGCTTGAAGAGGAAGACCACAGAAGAAGCTTAAAAGCAGAGAGAGATTTTTGTAGTCTGAACTAGGAAATTGGAAGGAAGGGCCACGAGGAACTGGGTGGGGAAGAGATTTTGGAGGTGTAGTCGGTGAGACCTGGTGTCTGCTTGACCATGGGGAGAGAGTAGATCAGAGGAGTCCTCCAAGTGTTGAATCTGGTGTTGGAGTTTAGTGATGACATCAAGTTAGGAGGCATCGGAGCAAGGAGAAGGGCAGTAGAAGGAAGAGGGCAAGTCAGACCGCAAGCACGACTTTTGGGTCCTTGCAGAATAGCTTTTGTGTTCCACTCCCAGTGTTCAGTGGTCTTCTTAGGAAGTCGTTCTAGCATTTAGAAGGGAGGTCAGGGCTGGAAGGAGGATTGAGCTCAGCTGCTGGGCATGGTGAGGCCATGAGAGTGGATGTAGTTTCGCTGGGGTGAGTATGCAGATGGAGAGGAGAAGGCCCCCCCTGTTGTGGAGGTGAGCTGGGAAACCTGCCTTCGGTTGGCTCTAGACTCCTAAGAAGCTCCAACTGGGAAAAGGCGCTGGGAGTCAGAAGGAGCGGAGGAGAACCGGGCCTGCTGGGCGCTCCCGCAGACAGGGACTGTGCCTTGGGCCATTCTGTGTGGCAGCACAGTTCTGTTCCCTGGCATTGCCAAGCTAGATAAGGACTGAGAAGGAGCTGTCGTGCTTGGTGATTGAGGCTATTACTGGCCTTTAAAAGAGCAGTTTCAGTGGCGGGAAAGGGGGAGAAACCAAACTCAAGAAAATTTTAGGGTGGATGAGTCTGGCCGAGGAGGAAAGAAACCTGAGTGCTACCCCACGTCCATCCCTATTTAGCTTGGTGGCCCCAGGCAAGTTCTGGAACTTTTTTAGGCCTTAGTATCTTCACATATACCGTTAGGGAACTAGACCAGATACTCTATAAGCTCCTGCTCAAATCTTGAGGTCATAATTTAAATTTTGCTGTCCAGTAAAACAGATGTTTTTGTGCCAGAGGAATTCCCTGCCTTCTCCCTTGGCTACCCCCTACTGAGATAATAAATTATAACAAAATTAAGCTTTTAGAAGTCTAGTGCTAATCGAGAAGGAAAACTGGGACATCTGCTCAGGGAATTGTGGACACCAGTGCATGTGCGTCCACGTGTACTGTCCACTGAGAGTGTGGAGCCCTGTGAGGGAGGAATTTGACTCCAAATGGTATCAGGGTTTACGAGACCAGGTCCTGTGTTGCTCTTCCCTGGGAAGGAGTGCCAAAGATATTTCCAGAATGCAAAGACAAAACAACCTTGGGGGTCCCCTCTCTCTGAGTTCACATGGTTAGGAGCTAGGAGTTCACAGTGAGCCTGACTGGCTGTGTGGGGGAGATCCAGGCAGGGTGGGCAAAGAAGAGCCAGAAGGACCCATGCCGCAGGAGAGAAACAAGTCTGAGGTCACCAGAGGGCAAGTGTAGGGGAGCTGCTGGCTCTGTCTCTCAGGCACTCTGCGGCCCTGTCAGTCAGGGGGCTCTGGGCAAATGGTAGAATGGCATTTGGTTCTGAGTCATGGCTGGTCTTCTGCCTTTTCCCCCCCAGTGTACAAAAAGGCCTGGTTTTTTTTTTAACCCTTTCCTAAAAGTTTCAACTACATGGACCTCACTGTTCCCTAACTTTTTTGGCATGTGTCCGTTCATTCTATGAATACTGGTGGAAGACCAATCGTGTTGGTTCTGAGTTTCCAGGAACAGAGCTCTTAGGAAGACTGACAAGCTCCCTGCCCTCAAGTATCTTACAGTTTTGGAGAAGGGAGATAGTAAACAAGTAAATGAATGAGCAAGATCGTATCAGACAGTGGTACGTTCTAAAGAAGGAAATAAGGCTTAAACAGAAGAGAGTAGTTGGCAGAAATGAAGGATAGGGAAGCAGGTCAAGAAAGATGGGGGGAACAGGGAATAGCAGATGCAGAAGCCCCGAGGCACAAATGAGCAGAAAGAAGGCTAGGGAGCTGGACCTTAGGAAAGGAAAAGTGACACGAGACAGGATTAAAGAAGCTGGTGGGGTGGGATGGGGTGCCACTGTTCAGGGCCTGGTGGCCATGCCAAGAGAAGCATCTAGATTTCATGCTGAATACCATGGGCGGTTGAAATACGGGACAACTTGACCTCACTTACGTATTAAAAAGATCCCTCTGCATTCTGGGAAAAGCAAAACCATAGGGACAGAAATCATATCACTGGTTTCAGGGGATGGTAGGAGAGAGAAATGGACTACAGAGGGATGCAAGGGAACTTTCAGAGGTGATAGAAATATTCTGTTTCTTAATCATATGGTGGTTGCACAACCATATATGTTTATCAAAACTCGTCAAACCGCATACCTAAAAAGGGTGAATTTACTGGAATTAAATTATAATTCAGTAAACCTGACTTGTCCAGTGTACATTATTTAGTTTAAAAATTTTTAGTAAGCCTTAACAAAATCCCTTTGGCTGCTTTGTGGACGATGGGGGAGCACACAGGCCTTGCACAGTCCAAGCAGTACTCCCACGGCTGGTCCCACGGTTGAGCTTGTATTACATGCTGTACCTGGTGGCTTTCTCATCAGTTTATTGATGTGTGTTCCCAGTTTTCCCGTTTTACTTAGCTTTCCTTTACAATTGGCTTGAGAGCTCAATGTGGGTAGAAACCATCTGCTTCCTTTGTGCGGGTCCATGGTGGATGCTTGTTACATATTATTTTCCTTACGTTTGAATGGTGCTCTAGAGTTTATAAGCTGCTTCCACATTCATTATCACCTTTGGGCCTTACAACAACCCTGTCAGACTGCATAGACACCCCTGTATCCCCATTTTATAGAAACTGAGATGAAAAGAAGTCAGTGTAGCAGTATCAGAGAAGCGTGAAATTTGGATTGCCGCGTATTGACTATCGGTGTGATTTGGGGGAAATCATTTAGTCTCCCTGAACCTCAGTTTCTTAATCATTAAAAAGATAAAGAGGAAGCACACTGCAGATACACTGTGAGGACTGAACGAGGTAGCAGAGCTGAAAGCACTGAGCACATAGTTGAAATTCACTCAGTGTGGGGGCTGTTTATATCATTTTTACTATCAGAAAAGACAGATTTATTCCAGGCGATGTGGTCAGTACATGATGGAACTTGAGCCCACTTTTTCTGATTTCAGATGTGTGTCTCCTTCCACCACATCACTCAGTACATTCTTACTGGTTGGCAATTGATTGGTGCTGGGCTAATTAATTACTCTTTACCAAGTCAGATCCTTCAATGCAGTCATTGATTAATTCAACAAATACTTACTGAGCCCTCACCATGTACTCAACACTGTGTAGGATATGATGGTGAGCCAAGACAGGCTGCTTCTCTGCCCTTGAGAACAGAGATGCCCTTACAATTAATAAGCACCAGAGCCAGGTAAGAGGTGGAGGATGCTGAGAGCATACCTACATCAGTTTGGGGTATGAGAAGACTTCCTGGAGGAGGAACACTGAAAGTGTCTTTTTATTTTAACAACAAGAAAGCCTTTTTTAAATTGTGACATAAATTAATATACATGCAAAATGTGCATTTGTTTTAAAAGGGAAGCATTCATGTAAGCTTCACTAGGTAAAAAACTCGGATGTTGCTAATAGCCAGGAAAGTTCCTTGAATACCCCTTCTTGATCCCTACTACCTTGGTTTTCATGGTGTTTCCTTGCTGCCTTGTAGAGTTTTCCACCTATGTATGTCTCCTGTAATCATATAGTTCAGTTTTTCCTGGTCTGGATGTAATTAGAATCATGCTGTTATGTATTATTAAATCTTATATCTTTCCTTCAATATTGCATTTGTATTATCCATCCACATTGTACATGCTGTAGTTCATTTATTTTTATTGCTATATAATATGCTATAGCATTCTCTTCTGAATATTTATAGTTTTTCTGTGTAGCATTCACAAATATTTGTGTGTATTGATGAATATGCTATATGTTATTGACTTCCTACTATATAAATACATTGTTATTTACTAGCTATGCCAATACTATAATTTATTTATCCATTCTACTGTTGATGTGCCTTTGAGTTATTTTGAGTTTTGGGCAATCGTGAAGGATGGTGCTATGAACACCCACGTGGATATATATCCTAAGGCACATGCATCTGTGAAGCGTTCTTTGAAGTGGAATTACTGGGAATCCTCACCATTATTAGATAATGCCACATTGATTTCCAAGTGGTTATTCCATTTTATACTTGCACTAACAGACAGAATTCCTGTTATTCTAAATTCTTGCCAATATTTGGTATGGTCAAACTTTAAAATTTTTGCCTACTGTATAGGTAAGCAGTAGTATTTCATTGTGCTTTTACTTTATGTATTCTAGATTACTGATGAGCAGCTTTTCACATATTTTTTGGACATTGATTTCCTCTTTGGGGAAGCACCTGTACTTTTGTTACTTTTTAAATTAGCTTGTAGTTTTATTAGTAATTTGTAGGCATTCTTTATATATTCTGGATACTAGTCCTTTTCCAGTGTTATTCATTACAAATATTACCTCCCATTCTCTGGCTTGTTTTTTCATTTTGTTAATGGTGAACTGTGATAAAAAGATGTTCTTATTTTTAATGTAGTCAGAGTTTTCGGTCTTCCCCTTTTTGATTATTTTTTTTGTGTCCTGTTTAAGAAAAACTACCCTCTTTTTTTCCTCCTCTTCAAAAAGCTTTGAAGCTTTTTTCTTCCATATTTAGGTTTTAAAATCACCTGTAATTCTTGTATGTGGTATAAGATAGGGGTCTAGTTTTATTTTTTCCCCTAACACATACCTATTTGTGCCAGCATTGCTTATCTAAAAGACCATTTTTTCAGGCCCTGTTCTGTAGAACCACCTCTATTTTAAGTCATGTGTTTATATATGCAGAGACCTGTTTCTTGTCTCTTTAGATCATTCCTCTGGACTCTATTCCTATGTCAGTGCTATACTGTCTTGATTACTACAGCTTTGTAACATGTCTTGATGTTTAGGTTAGCAAATCCCACCTCTTCTCGTGCTCATCTTCATCAGTGTTTTGGCTGTTCTCAGCCCTTTGTGTTTGCAAGTAAATGTTAGACTAAGTTTATGATACTAATCTGTTTGGGTAGAATTGACATCTTTAGATTTTACATCTTTAAATCTTCAGTGTTGCTGATCCGTGAACATGTTATATTTCACCATTTATTTAGGTTGTCATAATTTCTCTCAAAAACACTTATATTTCCCACAGAGGTCTCATATACTTTTTATTAGACTCATAGCTAGATTTGCAGTGGCCTGATAACTGCTTCTTTTCTGGAATTGCACTTTGTATTTGTTGCTGGTCTAGAGAAATACAGTAGATTTTTGCATATTGATTTTGTATTCATCAGCCTCACTAAATTTTTATATAAATTCTAATGGTGAATCTGTAGACTCTGAGGCCCAGAGAAGGGAGTAACCTGTCCAGGTTCCCATGGCTAGCCAGTAGCAGAGCAAGAATGCGTGTGGCCCCCTTTTTCCCATTTCTGCTTCCCAGCGACTGTTCAGGAAGGGTCCGGGGAGAAGGAGGCAGCTGGGGAGAAGGGAACAACGTGTGGCGAACACCTATTATGTGTAGTGCTTACTACACATGCGAACTTAGCTCTTACTGGAGGCTGACCTTTGGTTATCCTTATTTTATAGATGAAGAAAGTGAGATTCAGAGAGGTTATTCAAAATATTTGTTCAGGGTCACACCTTGGTTCATCACTGAGAGGATATTCCAAAGTTGAAGGTTTCTCTTCCATCCATGTACCAGTTTGCACACCTGTATACGAGTTTAGACACCCACAGAAGGCTTTGGGCCGCCTCCCCTCAACCAGGCTGTCTCCCGGGCCCCCGCCCCGTGCAGATCTGCCTCTAATAAAGCTGTACTATCATCTTCAGACTCACACGAGCCTGCTTAGGGTCAGCTCCTGGGTTGAGTTCCTACCCAAAGTCCTGAGATCACTTTCATCCTGCACCCCTACATGGTTCCCTACCAACCGAGAAAATTAGTTCACAAGTTGTTGGGTTCTAGGAACCAAATTAGGAGTTGGCCTGGGCATCTTGTCTCAGTCCTGATGTGAAAATATGGTTGGGGTTTTATGACTCTGCTTTGTTACCCAGTGGACTAGAGAGAATTTATGGCTGCAGTGCTTCCTGGCACCCCTTCCCCCAGTCTGGCTGATTGGCGGGAGCTGCCTGCACGCAAAGAGGAGGTTTGCTGTTGCTGGCTGTGCAAAGGAATTGTGAAATGCTCTGTTTGTGAACACAGCCCAGCAGTGCTCTATTCAGTGTGACAGCTTCCTACTCTGGAACACACGGCCCTTCACAGGGTGACTGTAAATTATGCAACTCCGGAGTCAAACAATGAGGACTAATGGGGAAAAGGAAGGGACAGACTGGATTTCAGCCTGGATCTGCAGTGGTAGAGTGCGATCCACGGGAGGAAGGTCTTTAGCAATTGAGAAAAGCCAGGAAGTCCTGTCACAGTGCTACTTGTGAGAGTGGGTTTTACTTTTTTAAAAATGTAAATGTTCTTTCCAAACTCTGTTTATCAATTCAGGGAGCGTTTTAGCAACTAGGAGAGACATTTACCAGAGAAAGTAGTCATGTGGTGTTACCAAAAGTAATTGGATGCTGTACACAGTATTTAACCTTTGTCCTGATGGCCCCAAGTCATCATTGTTTTCCTTAGTGCTTTGTGCTAAAAGTCAGCAGCGCCCCTCAGGGCAATTGGTGTACAGACTATTTCCCACCCCCTTGCCCCCCTGCCCTGCCCCCATGGTCTTAGAATGCAATTAACTCCACTTTGATATGCTTTATATAATTTTCCTGTCTCTTCACTTGCTGTCATCTGTCATGTCTTGATGCTTTCTGTGTTCCTACCTCAAGCCTTACTTCCCTTCTCTTGTTCTACTCCGAATCTGTAATGGCCTGGAAAACTACATGACTGGGTCCGTCACAAGAGTGTGTAGGGCAAGAATAAATAAAATGTAAGTGAGGACCCCTTCTACAAGTAGAGTACTTGTGCTTTAGTGCCCAGACCTCTCTGCACTCCTCCGTCTTAACGGCAAGGCACTAAGTATGTAAAAATGAGTTGGCAACCGTGAAATGCGCTACAGACGTGCGTGTTGGTGAGAGGGCTGCTGTTGTGGTGCAGTCGGGTGCTCAGAGTTCTTCATTGTCCTTCATGGTTCCTGGCAGGGTTCTGATTCACAGAAATTGTTGGACAAGTAGCTTCCAGATAAGAGCGATGCACTGTCATTTGTTACAAGAGACGTTGGGCTGGCTTTAGCAGCCAGGAGGCTCGTATGAAGAACCTCTGTTGCGAAAGGGTTCTGCTGGGCCCTTTCCGTAAAATGATGCGGGCACACATGGGTACCACATGGGGTCAGCCGTGCGATCGGCAGGGCCATCTCCCGGAACACTCCGCAGTGCTGGGCATCACAGACATCCGCTCACCTGCGTGAGAGCTTAAGGTCACTTGGCAAAGCAAGGCCAGACCCAGTTGCTACTTTTTTGGTCAAGACCTGCGCTAGCAATTCTTCCAGGGAAGAAGGAATAGGGATTTGGCTGTTTTCAGAGGTTTATAGCCCTCACACTAAACTGTTTGAAACCACTTGGTCAACATGCTCTCCACCAATGTTGTTCAATCATTTTTTCACTCTGCAGATACATATTGAGTGCCTACTGCGTAGGGCAGGGGGTAAGCAATGTGGAGGGGGTGTTACTGTTTGTAACAGTGGTCTGGGAAGGCCACCCTGAGAAGCTGAAATTGGACCTGAGGGAGACCAGGAAGCCTGTCATGTGCAGTTGGGGAAGAGGAAATGCAGAGGCGAAGGTTCACAGTCAGGAGTGTGCCTGGTGTGTGAGGAGCCACAAGGAGGTCTACACAGCTAGAATCACAAGTAAACTGGGAAAATGGATCCCAGATTATTTGGAGAGTGGGGTCAGAAAGAAAGCTCCATCACGAACTACATAGACCTTTATCTTGTGGGCATGCAGACCACAGACCGTCATTCGCGGCAAACCCGGCTGCTTGGGGAGTGAGGGTGGGGTGTCCTGTGTGTGTGTGTGTTCCTACAGGTAAAGGACACTGGAGCCCCATCAGGGACCAAGTAGGTGGACTCTGCATGGCACAGGAAGGACCAGTCATTTCTGGCTGGCCTTCAGTAGACAAGCACTGCAAGAGAGTGTGGGCCGCTCGTTCTGCTGGTCTCCTAGCAGAGGAGGTCATCACTGGCCCCGGCTCAGCCGCCTGCTCTGCCACGGCGCAGTTCCCAGACCACGAGCCCTGAGGCTTGACCAAGGACAGGAGGCTGTCCTACAGACCTCATTCAGGGTTGCTGACCCAGGTGTGGCCTCAGCCTTAGACACACTCGGCGAGCAAACATGGTGTCGGGGTGCAGATTCCCAGGAACTAGAGGCAGAGGGGGCAGGTTTCCTTAAGCACAGCCAGAACGTTTCATGGTATACAAGTGAACATGTGTGTTATTACATTTATTTTAATGTGTTTTAGGGCAAAAGGTCCCTAACACATCAATACCATGGTGTTACAGATAATTATGGTTTAGGACGAAGTTAAAGTAGCAGGACATTTTTTTCCAAAGGCATAAAAGCCATGAAGGTGGCCAAAAAGATATTTGGGTAGTGCTATCCTCAAGCCTTCCATCAGCATCCTTGCCCTCTAAGGGACAAAAGAGTGCCTTGGAAAGGCTCCCCCCGTCTGTCACCTCGGGTAGGTGGTAGCAGTATCTCTGTCCTAGCCCCAGGTCCATGCGCTGCCCCACTCAGTCGTCTTCTTCCCCACACTTGCCCGGCACGCAGGTCTGGGCCTGGCCTGGGCCCCCTCACTACCATTCTTGCTCAGCCTTTCTCTGGGTGTTGTGCATAGCCTCTCCTTGGCTGTCTTCCAGAAATTCCGTTTTTGTCCTTCGCCATCCTGCTCAACCACTTCACATGGTTTCCTTTCACCCTCTGCATTGGGTCTAAACCTTGGCCTTAGCTTTGAGAACATACCACAGTCCAGCTTACCACACCGATCCTGAGCTGTCTCTCATTCTGTATGGAACGCTTGTCTCTGGCATCCCCCCCACCCATGCCCCCTTATTGCCTCTGTGTTGGGTGCCGAGCAGGCTTCCCGTCCTCCTCGTGTGCCGGCCTGGCCTGTGCGGGCCGGCCCAGTTCTCATCCGCTCTGGGGGCCAGGAACTCTACTCTCTGAATTACTTTGTATGC
This sequence comes from Cryptoprocta ferox, assembly GCA_028646485.1. Taxonomy (NCBI): domain Eukaryota; kingdom Metazoa; phylum Chordata; class Mammalia; order Carnivora; family Eupleridae; genus Cryptoprocta; species Cryptoprocta ferox. The sequence goes on from CM053563.1 coordinate 29,713,821, forward strand.
GGTATCTGCACCACAGCATTAGAGTTTTTAAATATGCTGTCCTGGTCCCTGAGAGATCCCCCCTCTGTTTATCTGGTCATAGACACACGAGTGCACACACTTGCACAGGTACCAGAACAGACGTGCTCACCGCGGGCCTGGCAGAGAGCCCTGCCCCTGAGCCATTTGGAGAGAGCGCCCCAGCCTTCATGTTGGCCCCGCCTCGCCTGAGTCCTCACCGCACCACCTGTCAGCTCTGTGACCCTGGGCAGGTAGGTTTGAGGATGATGTGAAACAGGGTAGAAAGAAGCAAGCTCCATACTAAACACTAAATACACATACACTTGGAATGCATAAGACTTGCCTCCTCATCTAGGCTGTAAACCTTCTGTGGAGGGAACCCCGATTCGTAATCATTTCGACCCCACAAGCCAGGTAGGTCTGAGGTGCACAGGGAATATTCGGGGTCAATTTACATAGTAAGTCAAGTAGCCCATTTACACTGCTGTGGGTTTTCTTGTGAATGGTTGGGCAGAGAAGAAGTTTTTGCGGTGCTTATGTGAAACTTCAGTGTGCATACATGGTATGTATTATTTGTATATTTGGGTCCCCAGTGGATTAAGAACTGCTGAGCCTGGGGCACCTGCATGGCTTAGTCAGTTAAGCATCCGAGTCTTGATTTCAGCTCAGGTCATGATCTCCCAGTTTGTGAGATCCAGCCCCGCAGCTGGCTCTGGGCTGACAGCCTGGAGCTTGCTTGGGATTCTCTCTCCCTCTCTTTCTCTCTCTCTCTGCCCCTCCCCTGCTTGCACATGCGCTCTCTAAATAAATAAATAAATAAATAAATAAAAAGAATTGCTGAGCCTGCCACACCTTAGCTCTTTATTGAGCACTTACTGTATGCAGGAGGAGGGAAGGGCTCTGCTGCCCGTCCACCTGTGGAGGAAACTTCCATCTCTGACTCCCCTGTCTCCCTTCCCCACAGCCTAGGCCTGTGCCTGTGCTCCCTTGCCCTACATACCTTCAATTTGCAACTCATTCCAGCAGGCACTAGGGCCAGATTTAAGCAGTAGAGGAGTTTGGGCAGGACTACAGTGCTAAGCCTTCCCACTGCTAAGGGAAGAAACCTAAAAGAAGTAATATCTTGATCTAGGCAGTGCTTACATAGGCTATACATTTAATCTAATCGAAACTGTGGACCTATACACCTAAGATTTATGTGTCTTACTATATGCATTGTTCTATATATATATTATATGTATCATTTCTCAAGACTTTAAAAGCTGGCGATAGTATTTTTTGTTAAACAAAGGGCCTGGGAAATTACGCAATGCCCCTCTGAATCTACCAGCCTTGGGAGAGTCTGATGCTGTGGGGAGCAGGCAGGTAGGGGTACTCAAAAGAGGAAGACATGCCCACACCCTGATTTTCCCTGCTCAGCTACCAGCATCAGCCTTCTGTGAGCTTCCTTCATCTCCCACATTTGCAGCTGCAAGTGGAGGACTGGGAAAGGACGCCCCAGCACCCACTTTAGAGGCCCCGAACTGCCAAGTACCCAAGTTTGTGAGCACAGCCCTCTCTTTGACACAAACCTGCTTGCCACTGGGAAGCATAGGGATTCATGTCCTTTCTCTGCCATTTGCTGGGCTAGGAATTAGCAAGTCCTTACCCTCTCTGAGCCTCAGGGAGTTCTTACCCCCTGTAAATTGGTGATAAGACCTGTGTTGGTCTTAAAAGGAGTAGCAAATGAGATCATGGACATGAAAGTCTCATAGGGCCACAAAACATAAACTTTCAATAACGTGTGCCCCCAAGCTCAGCTCATTCCTCCAGTGTTTGAGGCCCCAGGTTTTGAAGAGCAGCAATGCCCCGTGCTTCAGTGTGCAGGCTCTGGAGGCAGCCTGCCTTGGGTTCATTGGTCCTGGCCCTGCCACTTACTAGCTGTATGACCTTGATAAGCTGCTTACTTTCCTGGTGCCTCAGTTTCCTCAGTTGTAAACTGGAGATTATGACAACACTTGCCCTACAGGGTTGTACTGAGTTAGAGGAGTTAATCCAGGTCAAGAACTTTGCTCAGGGCTCAGTTATGTAGCTAATACTACCATGAGCAAGGCTGTCTGCTGGGCCTTGCGAGGACATCTTTATTGAGCAGAAACTGGGGGCAGGAAAGAAAGTCTCATTTGAATATAACTGCTTTGTGCACTAGCTATATTTTCCATGAGTTGGGACTTGAGACTGATTATTTGCTGTATTTGATAAGTTTTTCCATCCTGAAACCTTTAATCTTTTGAGTTCGCTTAATAAATAAAGGCCCCCTGTGACATGTCCTTGCCTTCACAGTTTTGCTGCAGCATCAATTGTGAGTGCTCTGATTTACAATTCAGCGAAAAAGTGACAGACTGGGTCTTCTTGCTCAATTCAAGGTGATTGCTGCATAGTCATTTTTAACGGGACACCAGATTTAGCTAAATGCTTGCAGCAAGGTAGTGTGCATATTCAATTCTATACAGACTGAGCCTCTACATCTTCTCTTGTGAGCCTGGACTCTAAAAAGTCCCATACAGTTGACATAGTGGCCTCTGCGCTGCCTGTGGGGGGCAGGGGACCCCTATCATTAGAGGCGAGTGTTGACTCTTTCTTCATCCATCTTTGTATTTAAAAAAATTTTTTTTAATGTTTGTTTATTTCTGAGAGAGCGAGACAGAGTGCAGGTGGCAGGGGGGCAGAGAGAGAGGGAGACAAAGAATCCAAAACAGGCTCCAGGCTCCGAGCCATCAGCACAGAGCCCAGTGCGGGGCTCAAACTCACAAACCGCCAAGTTCATGACCTGAGCCGAAGTCAGACGCTTAAATGACTGAGCCACCCAGGTGCCCCTTCATCCATCTTTTTAAATGAGTATGTATGAGGCCCTTGGCTGGAAACTGTATGGAACCCAGAGAAGTAGGACAGCCACATTTGTTGAATGTCTGCCAGATGCCAGGTGTTTTACATGCCCTAAGATTATTTGGTCATCAGACATTATACCATGGGTTAGTTATTATGACTCTCTTCTTACAGAGGAGAAAACTAAAGCAAGGTTAAGTCTCTTGTCCAAGTTCACCCTCCTGGGGTATGACAGGATGTCATCCCAAGAGTTTTCTAGGACCCTGTGTTGCACTGTTCCAGGGTTATCATTCGCATTGTGTTATTTATGAATGGTGCGTCCAGGATCTTTTTTCTGAGTGGCTTCAAATCAAGTGGGAGAGAGAGAACACATAGGTAAATAAACAGTAACACCGGGTGAAGCCTGGCAAGGGGCCGAGAATGTGCTGTGGTTGCTCCTAGGAGGGGAGAGGCACTTACTCGGATGGAAGAGGGAGGCACCAAATAGCTTGTAATCTGAAACCAGTTCTGTTGTGTTTCGCATTGTGATCCAAATGTCTGATGCACGTTTCGGATAGTCTAGGAGATGTCAAGAACAGCTGTGAAGTTGTGCCTAGCCCTAAGTGGGTTAGGACATCCTCTCAAATGTCCCACTGTGGCTTCCCTCTTCTTTTCCTCCCTGCCCTTTTCAGTAGATAGAAAATATTCCAGTGCATTAAGTAGGGCTGCTGTCTCCCCAGGCTGGATGCCCAACCGGTTCACACAGTCCTGAGTCAGGAGGTGACTTCTATATGGGCCTCAGATGCTTTTCCTGGTAGACAGGGATGGACCATCACCCAGCCTTTCGGTTCTTGCAGGGTTGTGAGTTGTAGGGAGGTACCGGTGTCAGTGGAGAAAACCAAAGTAGAGCATTCACGTTCTGCTGTAGTAAGTTTGGCAAGAAGGATTTCCAGCATAAAATTCTTGTGTAAAATGTGAGATGGTGAGACCTGATGGTGAACTTGGGCCCCAACCACACCACCCACCATGCTAACTGGCCCCACGGGCCACTCGAGAGCGGCATTTGCTCTGTTCCCATGAGAGCTCAGCTGCGACTTGCTGACGCCCCGCTGCCCGATTCCCCAGGACAGGCCCCAGGTTCTGCGCACTCTGGCCCTGCCTGCCTCTCCTGCCTCTTCCCTTGCCAGCTGCCTTGCCTCCCTGTACGCTGACCATCCTTCAGTTTCTGACACAGACTCTGTGTGCTCTCTCATGCATCTCCAGGCCTTTGTCCACGTTGTGCCCTATTCCTGGAGCCCCTTTTACCCAACTCTGCCTGGCCAAATCGTACTCCCCAGCCAGGCCTCAGCACAGATAGGACTTCACACAAGCTTTCTCTGAACCCATGGCCACTGGTGTTCCCTCGCACATTGAACAGATCTACCCACTGCTCCTTCTATTATCTTTTCATTGCGGGTATACGCCTACACCTCTTTTAAAATATGAAAGACACCACTTTGAGGGAGTGTGCTCAGTTGGAGTCATTCCTTGCCTCCACCCCTAAGCTACACCTCTGAGTTGACCCATTCCAGAGAGAGGCCACTGCACCCTAGGGACACATTTTTTTTTTGAAACGTATTTATGTTTTTATTCAGGAACAATCAAAATGTTTGAAGTACCATTTTGGTCCGTATCATATTATATAAGGAGTTTGGCCCTGCTCCCTCCCTCATCCAAAATCCATAGATACAAAATCTAGGAAATGTGCAATTTGCATCTTAGAAATAGCAGCATCCCCACGGGGGACCTCGTGAGACCTGGACACTCAGCCCAGAGAAGGCAGCCTACTCCTCCACCTAACAGCCATGGTCCAAAGGCAAGTTACATCTTTCTCTTAAAATGTCAAGGACATTCAATGTCCTAATGTCAAGGACTCAGTTGCTTGTGGAGATATTGGTGCACTCGGGGAGCATACTAGTACCTGATTACCCATTCTTTTCCATCCCATGGGTCTTGGGTTGAAACTACCAGTTCGGGTTAAGGTCTGCTGTGATTACCCTCCCCTCTCTTGCAAGCCCCATTTTAGGGAGGAAGTTGCTGTGTGGTTGAGAAGTCAGCCAGGCTTGGAAAGCTAAAGTGCCCCATAGCGTCTTTGCTGTTGCTCATACCCTCTCACAACAGAAGGCTTCTCGGGAGGACCCTTGGTTGGTCAGATCATCATGATTGGAATTGTCTTCCAGAAAGCCAGAGGTCTTTCAAGGCTTCTCTTTTGTAGCAAATAATAGGAGATGTTTCCTTCTCCCACCCTATGCCCCATCCCCCAGATAAAGATACTAATGCACAAGGAGGAAATTTAACTTTCTCTAGGTCACACAGCAAACCAACAGTCAAGTCTTGAACCCATATCTCTTGACCCTTGATGCAGGCCTTTGTCCATTGCCATGTTCTGCTTTTTATATGGCTCTGTCATGACTTCCTCTGTTCTCTGGAAGAGTCCTAAAACTCTCAACCTACAAAATAGCCCCTGAGAGAGAAGCATCTGGAGGCATGGGCTAAAATCCCCAGAGCAGAGGGGAAACCTGTGTTGCAGCTCCCACCAGTACAGTAAGGCCCTGGTGCCTTGGGCTCTCCGAGGTCTGAGAATCTAAATTTCTAAAACTAGAAGGGACCCTTGTCAGTCCAAAAATCCAGCAAAGCAGCTAGATTGTCTATCTAGCTGATGCTGAGAAACAGTGGGACTGGAATCGGAGTCCCAGAAACATGACAAGGGCAGGAGATGGAGGCGCTCACTGACAGAGCTCTTCCACATCTATTCTTTTTGTGAAGGCTCCCCACGGCTCCTTGGAGAGCTGTGTGGGCCTCTCTTTGCAGGTAAAGAAACTGAGGTTGGAGGCAGACCTGGGACAAGTGTTCTGACCTGGTAGCCTGGCGGTCTGCCATTGTACTCACCTGCCTGCAGAGCTTCACCCCCACTCCTCCGTACGCACTTCCCTCCCCCCATGAAGACATCACCTTGGAGCAGCGTATGGTGCTTTCAAAAATCATTTCACTAAGAGCCTACTACAGCCAGGTTCCGTGATACGTTCCAGGCTTTGGGAAAAGAGTGGTACTTGAACTTTCTCTTGCAAGTGTTCAGAGCCTCCTGGAGGAAGTTAGGGCCTAAAACTGGGGTTGTTAATGTCCCTCACGTCACAGACCCTTTTGAGAAACTGATTAAGAGTCTCCTCAGGAAAATGCCCCAGCATTTTTGAATTTGAAGAAACACTGTATATGGGGTCAACAGTCTCTCAAAGGCAGCCCTGGACCCACCACCTACCTGGTATCCTCCTGGATCACAGATAAAGAAACTCTGAACCAGATAATGATATTATAGACTTGTTTCTTGAGAAGAGTTTTTCATTCTCTGAAGACAGCTCGTCACGGTGAACAAAGCATGGGAGCCTGGGTGTGTCTTAATGACCATCATTATCATTTGGGCAAAGTTGTATACGTGCCAGCATCCCATAGTCTCTGATTTGTTGTCCCAGGATTAGGGAGGAAGCCAAGGCATAGAGAAGGGTGACCAGCACCAGAGCCAGCAATGGCGCTCAGAGAGAATGGAGACGTGGGACCCAAGCACTCAACTTCTGTGGGGGGTGGCAGGAGGCCAGATGGGATGTGGGGGAGACTTAGGAAAAGAGCCCAGAGTCAAGCACCAAAGTTTTGCAATGGGATTTCACAGGGTTTTTAAGAGCTCAACTTTGAGATGAACAGGAGGTTTAGAAAGCCTTTATAAGGTCTTCCTAAGTGTTGCTGACAGCTAAGAGTGGCATGCCCCGGAGAGTCTATGATTATCTCACAGGAGAGATCTGTATGGGAGCCTTATTAAGAACAGAGCATGTCAGTGGGAGGGAGGAAGGGAGCAGCAACGTGTTCACAGCTCTGGAGGGCAAGTGAGGCAGCCTCCTTGGTTTGCAACGTGCCTCGCAGTCCGTTTCATTATTTCTGCAAAGACCCATGAGAGTGGCAGAGAATCCTGTGTGCCCCAGAAATTGCAGGACACTAGGCTTGTCGTAGCAAGAGGTAGTGGGCTGCCAGTCTGAAGATATCCTTATGATAAACCCTCGAATGGGCCCGGGGTTTGCTCCTCTACAGCCAGGGTGATGTGACAGTCTAGATTTGATTGTACCCCTCAGAACCTGGAGCCCTACAGTTCCCTGGATTGGTGGTCTCCAAAAAGGAGCATAAAAGCTGTTGCCTCACGGAGCTGTTACTCCCCTCACGTGTGCTCCCAGGTGCAGGGAGTTCCAGTCAGCCCCTCTGAAGACTTGAGGCACACTCTGGAGCCTGGGAGCCCAAGCTTCCACGTCAGGTGGAAATGCAGAAGTGGAGTGAGCCGAGGATAAGCCCAGGAGACAGAGCCTGGGAGAGCATGCAGTCCAGCCCCTTCATTTGACACACAGGACAACAATGTGACATGGCTTTGCTGCCAGACTTGTGAGAATTGCTGAGGGCGATAATAATAGCTAACATATTCGGAGGGCTTGCTGTGTGCCGGACGTGGTGAAGTGATGGCACCTTACGTGCCGTCTGTGAGGTGAGCATCATAGCATGGTTGGGTGTCCACATTATACACAAAGGCCCTGCAGAGGATGCATGCCCTCAGCTCCCATTCCTTCTGGGTGGGCAGTGCCTTAATGTATCAGTTTCCTATTGCTGCGCTTCCACATCACCACGAATTTTGTGGCTTAAAACAATACACATGTATTATATCGTAGGTCAAGAGTCTGGTACAGGTTTCACCGGACTAAAATCAAGGTATTGACAGGCTTCATTCCTTTCTGGAATCTCTAGGGAAGAATGCGTCTCTTGTTCTTTTAGATTGCTGACAGAATTCACATCCTGGTGGTTATCGGAGGCCCTCTTTTCTTCCTGGTTATAAACCGAGGGCTGTCCCCAGTTTCTGGAGGCTGCCACCTTCCTTGGCTTGCAGCCCCTTTCCTCCATCCTCAAAAGCCTGCGGTGACAACTGGAATCCTTCTCCGTTGCATCTCCCTGGCCCCTCTTCTGTCGTTGCCTCTCTCTCTGACCCACTTAGGAAAGGATCCATGTGATTAGATCAGGCCTACCTGGATAAGCCAGGATAATCTCCTCATCTCGATGTCCATAACCTTAATGACATCTGCAAAGCCCCATTTGCGGAGCAGGGTTGCAGGGGGGCAGGCGGATTAGGGTGGGGCTCTTTGGGAGGCCATTCATTTTTCTCTCACCACAGTGAGAGGGAAGAGTGCTTGACTTCTCGGTTTTGTTCAGTAAGGAAGATGAGGGTACCACCTTTGGACGGCTACTATGAGCAGTGAATGTAACAGCCATTAGCAGAGGTCCTGACACAGTGGTAAATGTTTACTTGGTATTAGCTGCAGGGATTGCTATCAGACCTGGCCTGTGGTTGAGTAAACTGAGACTAAGAGACATGATGTAACTTACCCAAGGAATGACATTCAAAACTCCGTGAGAGAAAAGAGTACATTTCATTCATCCCCCATAGCACCTAACACAGTGCCTGTCTGGAAAAGATGCTCAGTACATGTACGTGGAATGAATGACCAAGACCCAAAAAGAGAAAATGACCTGTATGAGCACTGTTAGGCTCAGAGAATGTCAGAAATGGAGAGAACCTCAGTCCAAGCCCCTCATTTCACATCTGGAAATCAGCTCAGTGGAGAGGGAAGCTGCCTCAGGTGTCCAGTAACGGCAGAGCCCCAGAATGCAGCCCGTGCCTCCCTGGCCAGTGTGTTTTTCTCTGTGCAAGGCTCTATTCACTTCTGTAGGGGTTTCTAGACCCTGTGGTCCTGGCCAAGCCAGAGGCAGTGCATTGGGACAGTGGTTTTGACTATGACTCTGACCCCTGGCACAGCCTTGGAGAGAGAAACTAGCATAGAAGAGAGAGCCCCTACCCTCTCTTCTTAGAAGTAGCCTTTGTCAAGGCCTATCTGAAGCTTGTTGCTCAGTCTTCTGTAGATTTCTAGAGGCAGCTTCTAGAGGCAGTAGAGCACAGCAAGATGCCTGATACCCACCCACTCATAGTCAGGGCGATTGGGTGTAGTGTACCCGGTTCAGTTACAGCATTATGGGACCACGGGCCATTTGGTTCCTTGGGACTCAGTTGCCCCATATGTAATCTATCTAGACATCTCCAGGGTCCCAAGTGACAACCCTGGATTTCAGGCCCCTTTCAGAGGGATGGTTCAGAAACATTCACATCAGCCTCAGACAGAGATGTACTGTTGTCCCGAGGGCTCCCTGGCTCTGCTTTGGCTAAATAGAGCTTGGCAGCCCGTGGAATCGTTCTGGACAGCTGCTAGTGTTCCCTATCTCTGCGAGAGCCAGCTAAGGAGGAACGGAGTAGTGCCCAGTGTCTGTGGCCCCTGAGGCTGTGCCAGGCTGCCCCTGACACGAGGCCACCACAGGGAAAGCCATTATATTTCTGTAGAGCGGAATGTGGTATATACCCTGTCTCGTGGGAATTACAGCTTCATCATTGTGTCTGATTGTGTAAGGAGAGTTGAAGAAGCTCTGAGTTATTCCTTTCTAGGCAAGAAATGTCAAATGTCCCAATGTCAGGGGTACCAGGTAACTTGTTGGAGGAACGGAAGATGTGGTGCGTGGTACCGTGAAAGGGGAACTAACATGTGTTCTTACTGTTTGCCAGCCCAGGGCTTGGCACTTTTGCATACTGCCTACTTTCACTTCAGCCCCTTGGGGCAGGTATGATTTTTTTCCCAGTGTTACAGATGTGGAAATGGAGGTTGGTAAGTGGCAGCCCTCCTGGTGACCCAGAGGGCACTAGCAGGAATCACGTGGGCTCTAACTAGTTGAATCTGAGCTTTGTTGGCTATCAGGTCGGCATGTAGGTGGGTGTACATTCTGTCTGCGGGGGCTGGAGCCACCTTCCCCACCTTCTGATGGAGGATGGAGTTCATTCTAGCAGAGAGGGAACGGGTAAAACAGTGGTGTGATAATGACAGCCCCAGTCCTCGGTAAGACGTAAAACACTGAGCGTGTGCTGCGTGTGCTGTTCTAGACACCGGAGATATAGCTGTAAGGGCAAGAGTCAGAGTCCTTGCCCTCAAGGAGCTGCCATTCTGCTTTCAGGAAGACACACAGACACAAGTAACAGATGATAGGCCCTGAACGCCATGAAGAAAACTAGAGAGGAAAATGTGGTGGAGGTTAGCTGGGAGCTGCTTTAGCTAAGGTGGTCAGGGAGCCAGCCCTTCCTTAAGGAAGGAAATCTTAGACCCCAGTGATGAGAAGGGGTGGTCATGCAAAGACCTGGGAAAGAACTTTCTAAACAGGAAGAACAGGAAGATCACAAAGACAGAGACAGTGGTGAGCACATGATGACCCGGCAACGACCCGATGATAGGAAGGAAGGCTACCAGGGTGGCTGAAGCCAAGGGAGCGAGGGGTCAGGGGAAGGAAGGCCGCAGCCCTGGGAGGAGCCTAGGGGCTGTCAGGAAGAACGTGTGTTGAGAAGCCCCTGGAGGGAGCGAATTAGAAGAGAGATAACGGTCTGATGCATACTCACTCTGGCTGCCATGTGGAGGACAGGCAGGGGAGGAGCAAGAGGGGAGCAAGGAGACAGGGAGAAGGCCTCCAAGTCCGCCAGGTGGGTGAGAGGTGGGGGCGACTGGGACCTGGGTTGTGGACGTGGATGTGAGAAATTGCTGGAACTGGGCAATATTTGGAGTATGATTAGGATGGCGGTGGGCTGGGAAGCCAGCCCGAGTGGAAGGGAAGCCCTTGTTTGCAGAGTACCGGTTTCTGTGGTGTCCCATTCCCACTATGCGCCAGTCTGACGGCGGTGATGCACAGCCAGCTCTGGTGAGCCAGTGCGAGCCCGCTCCGGCACACTGCGGTTCCGCTGTGTCAGGAGGCAAGAACTGCCGATCGTTCCGGGCTTTGAGCTGAGCAGCTCCGTGGTGGTGATGACATCCACGGAGGTGGTGAGAGAGGGTGGGGCACTGGTGGGGCAAAAACATGATTCTGCTCTGGCCGTGTTCATTTTCGGATGCATATTAGACATCTATTTTACACATTCTGGGCATGTGCGTACTTCATCTCATTTAAATGTCAATCCTTTCAGTACCGGTGCGGTCGGTGGTTTCTTCTCCATTTACAGACCAATAAAGTGCAGATAAAAGGGGCTAAAAAGTTAACCAGCGCTGGACAGCCACTAAATGGCAAAGCTGAGTTTGAACTTAGCTGGGTTTGACGTCACTCCCAAGAACCTAGCTGTTGTACACACTGCTGCCCGGAAACCGTGCCGTCTTCGGCTCTATAGTACCTTTCTTCGGATTTAGAAAGTGGGTCTTGAGAAGGCTCAGGAGCAGCCTCCACACCAGAGGCTGCAGGATGGTTGCCTAGAGGCCACACCCCACCCTCAGCTGTGGTGATTGCAGTACCGGTGGTTTTTGTTTTTGTTTTGTTTTGAAGAAGGGGAGCTTTTCTTGTTTGCTTCATTTTGTTTTTTGCCTTCGATGGCATTTTTAAAAAAAAGAACAAAGAAAGAAATGCCATCGCTTTAGACGGGTGCGTGTTCGCCGGCCGCCACCTCCGACTGCTCTGTCCCCCGCCACTTCACCGCCTACCTGCATGCCACACGTGAGCATAGCAGGATCGACAGGAAGGTCTCCCCCTGGAGGGAGCTTGACCAGGTGAACCTTAGCATGCTCTTGAGCTGGTGGTACTTTCCAGAGCCAGGGAGGGGGTCCGGCCTACCTCTGTCTGGACAGGGTCATGTATACCAAGTGCTACCAGAGAGCAAAGTTCCCCCAGGCCTCGTCTGGGCCCAGCCAGGCTGCATTAGGATAGGTGGAGAGCACCTGGGGGGCAGCAGGGCTCCCCAGACCTCTTGGAAGTTGCCCCTCATTAGTAAAACACGTTTGGGTCTGTATCCTTGATATATGTAATTATATTCTGTAAATTAAAATGCATAGGGACAAATAGAAAAATTAACTACAAATTACCATAACTAGAAATGTAAGTGTTTCTCCAACGCCCCTGTGGATCAGGGCAGCGTGCCCCCTCCGGTTCCGCCCCACCCTCATCCCAAGCCTGCTGGCCTGGGAGTGGTGCAACGGACGAGCCTGGCTGGTTCCAAGTCCCAGGTCTGCTCACTAGTGTGCTGCGTGCTGTGAGCACGTGTCCTCACCTCACAGCCCCACCTCCTCAGGTCCACATAAACGTCTCTCTCTTAGGGCTTTCCTGACCACCCCATGTAAACCAGCATCCCACCATACTGTTACCACCTCTTCTCTCTCCCTGCCTTTTATTTCCTGAAAGTATTACTACCCTCCCACATGTTTATGTATATTTTTGCTCATTATCTCTCTTTCCCCGCATATGCTCCACGAGAGCAAGCATTGTCTGTTCTCTGCTGTGTGCCTGTCCTGTAGAAGGAACTCAACAGATAATTGTCGATTGAATGGATTACCTTTCCTCTGTGTATCTGAATGCTTCTGAGTGAACCTTTGTGATGGAGGAGAAATGAAAAATGACTTTAATGCTCAAAAGGAGGACTAAGAGGGTAGAGGTAGAATCATTTGAAGGATTGGCTGCTTTGTTGGAGGACACCGTAGTTGTCTTTACTGATTGTTGGGGGACAGAAGCTACACGTAATGGGATCTCTGCTGACTACCAGGTACTGTTCTAGGAGGTGATAGAAAGAGAGAGAAAAAGAGAGAACTTAATCTTCACAATAACCCAATGAGGCAAGTTTCATTATCTCAATTTTACAGAATTAAAGCAAACAAATGAAAGAAACACTTGGCCCAGAAACTCATGTGAATCTCACCGGAAAGCGCCTAAAACCATGGCAGGCACCCAGTGAGTCTCTGGGGAATGGAAGAAAGCCCCACTATTTATGCTCCTGAAGATTCTCGGGCTCTTCAACCAAGTTGGCCTCATGGAAGAGGGGTGTATGCCCAGGGAGGTCAAAGGACATCACCTGATGCAGCCTACCTCGGGGCCAGAGTTTCTGTGACCATCTGGCTTTTTATTCTAAAAACTCATGTGAAATTCATATCACAAAACAAACTCCTCTTGTTTGTTTTACTGTAAAAGTGATGCTTTTCATTATTTAGCTACTTACATTACATAGGTTAAAAAAAAAAAAAACTTCCATTAGAGCTGTTGTTTGTGGGTGGTAAGCTCCTGCTGTGAGTTTTATACACCAGGAGTCATCCAGCCCGGTGTGCAAAGACCACAGTGGGGCCTGGTGTGGGGCCTGGCCTCTTCTGTCCCCTCAGCGGGATCTCGTGCCACTTGTCCCTGTGTAAACATGGCTTGTCCAGAGGAAACGGGATGTTCACTTCCAAGCCCAGGCCATCTGTTGTTTCAGACCTGGATGATGGCTGCACCTGGGCGAATGGGGCCTTCAGCAAACAGTGCCTTGCCCGGCCCCCTGATAAGGGCTTGCCTCTCAAGCAGATTTTATAGCTCTGCCCTTCATCCCCAGTCAGAGAGTGGGTGGGGAGAGAACAAAATAGCCCTGAAGCTGTTGGAATAGTCTTTATGGTTGGTTTTATATAAACCAGAGGTCCAGTGTGGTATGTGAAACAGACCACAGAGACTCTGACGTCGGGAGAGCTCAGGGCCTTTGGGAAGGGACCTCTTTTCAGGTTAATGCTTCAGTGACGGAGTTTCCCATCACCTCTCGAAGGAGGGAGTGACAGCATTCCACTGGCTCTTGGGTGACGTTTCTTCAGTCTGCGTGTCTTTGTTTGCCTTCTTCTAGAAACACAACCCATGCATGTTCAGAGGCACACAGTGGTTTACAACTGGAAGGGCTATTAGATTCCATCCAGCTCACACATGTCACAGATGGGAAACTGAAGCCCCCACCCCACTGTGATCTGATATATCGTTCACTTCATGGATATATCATGAAGCAAGGGCCCGAAGACACAGCAAGAGGCAAAGACAGTGAGGATATTCAAGTCCAAAAGAGGATGCACCATTACTTGGGCAGTTCGGCTTACTCTGTCTCTGAAGGACTTGGTTGGTCCCTGTTCAGAACCCGCCCAGCCAGGTCCCAAACCTCTGAAGCCCAGGGCTGCTGGCTTGGGGAGCCCCTGGGAGGGGAGCTCAGAACAGACTCACTCCACCCATCTTCTTTCAGGTCTGTAACCAAATGTCACCTCTTCCAGGAGGCTTTCTTTTAAAATGAGAGCCTGTCTTTTAAAACTGCACCCCTCATCACTCACTATCCCCTTCCTTTGCTTAATTCTTCACCTGCCACAACCTCTCATGTATTTATTTGCTCATTCTCTGTTTTCCCGTTCTAGAATACATATTCCCTGAAGGACGGGCCAGGTCTGCTTTGTTAGTGGCCATATCCCCAGAACCTAGAAGAATACCTGGCATGTTCTGGGTGCTTAATACATATTAGTTGAATGAATAAAAGGAAGAATGGGAGGTTGTGGGGGGTCAGAAGAACTAAGTATGGTGTGAAGGTGTTGGGAGGACTTGGGCAGTTCTGGGAAAGATCAAGAGATACGCAGTGGGCAAGAAGTGTGTGGACTGGGGGCCTCTGCAGGATGTGGAGCCCCTGGAGGTGCTTACAGACTGGCAGATAGCAGTGGGAAGGAGATGCGGTAATAGGATAGAATGGGGGGGGGGTCACAGTATTTGAGGGAACAACTGGAAGGGACTGGATCAAGGAAAAGAAGTGAATATGTCCCTGATTTCTGAGCCAATTACATAAACCTGAACATAGGCCGTGAGTCTTTCGAAACTCACCAACCTTGATACGAGGCACTGACATCTGAAGTCAAGGGTTTTTGATCCCCTGGTGGCCTAACCTGTATTTCCCAAAGGGCCTGTGGTCCTTTGAAGCTCAATACCCTTCCCCCCAGCAGGGCAGGGCCCTCTGCAAGGTGAGCCTGGTCCCAGGAGGCAGGTGTATCTCAGTTACAGTGTCACCCCATGCTGCCTGCCACTGGGTGGCAGATCATAGCGAGAAAGAGATTGTGGGAGCTGGAGGGGCCCCCCGGGCCATCTGGTCCATTCCATCTACTGCAGAAGGGTGAGTGGGGCCAGTGCCTGGAGTGGGTGAAGGACCTACCTAAGGGCACACAGCAAGACAACAGCAGAGCCCAGACCAGACCAGAACCTGCTGGGGTTTTTTTAATTCATACTTTACTATTGTTGCTCTTTTGATGCTTTCTCCCTCCTAGAGCCTCCCCTACAAATCATCATCACCATCATCATCATCATCATCCCCAAAACCTTGGCAAGGGCCTCCCGACACCTGCTCTAACATGACTGACCCCCTTAAGCATTATAACTCTAAGGTAGTTCCTGGAGAAGTTCATACATTTTCGGAAATGTGCCCAGTGAGACAAATGATATTTCAGGGTAAAGAAAGTGGTTCCAGTGGGCTAGGTGTTTCCCAAGTTCATGTTCCTTGGAATTCTGATTGCATGAGCTTTTAGCATGTGTTCTATACTTCCTCTCAAAATAGTTGTAAGGCAAGTAAGTCTAGAAAATGCTGCCTATTAAATCCCCATCTTGGAGAAACACAATAGTCTTTAGCATATTAAAGGCTCTGAGAAGTTCTGTAGTTAAAGAAACTCCCAGCAGCTCTTTTTGTACAACTCAGAGTTTCCCACACTTGTTTGATCTCAGAACTCTTTTTGCATGAAAAACTGTAGGCCTCTCACAGATCTGGTCTCCTCAAACCACAGACCAACTATATCACTCACTCAAATTAGTACCCAAGTTTTACTTAATATTTTATATACTCCTGGGTTTTTTTTACTTTAATAGTAAATATGTTGGGGAAAAAATATGTCATATTAGCCTCCTTAAAGGAGGTGTGGTTTAGTGCCCCAAACTAGCCTTTGCTTCTTCTTACTAGGCAGACAGAAGAAAGACAGCTTCACAAGGACATCTCTTCTTTATATACTTATGATTCTGTTTTTATTGTCTTAAGATAGCCTACAGGCTCTTTCCATTTTGTGGGTACAGTCAAACACGTCCTCTACACAAATGGCTTTCAAGACAAGCCAAAAAGAATTCACCATCAGGAAACCTCATCAAAGATGCTCACATAGCTTGGGAGGCAGAGTGTCATTGCACTTAAGTGGGTTTGAATGCTGCCATGACCAGGGAATGTGATTTAATCTGGCTATGGTCTCAGTTACGTCACCTGTTAAATGGGGTGCCCACAGCATCCGCCTAAGACTGTGTCAAGGATTACGTGAGATCCATGTTTAGCATTTAGGATGGCGTGCAGTGCAGCTCCAACACTTCCTGACCTCTGACCATTAATATTAATACCACTAGAATGAGAGCTCTGTGTAGACATCAACTTTGTTTTGTTCACTCCTGTACCCCCAGTGTTTAGAGCAGGGGCTGGCACATAGTAGATGCTTAGTGAAGATTCACTGAATGAGTGAGAAAATGAATGGATGGTCTCCTCTGTATGGACAGCAAGGCACGTTTCTGAGAATCAGGTTCCAGCTGACCAGGCACCAGGTTAAAAGTGAGCTGCCTTCTGCAGGGGCGAGGCTTTGGCTTCCTCTGCCCTGTCCTCTCTGTGCATCAATGGGGAGCCAGCACCCAAGACGACGCAAGTCATGATGTGGAACTCCACAGAGCGTGAGGCAGTTTCCTGGAAGGTGACAGTGTCATCTGAACGTTTCAGGCCTCGAGGTTCCAAGCCTCGTGGATTTCTATTCCTGGTCGTTGCATGCAGGTCTGTGTCTGCCCCAGCCGGAGAGCTGCCAGCATGAGAGCCACTTACCTTCGCAGTATCGCAGGGACGATGCTGCCTCTGGAGCCGCTTTCCGGAAGGGCAAGTAGTCCTCGCTGTCAAAGCGGGACCAAGAGCCCTTTGGTCACCTTAGCATCCCCCCCCCCCGCCCCCACCAAAGGCTCCACATTCCTTCCTCTGGGTTTTGCACCACAAAATGGCATGTGAACCCTTAGCCTGCTGGTGTTGATTTTATTTTCTCTTGAGGAAACAAAACCGAGGCACTAGACCAAAATAAGCAGCCCAGACGCTATGCTGACC
>CM053563.1:29730802-29752768 GCA_028646485.1 Cryptoprocta ferox
TTGCTTTCAGTAACCTCGACTCTGCCTCGGATACCTAAACTGAGCAGTTGATTCCACTCCATTCCCTGGCAGTGTGTTCATCCAGACACCTACACCCACATTGTTTATTCCTACAGGAACCAGGGTTTACCTAGACATTGGTATTTTTAAGGACTGTGAGTGGCCCAACTCTCTGCGTCTCTGGTGACATCGAAGGAGAGTCTACCTGTCTCACCCTCTCTGGCTGGAGGACCCAGTGGCAACCAGTCTAGGGAGTGGCAAAGGCCTGAGCAAAACTTGTGTGACCAGCCAGACTCATGGCCTTAGCCCTCTGGCCCAGAATGTTCTTCGGCTGGGGATACTTACAGTTGGGGAGGGATGCATATCACACCGATCTCTCCAGAGGGGGTGGACAGAAGGGCTTGAGGCCTGCAGCTGAACGCTATCCTTCAGAGAGTACAGCTGGAAAGAGAGGTTAGCTGTGATTCGGCCAGGCCTGAGATTCCTCAGCCTCTCCCATGGGGTTCTAACAGCCAGTTTGAAGAGATCTCACGGAAGGCAAGAGCCTGGGTGAGCCTGTGAACTATTTCAGAGCTGACTCAGCTTTTCTCAGTTCTGCAGCTTCCATTTTCCCCAGTCCTTGGGTCATTTGCTTCTCATATCCGGAGAACCTTCTCTGAGAGCATGGGAGTTCTTGAGGGCACATGGTTCAGAAAAAGACCAGCACCGCCCCCCCATCCCCATTCCCACAACACTCTTGTTCCAGTGACCACAGTGGCAGCGCAGACGGTGCTTTCCAACTCAAAGATTCCCCCAAGAAAGCACATTCTAGCCCTAACAATTGAAAAACCAGTCTGCCTCTCTCCCCGTGGCCAATGGTCTGGGTCCAAGACCTGTTTCACTTGGGGTGACAAGTGCATGGCCATCTACAGCTGCACTGTACCTGGCTTGTGAATATTCAGCCACCAGTTTCCCCTGCAAATGTTATCCGTGTTCCCCCAGCTCCCCAGGGAGTTTAAATATGGGTCTGGGTGCTTGAGATCCATAGATGACACCCATTCTCTGACCAGGCAGAGAGGCTTAGCCACAGCTCACAGCTCTGAGGGTGCAGTTGGAGACAGGGGAAAGGGTATCAGGTTTGTGCCCTCTTGAGGACTAATGACTGAGATGGGTTATTTCTTCTAGTGTGTGTCTCCCTCAAAGGAATTCCAGGACTTCCCTCTGATTGCATGTGGCATCATGATGTTAATGAAAGGCTCAGTCCATGTAGATCATCCAGAAACATGAAAGATTTAGAATCACAGAGGAGTTAGGAACTTAGAGAAAGAGAGCATGTATCTCCTCCCCCCACCCCCAATACACACACACTGGGCGTGAAGCCTGACGGCGGGCTTGATCCCACAACTCTGGGATCATGGCCTGAGCTGAAATCAAGAGTCAGACACTCAACTGACTGAACCACTCAGGCGCCTCTCACCCCACCCTTTTACAAAGGAGGAAGCTGATGCCCACAGAGGCCACAAGGACACACAGCAGGTGAATGGCCTCCACTCTGGCAGCCTCTGCCATCTGTCATTTCCCCTCAGCTACTGGGGTGTCCCCTTAGAGCACACACCAATCTAAAACTTGTCTCCAAAGACAGTGCTCGTGGTGGAATGCTTGCTAAGAGAGAACCTTTGCTTTCATGGGTCTTTGAGGGAGATGTAGAGTGTGTCCAGCCTTCTGCAGGCCTCCCTGACTATTCTGTGCAGGCTGCAGCCTCTGTGTCCTTTTATCCTTTGACCACATCACCTAGCTCTATCCTGGGAGTAAGAAAGAGTAATCCTGCCTTGCAGCTAGCCTGTTGGACTATGATGAATGTGCATTGATTTTGGCAGGAGGTAAGATACTGATTTTCATCATTGGACCTGTGTGCATCTCATGGCCATGTGTCAAATAGGGAGGGAAATGGAGTGGCACTTTATGTACAGGACTTGGTAAGTCTTTGTCATCATCACAAAGAGGGATCAAAACTCCCCTGTTTTTTCACCTGGGATGGTGAGTTTGAGTCATAGCGCATTCTGACACGAGGATGCTAAGCATCAATCTCAAGGTAAAGACTACGTCAGCCCAGTCTCCATTTGAGTCCAGGCAGTCATTCTTGGTTCTGCTTCATAGGTAAAGAGGAAACAGTGTTCTCCCATCATTACTTCTCAGATCTTTCCTGAAGATGCTGAACTGGTTGACATTTGCTGGCAAATCCACATTGATCTCCTTTGAAGAGAAGAAATGAGTGGTATGGGCAATTCTGGCTGTAGTTGATACTGAAGACTTTTAGTACTGTTGAAGAGAAGGGAAACTATGTTAAATTGTATCTTTTCTGTTCCCCCCATGATACACACACACACACACACACACACACACACACACACACACACACACTGATCAGTTTGAATCTGTGGAGTTAACTGTCAGAGGTAGACTGAAAGAGAGGAAGGGGAAATAGAAATGCCCTTCTTAGGGACCTTAGAGATTCCCAGATATGATTTGATTTCCACTAGCTCTGAACTTCACTGGTCCAGGCCAGCATGGTCAGTTTAATGGGCCAGGGTCAGAGAGATGAAGTACCAGTGTTTGGTCAAACTGCAAACAAAAGTCCTGACTCCCAGTCCAGTGCTCTACTTTAGTGTACCATGTTACTTCTCTCACCTGAAGTGCCCTTTTTTTAATAGTTTATTGTCAAGTTGGTTTCCATATAACACCCAGTGCTCTTCCCACAAGTGCCCTCCTCCATGTCCATCACCCCCCTTCCCCTTCCCCCTCCCCCTTCAGCCCTCAGTTTGTTTTCAGTATTCAAGACTCTCTCATGATTTGCCTTCCTCCCTCTCCCTAACTCTTTTTCCCCCCTTCCCCTACCCATGGTCCTCTGTTAAGTTTCTCCTGTTAGACTTATGAGTGAAAACATATGGTATCTGTCCTTCTCTGCCTGACTTATTTCACTTAGCCTGACACCCTCGAGTTTCATCCACCTGGAGTGCTCTTTCCAGGCTGGTCCACGACTCCCCAGAGCAGGCTGGTCTCATGGCATTATAGTCACACCAGCAGCTTTGTTCTCAAACTCAGTGATCCTCTGTAATCACCACACACCTTATGGCTTTGAATGGCTTTTGTTTGTTTCACAAATCTAGACTCACCAATAGAGAATGAAGTTATACCACCGTTAAATATTTTCAGATTCTGAATACATTCTGGAAAGGGTCATCAGAAGTGCTTTAGCCAGTGGCAGTGTTGGTGGAGCATGGGGGTTTATACATTTGGATACCTGTGTCTGTTACACTGCTCACTGCCAAATGATCTTGAATAAGTTTATTTCATTTATCTGTGCCTCACCTACCTCACTTGCCTCATCTATAAGATGGGAATGATAGGACCTAATTTATAGAGTCGGAAGGATTAAGTGGAATGCTGGTGGCACATAAAATGCATTCAGAGAGTATTTGCCATCATCATCTATAACATCACCATCATCATCAGTTTATTCTTCTCTCTCGTTTTTGTTTACATTAGTCTCTCTTATAGTTGTAGATGGTATCAACTGACACAAATAAATATGAAGAATCAAAGAAGTAAAGAATAATAACATTAGCCTGGTGGGGTTTGTGCAGTCATTCAACAGATAATTTATTTTTAGTACTTACTATGTGCAAGACATAGAGCTGTATTTGGGGGTGAATAAGATAGAGGCCCTACCTCCATGGGTCCTATCTCTTGGAAGGGAGACAGGCATTGAACGGGTAGTTACCAGTATGCAGTGTCAGCACGTGGATGCCCTATGTCTGACAGATGAAGGAGAGAGAAGAAATCATGCATTCTGGTGGCCACCCCACCGTTCCAACCAGAAGAACGCAATGATCTCCCTGGAAATCAGTCTGTGTAAATTTAACTCTAGAGGGAAAAACACAGCCGTTCCATTTCCAAACTGGAATTCTCCCCCCCATGTGTTTTTGGGAAGCACAGATGCCTTGGCGTTTTCCCTCTAACAATAACAGAGATTGTTCACAATTATGAATGGTTTTGGTTGACTTCAGCTCCAACAAAACCATGAATCATTTCATAACTTCTGAAATTGCAAAGAAATAACAAACACTCTGGCTCCAGGGGGGGAAAAATGGACAAGTTATGGAGCACAGAGTCATCTAAATTAAAACATGAATCCTTTTTTTGTTTATTTAGTAGCTGCACATTGCAAGGCCAGCTGGCAATGGATAAACAAGCCAAGTTCAGTATCTTGGTACCTGGGGGTACCACTCGCTTGTACAGTCTCATCTGTATAATCCATAACTGGCTAGGATACAACCTCCTTTCTTCAGTTTTCTCAAAGCTTTGAGCCCAAAGCATTATTTTGTCCATTTTACCGTGTTCTAAGGAACTGAGAGGGAAAGGAGGTACATGGGCTGAGTCTCGTGTGACAGAGGGTCTCCATCACGGATGCCATCACGGATACCATATGCATATACACCTTTAAGTGGGAGCACTTTTTCCAGTAGGTTTGTTGCATCCTTCTTATACTTAGCCATCAGATGAGGTTTTCAAAAGGTGGGACTAAGAGGATCAGACTTCTCTGATATGTGACAGCCTATGTATGAGGTGCCACCGGGGCCTAGGATTTGAGAGACAGGCCAAGATACTGATTGGCAGCTCCTTCTCTTCCATCTTAATCTAGAAGGATGCATTTTTTTTCTTTAAAAAAAAAAAGTGCATCCTGGCCAAAGACACCCAGAGGTCCTTGCCCATGCAAGCATTCAGAGGCATAGCTGGGCTCTAACATCTCAGAGCTGAGACCAGGTTGGGAGGTTGGGGTGAACATATGATAACAGTGCCATAGTCTCTGAATCTTGCCTTTCAACCTATTGACATTCTTTTTTAATGTTAGTAATGTCAATGTAGGTATAAAAATGTGTTGAGGGGCCTGGGTGGCTCAGTTGGTTAAGCGTCTGTCTCTTGATTCTGGCTCAGGTCATGATCTCACAGTACAGAGCCTGCTTGGGATTCTCTCTCTCTGCCCCTCCCCTGCTCATGCTCTCTGTCTCAAAAATAATAAATAAATAAACATTTTTAAGAAAAGACAGGAGGCACCTGGGTGGCTCAGTCAGTTAAGCATCTGACTCTTGGTTTTGGCTCAAGTCATGATCTCACGGTTTGTGAGTTTGAGCCCCATGTCAGGCTCTGCGCTGACAGTGTGGAGCCTGTTTGGGATTCTCTCTTTCCCTCTCTGCTCCTCCCCTGCTTGCTCGCTCTCGCTCTCTCTCTCAAAATAAATAAATAAACTTTAAAAAAGTAATCTTAGGAGATAATTTAAAAAGAAAATGCACTTTACCGTTGCATCAAAGACTCACATCTTGGGCACCTTTGAAAGTTTTATGGTGGCCGATGACACATGTACCACCTGAGACACTTCCCCCCCTGAGTTGTAATTATGAGTACACTCAGTGCATCAGCCATGAGCCATGGCCAAGGTGAATGCCAGCTCTGTAAAATGCATCACCAGCTTTGGCACTATGAATACCGTGGGAAATCGCCTTGCTGCCACTCAGAGGCACTGAGCAGGTTGCCTCTGCAAAGAAAATGCTTTAATAGAAGTCTCTTTGGTAATTAGATGCTTTAATAAAGAGCAGCCAGGTCAGTGTTCCCTTCTCCAGTCGAGGCTTACTGCAGCTGGAAAAAACCCTCCAGGGACAGAGAAGTTTCTGGGGACGCTGTGGACAGGCCCTGTCCTCAGCTGCTGAGCCAACGAGGACTGGTTAAGATACTAACCATAATGATATCTGTCCCCGTTTGGCGCCTATATCGGAGGATCTAAGCCATCATATTCTGGTTTTAATGAAGAACTGTCTCAGTGATAAATTATAGAGATAATTGCTGAATGTTAATTATTCTGGGGGAAAAGTGAAGAATTTTCATATTTAGAACAGATTGGCTAATGTGGGAGCTCACTACATACAGTCCAGGTACCAGACCCTTCCGAATCTCATTGTGAATCACCACTGAAGCCTTCAGCCGCCGTTATCTTTCCCAAGGTGGATAAATAAGATTGCTGTTTATTCACTAAAAGATAGAAAAAAATGGCATACGGCATCTTAGGGTAGGCAGCTTGGCAGAGGCTGTGGTGGTGCCTTTGGAGGGGAAGGGTCTTAGCAACTGCCCTTGGGCCACTCAGAACAGGAGTCCTGTCTCCACAAAGGTAGGTCAAGCTTTTGAATCAGAAGAACAACTTTCATTGTCTCGTGGGACGGCAGAGGGTGAACCGGTGGTCTGGAAGGTGAAGCAGGAGGCCTCAGAGAACACACCTTGGGCTCAGGGCAGGGGCTCACACCAGCCCCTGATGGCTGAGGAAGAGACGGGACGGGAAGTGCGTCTGACAGTCTCCTCAGCAGCCTCTGGGGAAGTGCCCTCTCACTGGTTCTGGCTCAGTCTGTACAGGGCTCAGGAGTGGTGCCAGCCAGGCATGGAGATGCTTTGTCTCGTGGACACCATTCCCTGGACCTTGCTGGTCCATCTGG
Source organism: Cryptoprocta ferox (assembly GCA_028646485.1). NCBI lineage: Eukaryota > Metazoa > Chordata > Mammalia > Carnivora > Eupleridae > Cryptoprocta > Cryptoprocta ferox. Next base: position 29,737,321 of record CM053563.1, read on the forward strand.
TTATGGAAAGTGTTCAGCTGTTCCCTATATCCAAATTTAGGTTAACCACCCATCACTGGGCGCCCTCTCTGTTGCCTTAGCTTCGCGTGTCTGTGGGGGAGGCAGGTATGAACACGATAGTAATTTCACTCCCCAGGGTAAGACCAGTTCTCATATTTCCCTAAAATGACTTGGTTTTTTTGTCCCATGAGTCCATCCTGGCCCTGTTTATGTTTGATGGTGGGTCTCAAATGTGTATACATTTGAACATGTCAGTTTGATGGCATTTCTTCTGTTGTCTTGGACTTTCATCTGGATCTCATATAAAAATCTAATTTTCCCGTGTCTGTAGACCTTTGCCAGTTCCTCCATGAAATGCCTACACAACATTCTAAGAGCTTTGTGACTTTGATCTTGGTTTAATTGGTTGGTCTAGATTGTGACTTCCTCTCTCTCTCCAAGCACAAGGCTACTCATGGCCAGATACTGAAGGTATAAAGGTTGTCGGCTGTGAAGCAGGCCAAGGTGTTCTCCTCAAGTGGGGTCATCCGTCAGAGCCCAGATGTGGGAGGGGTATTTGGAAAACTGAAATAAGACAAGTTCTCCAGGGGCTCCAGGTTTGATTTGTCTCAGCCCAGGATGGCCATCCTTGTGCAGAGGGAGAGGGCAGGGGAAGCCAGGGCCAAAAGGCCTCCAGAGGAGCAATGCTCCATCCAGGAAGGTGGCATTGGCACCATTCAGCTCTCTCTAGGGCTCTGTACTCTTCATACTCTGTGTGCTTGGTGGCCCAGGCTCTCCTCGCTGCTTCATGGAGCAGGGGCAGACCTTGAAAACTGAGCAGTCCTGCTGCTGCACCCACCAGGAGTCCTGCAGTGCTCCTCTGCAGACCCTGCAGCGCTCCTGTGGAACTTTCCCCAGTGAGTCCAGAATACCTTGGGTGAGTGATGATGCCCAGAGCCTGTGTTGTAATTCCCACCTTCAGGGAATGCCAGTGTGATTGAGCAGCAAAGCCAGCGGGCAGTGAAGCATCACTTCTCAAAACGCTGGCTCAGCCTCGTGTGGAACATTGAAGGTGCAGGCGTGACTGTTCATATAGCCTACTGTTCAATCACTAAGTGGGAGGAAGTGAGCCCCTCTTCTGTTCTCTTCCAGTCCTTCTGATCAAGTCGAGGAGAGAGTTTCAGTTGGGCACTAAGATGTTGTTAACATCCTCCTCTAAGGCTTGCTATTCTTCTTTTAACAGAGAGCATTTTATTATATGGTGTTGTTTCCCTTGTATTTACTTTCATGGTTATCTCCTATTTAAAGCATGTAATACTGAGTTTCTATTTGAGGCAACAATATAAAATTTCTTTTTTTAAATAATAAGATATATTTCTAATATATAGAATTATATTAAACTATTAAGCTAATCAAGTGTGGTGGTACACGGCTATGGCCAAAACCCATGCGGGCAGTCCTTGAGGGACTAAAACTTGAGAAATGCTAAATCAGGCCTTTTCCTTACCATGTAGTCTGGCATCCTTCTTGCCAAGACAGCTGAGAAGGCATTTTGATTGAGTGTGTATGGATTATATCATTCACAGGAGCTCCTGATTACAGGCTTTTGGGAGCTGAACATGAGCTGAGGTCGTGCTAGTGCTGGCAGAGACCCTGGCCTTGAGCTTTAATGGGAAGCCACACTTGGGGAAATGAAAAGCCCTGGACTTGGGAGTCCCCTGTACCATATCTGGAAACAGCCTGCATACAGGGTGGTCACCACAGGGGGTGGGGCTGTGGCGGTCACTCAGCCCCCTCACCTGCCAGACTCAGACAGCCCCAGGGACTGCAAAAATACTCATAAGAAACACGTATTGAGCTCTTACCACGTGCCGGCACTTCACACGGGCTATCTTATTTACTTCTCATAGTGCTAAAAGGTGATAGTTGTGGTGGTCATAGTAGGATGATGAGGAGGAAGAAAAATATTGGGAGAAAGTTGATATTTATTGAATACTCTCCTCAAAATGACGTGCAGATCCATTGCAATGCCTATCAGAATCCCAGGCGCCTTCTTTGTAGAAATTGACAAGCTGATTCTAAAATTCTTGTGGAATTTCAAAGAACCCAGAATAGCCAAAATCTTTAAAAAAGAAAAATAGGACTTACACCTCCTGTTTCACAACTTACTACAAGGCAGCAATAATCAAACAATGTGGTACTGGCACAAGTGTAGACATGTAGATCAATTGGAATAAAACTGAGAGTCCAGAAACAAACTCATTACGTATATGGCCAACTAATTTTTTTATAAGGGTACTTAAACCATTCAATGTGGAAAGAATAGTCTTCTCAACAAATGATACTGGGACAGCTGGATAGCCACATGCCAAAGAATGGTGTTGGACCCTTACCTCACACCGTATATAAAAATTTTCTCAAAATGGATCAAAGACCTAAATGTAAGAACAAAAACTATAAAACATAGGGATACACCTTTATGAGTTTGGTAAAGGACTCTTAGATATGACACCAAAAGCACAAGCAACAAAATTTAAAAACAGATAAATTGGACTTTGTGAAAATTAAGTTTTTGTGTTTCAAAGGACATCATCAAGAAAGTGCAAAGACAACCCAAAGAATGGGAGAACATATTTGCAATTCATATATCTGCTAAGGGATTTGTATCTGGAGTATATGAAGGACTTTTACAATTCAGAAGATAAATATCCTAATTTAAAAATGGGCAAAGGATCTAAATAGATAGTTCCCCAAAGATGATATACAAATGGCCAATAAGCATATGAAAAGATACTCAACATCATTAGCCATCAGGAGAATGCGAATAATAAAAACCACTTAACAGCCACTAGGATGCCTAAAATGAAAAAGTCAGATAAGTAACATTGGTCAAGGATGGAGAAATGAGACCTCTCATGAACACTCCTGGGGTGGGGGTGGGAGTATGGAAAATGATGCAGCTGCTGTGGAGAGCAATCCGGCAGTTCCTCAAACACTTGAACATAAGAGCTACCTTATGACTCAGCGGTCTGACATTATGATGTCATGATTGGAAAACAACCCAAATAGACAAGTGGATAAACAAAATGTGGTACCTCCGTATCGTAGAATATTATTCGACCATAAAAAGGAATGAAATACCAACACAGGCTATAACATGGATGAATCTTAAAAGCATTGTACTAAGTGAAAAAGGCCAGTCATAAAAGATCACACACTATATGTTTTCATTCATATGAAAGTCTAGAATGGAGAAATTGATAGGGACAGAAAATAGACTGGTTGCTTAGGTAAAAGAAGGGACATGGGAGGGGAGGTAATAGTTAAAGGCTACAGGGTTTCTTTCTGAGGTAATAAAAATGGTCCAAAATTGAGTGTGGTGATGGTTGCACATATTGGTGAATATGCAAAAAATCACTGACTTGTATGCTTTAAATAGGCGATGGTATGGTGTGTGAATTATATCCCAGTAAATCCATTAAAAACATTTATTGAGCACTTAAGTGCCAGGCACCATTCTAAGCATTTTACCTATATTAAGTCATTTTATTTTTACAGCCACCCCATGTGGTACGCCTCATTATATGAATATCCCCCATTTTGCAGCGGAAGAAACTGAGGCAGAGTTGCCCGAGGTACTATTTTTAGCCAAGCACATAAGGAAAACAAGGCACAGAGCTTAAGTGCTGTGTCTGAGGTCATGTGGCAGGCACACAGTGGAAGGAGAATTGTAGTCTGGTACCAGACCCTGCCCCACTCTTGGCCACTCACTGTGCTAGACTAGCCGGAAAGGAAAGGGTCTCTGTCCTTGGGGAGTTAGTGTCTACTGAACACCCAAGAAGCAGTGTCTGGATGACCATCTAACTAACTCTGATTCATGCAGACTTTAGTTAGGGGGCCTGTTTCCTCCTCTCTTAAGCCATGTCTTAGGCTAGATGCAAGAGGGTCCCATCCTGAGGTTTTTGCAGGTAGTAATGCAGGTCTGCGGACAACCTTTAGCATTAAAAAAAATAAATTTCTAGCAGCGATCCTATCTGTGAAAAGGCCTTGCAGGCTAATGAGACTGTGGAGCGTCTTTGCTCTTGGCTGGAATTACATCCAACCAGGGCAGTAACCCTGCTTACCTCAGGCTGATGAGAAGCTCTGATTAGCAGTTACATACCTGACTCTGCTTAGCAAGAATAAGAAACTGAATCCTTCACTGCTTGAGAAGGGCTGTGTGGTGCAATAAGCCTTCATAGCCTGTTTTCTGGACCACTTGGTGGGAGAGGCCAGCACTCATCTGGAGGCCTCTACCTCTTTGTCAGATTGTGATTCTCCAAGATCCTTGGACTCCCATGGGACTTGTCCTGCCCTGGCCCCCTGGCTTCCTGTGGTCCCTCAGATCCCAGCTAAGGAGGCTCTCCTCATCACTCAGGAGTCCCCTGTGGAAGGCTGGAGCCAAGGTGGTCGGGGGGTGGGGGGTGCTGGCCACCACAGCCAGGTGCACCCATGCTGTCAGGGAAATGGTGGGCTGGGCCCTCAGTCCTCCAAGCCACCACTGCTTTTTCTCTTTAAATAAGCAGAAGGCAAGGCCTCAGGTCCACTCACTAGCATCATCCTCCATTATGTCTAGGGAGCTCTGAAAATAAGCCAGATTAGGGATAATTGAGGTATAGGCTGCACCGATGGCCCCTCAGGTCTACTCCAGCTCTAGTGTTCTATGTCACCGGTTTTCAAAACCTGTTTTACTAAAATGTTTCCATTGCGTAAAACAGTGCCTTTGGGATCAGCCTATACTAGAGTCTAAAGACAACTGAGCCAAGAAGAAGCCATTGAACAACATTGATTTATTTTTATAGATGAGGAAACCCTTTTGGTTTGTCTAAAAAGATGCCTCATTTACCACTTATTGGTCTGGGGAGATGTGGCCTTTCTTAGGCTGTTGCTGCTGATCTGATAATCAGGATCATTTATCTGTTTGTAGAAATAGGGGATGGCTTCTTCTGCCCTGTGCAACTCCTAAATTCATTTTGTATGGATTTGTCCTGGAATCACAGCCTCGATGCTGCATTTGATTCAGCTTGGCTGGGGTGATGCTCAGGTCTTTTGCAGATGAATTCATGGCCCTGACCAGTTAGAGAGTGGTATGCCCTGGGGGAGCCAGAAAATCTTGCTCACTGACTCATTCATTAACACACAAACATAGCAGGGATGGCCCTAGGTCTTTGGGAAGCATGTAGAAGTTGATGTGGATGTATTCCTTACCCAGAAGGAGCTGATAGGTGTCTAAGAATATAAATGTTTTATAAATGCATGCACTTGTCACTCTAATGCAAAGGCAGGAAACGCTTGAGCCCGATGGAAGGCCGGGCATGGCGCTTGAATATAAGGAGGAATTATTGGCTGCGAGAGGCCCAAGGAAGGTTTTCTGGAGGAGAAAGCATTCGAGCTGGCCCCGAGGGAATCAGTAAGACTTGAGAACTGATAGGGTGTACTTTCTCTGTCAAAACCTAGCCCACCGGGAACAAAATCCTAGAAGTTGAGACAGTACCAAGTCTGGAGGCTGCCACTGAGAGGGCGGATGAAGTGGGGGTTCCTAGAAGATTATCAGGGTAAATCACTCCCCCTCTCTGTGCTGAGTTTTCCATTCTCAAAATGGTGGAAACAGTGAGACAGATGGTCAGCCCCTTTCTGCTCTAACTCCTGAAAATCCAGCCCAAGCTCCTTGTTTTTTTAGAAGCACTAATGTGAAGCTACCATCCATTAGATAGTTATGATGGCCACGCACTGTGCCGAGTGCCTTATGTGCACCAGAAACACCCAATGAGGTCAAGTCACTTGCTCACCAGGCCATCTATGCACTTAGCAAACTGAATAATTCTGTGTGCCAGGTACTGCCCCAGGCACAAAACGATGAGCAACACAAGCGTGGCCTATGCTTGAATGAGGCCTATACAGTTTTACAGAGGAAAGTAACAATAAACACACACACAAAGGAATCTCATGACAAATTGTGGAAAATGCAGGCCTCTTAGGAGAGAGGCTATTGGGAGGGTTATAATTTAGATCCGGTGTGTTGGGGGGAAGGGGCAGCACAATTCAAACCCAGTCCTCCGAGTCCGGAGCCCAGTTGGTAATGACTCTGCTTCTTTGCTGCTAAGATCTCTACAGGGTCCATGAGTGAGTCGGGGGCAGAAGTTAGGTCTCTCCAGGCTGCAGGTTCACCTCCTTTCCTCACAGCCCAGCCACCCCTCAGGCACATACCTGTCTGCCTGACTGGCGGGAAACATGGCTGACTCCTGCCAAGACACCTATTTGAGGTGAAGTCAGAGCACCCCTAACACCCAAACTCTCCTTTTCATCCAACTCCTCAGGGCACAATGACTCTAGGTCCTGAAACAGTCATTGAGCTTCCCTCCAAGGTCATGTTATAGAAAACCCCTGTTTAAATCTGCCAGCTGTAATCACAAAGGGCATCAGTGAGAAGACCCCTCGTATTAGAGTCGGTGTTCGTGGTGACATACCCCAGTCACAATCTGGGACATCAGAGCCCTGTACACAGATGCAGGGACCCTGTTGCAGGTGTCCCTGGGCCCTACCGTTGCCCATGAGTAGACGATCAAGTTCAGGTCTCCCGGCTAAATGCAGCTCTAGGAAACTTCCCAGTAGGGACCACGGACAGGGAGCCAGTGCGTTCATGAACCAAAGGAGCTTCTCCTCTGCCCAGGATTCCCCTTCAGGAAAACTCCCAGCACTGCTGTCCCCTGCAGCCCCCAGCACCCTGCTGTGGGCTTTGCAGTCAGTGCTTCGTGATCTCCCTCATGTGTCCTCCCGACCCCAGCAGTCTATCTGCGGCCAGTCTGCTGCCCCTCCTCTTCTGGCCGCCCCTCCGTTCCCCTCCTACAGCCCTTTCCCCTGGCACAGCCCTCTCGTCTGTCTTCCCTGGATGGCTGCCTCTGCAACAAGATTTCTTAAAGAGCAAAAGTTTAATTTATGCTTGTTAATTAAATAAATTGACCAAATAGGCCTTTATATTATGTAATATTTTGTGCATATAAAAAGCCTGTATGAAACCAATATAAAGTGTTAACGAAAAGCCCAATTTGCCAAGTTAAATGTCCTATGTGACAATGTCCAAGTTAAAGAGTGACAGCCTCTTTAACTGGCCATTTTTCTCCTTTGTCCCCAGGGTAATCCATTGTCCACATGCCTGCTGAAGCAGTCTTTGCCCATCTCAGCTCGCCTCAGTCACACACACACACACACACATACACGCACACACACACACACACACACACACACACCCCTAACTGCGCTCCGCAGAGCACGCGGGTTGGGGCCGGCCATTCTGAGCAGCACAGAACCGCCCGCGCCCTGCACTCTGCTGTCTCCCTGCCTTGGGGTGCAGTTTCCTTTACCTGGAATAACCCTGCCCACATGTCCCACATCTCTGCCTGTCACACCCACCTCTCCTAGGCCGCAAAGTGTCATGGTTTTCCCAAAGTCATACCTGATTTCTCCATCAGCTGTGCTTCCTCCTCCTCCAAGCCCCTTTAGAACATGGGTGGTTTTTCTTTTCTCTTGCAACATCTGACATTTTGCTGCTTTTTATTTTACTAAGCTTAGTTTTTTCTAGATTATCTCACATACAGGATTATAAGCCTCTTGTAGACAGCCCCATGTCTGAATTTGTGGAGCCTAAGCAGAGCACCAGGAACATAACAGATGCTCGCTAGATCATTGGATTACAATAAATAGAGCAGTCCTCCTCCAACTCACATCTTCTTCCCTGAAACCCAGTAAAAATAGGCACCCATTGGTCTCCCCAGGGACACAGAGGTCCTTGGGCAGGAATGTGGTTGATTCTTGATAAATACTGCCTAGATGAATGAATATTGATAAATACTGCCTAGATGAATGAATATTTGCAAGTATTCTGCCCAAGATAGAGCGTTGGACTAAATGGTTTCTAAGGCAAAAAAGAAAAGAAAAAAAAAAAAAAGTTAACCTATGCTACTTCTTGATAAATAGCTTCCATATAATGATATTTGGAATTGCAAATTAAATATCATGTAAAGACAAAGCAATTATGATATTGAATGTGAACTTTTACAAATGCCAGATAAGGATCACAGCTCTCAGAAAATTACTCATAAAGGTTTGAAGTCTCTCTAAAAGCATCTTTGGGGATCAGGAGCTCTGAGGGAGAGTTTTTGTCTTCACGGTCTCACTTATCCATGCCTTTAACACAACACAAACTGCTTTGCTTTAAAGAACAATACTTTTAAAAAATGCTGAGGAAAACATGCACCATTCTCTGAAACAATTTTTAACAGTATAATGTTTATGCCTTCTTTCTTACTATCATAACAACAGAGAATTTGTCATATAAAAACATCCACCACCCTTAACTCTTATTTCTGTTTTCCTTGTATTCTCCAGTCCTTGTCCATTTGTAGCGAAGAAGCTTTCACTTCTGCCAGAAATGAAATCAGAGTGCTGATACGCATATGAAATCATCACGAACATGAAATCTAATAGACAAGTTTTGTGAGCTCCCACTAAGTACAAAACCCTGTGCCTAGAGCAATGGAAAATACCAAGAGTTTGTCCCCTGAACAAGTTTTTACTAAGTACCTGCTCTGTGCCTTGAGCTTCTCTGGGCTTTGAGGTTAGGCAGTGAATAAGACCAGCCACCAAAGAGAGAGAAAGGTAATATGTCTGGGGCAGGCAAGCTATGAAGAAAAATGAAGTCTAGAAGAGGGATAGAGGGAGCTGCTATTTCAGAGACATCCCCTCCAAAGTAACTGTAAGAGATTTGAAGGAAGTGTGGGAGAGTGGGAAGAGTGTTCCCAGCAGAGGGAATACCAAAGGCCCTGAGGTGGGGGCCGTTGGGATGTGATTACGGTCTGGGGAAAATGGTGGGGTCAGGAAATGGGAGGTCAGGAGAGGGCTCAGGAAGCTCGGGCTAGCCATGTTTGAGGCTGAAGCAAGGACTTGAGCTTTCTTCTAAGCGTGACAGGGGGCTTTGGAAAAGGTTACTCTCACTGTGGAGAACAGCCTAGGGACAAGGACCAGAAGCAGGGAGATGGCTAGGGGACTTTTGGAGTTACTCAAGAGAGACCCTGTGGTGGCCTGGACCAAGGTGATAGTGCTTTAAGGAGATGGTAGAGCGGTCAGGTTTTGGATATGCTTTGACGGTAAAGGGGACAGGATTTCCTTTCCTATTGATTGTGAGTGTGAGAGAAAGAGAGGAGTCCAGGGTGAATCCAACATTTGGGCCCTGAGTAGTAAAACAGAGATGTTGCTCACTGAGACATAGAAGAACACAGGAGGAACAGATTTGGGTGGCAGAATCAGGAGTTTTTTTGGACACGTGAAGCTAGCTATACCTCCCCCTAAAGTCACAGCAGACATTGCCACAACACTCTTCCCTGCTCAACTCAAATGTAGGCCCAACATCTCAACACTGTGATTCAGGAACCCGTTCCTAGGATGAAGACTGTTGCACCTTTCCTGGTACTGACGGAAAATCCAGTGAGTGTGCGTTGGGGAGGGGGCTATTCCTACCAATCGGTGTGATCTGGGAAAGTTCCAAGGAGGAGAGGATGTTGAAGTGAGCTTTTGTATCAGGAGGCTACTGGCTGCAAGTACCAGAGAACATAGCCCGACGTGGCTTAAACCTTAGAGGAATTTGTTAGCTCACAGATGAAGAAGGCTGGAAATGAAGCAGTCCCAAGGTTGCCCAGTGAGGCCATCAGGGACCCAGGTCTTTCTGTCTCTGCATTCTGTCAGCCTCAGCACCTCCAGGCAGCATGGTTTTACACCCCTAAATCCAGGCGCAATAAAGAGCCTAGCCCTTACTTGTTTCAGAATCCCCACTGGTAGACTTGCCCTTATGTCTCACTGGACAGATTTGGGTCACACTTCTCTTCTTAAGCCAGTCACTGACAAGGCAGGTAGTTTTATGGGGAGCTTAGAGCAGTCAGGAAGAGTTATAGACATCAAAACACAGATGCTACTTGGTCAGCAAGGGAGAGAGAGAACAAGATGGATGGCTTGGCCACCGGCAGCGTCTGCCCAGCCTTGACTTGCCTGGAGGAGTTGGTGCCGAGAAGTAGGAAGGGAAGGTGTTCTAGGTGGGGTGAAAAGTTTGAGCAGGGCACAGAAGCATGAGATACAAGGTATGTTGACCAGACAAACTGCGTTGATGAATGGTGTACAAGTGTGGCAGGAAGAAACCATAACCACAAAGTTTGTTGGGGACCTTCTCAGATAATCAAGGGTCTGCAGACCCTCAAAAACCACAGGTCTCCTCTCTGCTTTCCTCTATGTTAACTTCACTTTCAGATGGGCTCACCCCTCAGGGCCACGAGGTGGCCGCCTCAGCCTCAGGCCATCTTTGGCCTCAGCTTTAAATCCCCTTACAAAGTGTGCGTTTCCTGACTGGGTATCCCAGGAGAAGGCTTACTGCTTCTCACTGATTCTAACTGGCTGATGTCCCCATCCCTGAGTCCCTGAATCAGCAACCACCACGGCTTTGAGGAATGCAGTGTACTTAGACCTCACTTTAAAGACATTGACCCAGAGCCGGGGAGGGGAGGCCGTCCAAACTCCTGATAGAGAAGTTATGGATCCAGGAACACAGCTGGCGAAAAGGTGACAATACTGGGAAGTCCCAAGCCACACAAATATCCAATCCAAGATTCTACCTCCACATCCAAGGAATATCTAACAGATTTTATTCCACCATCCCCTTACATGTTTTAAACCCTACAACAAGCTATCACGGACATCTCATTTAATCCCCACATATCCCTAAGAAGGTGGCTGGGTGGGAATTAGCCCATTCTTCAGATGAGGGTCAGAGAAATTAAATTATTTATTCAGGGTCATCCAGATAGGAAATAGCAGGTCTGGCCTTGGAATCCAGGTCTTCTGTCTCTAAGACCAGGATTCTAGCCTACTCCGCCAGGAAAATTGCCCATCACATTTATGACTCACTCTGAGCCTGCATGCATATTTGAAGAGAGGAGTTCTCAAAACTGCACAAATGAAATCAAGTTGAAGAGTCAGCTTAAGGCATTACCATCACTTGAAGGCTTGCGATAATGTAAATGGTAAAATAAAGAACATCATTAAGCTCAAGGGCATGTTTTAATAACAGTTAATTAACTTTTACCAAACAGCAAAGATTTCCCCCTTCTGCTGAGATGGGTCCTAGGAAGGACTGCAGTATAGAACCCCAGGTGGCCAAGTATGTACCGGCTTTTCCCAACAGCCTCCTTCATAAAGAAGAGCTTGCCTGCGGGTGAGTCTCCTCACACTCCCTCACACACACACACAACGTGGCGGGAGGTGGGGAGTGTGAGGAAACTCATCATCACTGATCGTCCTGCAGATCATGTGGCAGAGTTCAGTCTGCTCCCAAGGTTGGTGCCCTGAGCTTTTCCCACCAAGTGACGTTGTCTACCCACCACCCACGTCATCTGAACTTCAACTCCAGTTGGCCAGCCAGGCTGCCATTCCCTCTGATCGGGAGGTGGCTCCAGGATGGATTCCAAAGCACCCTGTTAGATTTCTGGGTGTTTGTAAGTACTTTTCCTGGGGTCCAGATAGTATTAGAAGGCTTCAGGCAAGAAGGCACTAGTGACGTCTCCAGCTCTCTGAGGCCCTGTCATGAGGACGACAAATTAGACCTGTTCCCTACAGATGGAGCAAGGGCAGAAATTACAGGCAGTAAGAAGAAATCATCCTCTACCCTCGAAGTAGGGCCACACCAAGGAGGATGGAGGGAAGTCCCACGGCAGGTGAATTGATCAGGCCAGAACCTTGTGCTTATAATTCATTGAGAATATATGTGAAGGTACAAGGTAATTTATTGGTACTGTCCTGTGTCCCCATTGGTGACTAGTCTCTGGATGGCAGAGCAGTAACAGGACTGAGTGCGGCAGCCTCTGTGAACCCAGGTCTTCTGACTCCCAGTCCCTCAGCCGGTTCCGCAGATTCGGGGATTCTGCCAAGACCCTCTCGGACGAGGGCTCGGGGCAGCAGTGAGCCCTGTGCTGTACTGACCGGGCTCAGCAGGCCACTAGGGTACAAGAAGAGCAGGGCCAGCCCAGGAGGGAGTTAGGACAAGCTGGAGCGCTCTAGCACCTTGGCCAGAGCACAGGCTCCGGAGTTAAACAGAAGCCGGGCTCTGCCACCTACTACCTGTGTGACCTTGAGCAAGTGCGTTCACTTCTCCAAGCCTCCACGTCCTCCTCTGTGACCTGGGGATAATAAGAGTCGCTTCCTCAGTGAGGGTGAAATGAGATGGTGCGTGCCCTGCGCCCGCTATCCCGCACAGTTCTCAGAGCGTTCCCCTCAGGCCGCCCACCTCTTCCGTCCAGCGGCTGGGCCCTCCCCAGGGGCTCCAGTGTTGCCTCGGTACCCGCCCTCTCTGCCGTGGGGACCGCCGCCTCACGGCGTTGTCACACAGGGAGCAGCTCCTCCAGTACCCTCACTGGGAACAGTCCGGTGGATTCACGGTCGCCCTCCGCACATGTACCCCTGGCCCCGGCCCAGCCCTGCTGCTCCTCCCGGGCAGTTGGGTGGGCCCCGTCTTCATAGGGAAGAGATGCCCTGCTGCTGCTCCCGTGTGCTGCCCTCCCACACCTCATGGGGCCTCTGTGGCAGGTGGAGTCCACGGCACCCCGAGGAGGGGCCCCTCGGAGTCCGACTCCAAGGCTGCAGCGGGGCTTATGGGTGACAGGCCAAGCACGCCTGCCTCCTTCCTTCCAGTTCATCCGGGGAGCTGCTCTCCCCTGACCTCTGAGTGTCCGATGAGATAGCAGCAGCAGCAGCACCTCCGGAGCCAAGTGTTTGCGCAGGACACAGCCTCACCCTCCTCCTGGCCTCCGCTACCCCCGGCCCGGCTTCTGGCCAGCTCCCCTGAAAAGGCTTTCTCGAGGACCCTGGGTCTGCCGCCAGGACCTGTCGTCCCCACTGCTCCTCTCACCCGAGGCAGCGTGTGACTGGTCTTATCACAGAGATTAGCAGGAAGGAAGCCTGGGATGTGGAGTCAGAAGACCGCAGTTGGAGTCCCAGCACGGCTCCTTGCCAGCTTGTGACCTTGAGCAAGTCACATTACCTTTCAAAACTTCTGCTTTTTCTCCTGGAAGATGGGGAGGAAGAAGATAGCTGTCCTTTTTCCTTAATAGAATATATAAGAATGTCAAATAAAGTAGCCCATAATGGAGTGCCTGGGTGTTTGAGAAGCTTTTAAAGAAAGCCAGAGGTGATTCTGAGAAATGAAAATATTTTTTACAGTCCAGTGGGGCAGCTACTGACCACCTTTTCCATCCATTTGGTGTTGGTGAGTGAAAGCAGGCACACTCTGACCAGACCAATCAGCTGGTTTCAACGCTGATCTCTATGTTACCCTGCTGGGTCCCTCTCGGTCCGACCCCCATTAAGAGGCAGATGGGGCCCTGACTTAATGGGGTGTCATCTTGTAGAAACAGAGCTGGGGGCTGTGTAGGTGGCTGAGTGGGAGAGAGGAGCCAGCACTGAGCCTCTACCTCCTCCTCAGGCTGGTAGTGGGAGGGAGACATCAAGTCTTCCTGGGCTCAAGCTCCTAATTAAAAAAACAAAAACAAAAATGTTGTTGAAATTCTAATTGAAATTTGTATTAAATTCCAATATACAGGGTTGCTTTTCTTTTATAATACAAAGTTGGTCCCATTCAAGAACATGTGTCTTTTCTTCAAATCTGTTTTATAGCTTTTAGTGAAATATCTTTTTTTAAGTATAACATACCTAGTAAAAACACACAAATCCTAATGTACAACTTGATGAATTTTCACAAAGTGAGCACACCCAGATAGCCAACACCCACATCAAGACGTAGAGTGTCACGGGCACTGCTCTCTGTCTATCATCATTCCCACCTGGGAACCCACCCTCCTGACTTCCAACAGCAGAGATCAGTTTTGGCTGTTTTGGTATTTTATATAAATGGAATCATACGGTGTATATTCTTTTGTGTCGTTCACCTAACGGTCAGGTTTGTCCATTCTGTTGTGTATGTAGTCATAGTTTCTCCGCATTGCTGTATAGCATTACATTGTGTGACTGACCACAGTTCTATTTATTTCTCCTCCAGATGATGGAGGTGACTTCTGGTTTTGAGTTATTACCAATAGTGCTGCTAGGCACTGGTCATGGCTTTTGGTGAACATACATACACATTTCTCTTGGATATATACCTAGGAATGGAACTGATGGGCAGTAAATGTTTATCGTTTTCTTTATGTAGGTTCTGAAGGTTTCTTGTATAATTTATCCCTAGATAGGTGTAATCTTCTCACCGTTGTGAATGAGCTATTCGCTTTATTTTCTTGTTTTAGGTACTTATTGCTAGGGGGAATAAAACATTAACTTTTGAGTATTTATCTTAGATTCAACCACCTTACCATTTCTCTTATTAATTATAGTAGATTTCTTTTTAAACAATAGTCTCTTAGTTTTTCTGGATATCCAGATACCCTCAAAAAGGTATTTTAGCGGGGCACCTGGGTAGCTCAGTTGGTTAAGCATCTGACTCTTGATTTCAGCTTGGGTCATGATCTCATGGTTGGTGAGCTCGAGCCCCACACTGGGCTCTGCACTGACTGAGCAGAGCCTGGACCTCATTTGGGATGCTATGTCTCCCCCTCTCTCTGCCCCCTCAACACATTTGCACACATGTGTGCACACAGGTGCATGCTCTCTAAGTAACAATGGTGATTACTGCCATGCTTATCTAGCTCTAGATTATAATGAAAATGATTATAGAATGTACTGCTTATAATCATATTTTCTGTTAGGCTTTGGCAAACCGGTTTTATTTTGTATAATTAAATAGCATCTATTCCTTGTTTTTAATGAAGAATGATTTAAATATTACCAAGTACATTCTCAGCATCTATTGATAGGAACAAATGCCTTTTTCCTCTTTGAGGATGTCCTGGATAATACTGTTGAGCCACTCGAATTCCTAGAATAAACGGATTTCATTGTAACATGTTTTCTCTCATGATACTTGGCTACACTCCATGTGGTAATTTTCTAAAATAATTTTTGCATCACTTTTAATAAACGAGAATGGTCTCTAGTTTACTTTCTTGTGCTGACTTCTTCATGTTTTAGTAATTAAAGTTATGATGGCTTCGTAGCACTAATTGGGGAATTCTCCATCTTTTCATAGGACCTAGGATCCTTGAAATAACGTTGGAATTGTCTGTCACTAAAGGTTGGATAAAATTCACTGAATCTATTTGGTACTGAATACTTAGTGCCATTTTCAATAATAGATTCTTAATCACCTTTCCAGTTTTTTTTTCTGTGGTTGTTTTTTCAAATGTTCCTCTACTTGTTGAGTCAATTTTAGTCATTTATATTTGGCTAGGGAATGATCAGATTTTCATGCTGGTGGCCATAGTGTTGCATGTAGTGCTCTTTTATG